>JAYESD010000011.1:156822591-157355383 GCA_036927565.1 Tuctoria greenei | reverse complement strand
AGGTTCGGTTTGGAAGGAGATTGAGAGATAAATGCAGGGGTTAAAAAGACTTTAGCTAAGAATTAGCTGAATTAACTGATTTAGAGCAGTTAATAAGATAATAATTAGCTGAGAAGATAACTAAGAATTAGCTGCTTTATTAGTTGAGAGATTTGAAACTTCTAAACTAATTTCTAGCAGCTAGAAGTTTCAAACAAAACCTAAACACAAGGACTCAACGAGCGTGCAAAGAAGAAACTAACTCCCTCCTTCACTAGCAAGATTCCCTCATCCAAACCGAAGAAAATCAAATTTACAAAGGGGAAAGCAGTAGGTAAATATAATACTCCACTGCTTCGCTAAAGCATTCATTCCCCTCGCTCCAAATCGAAATCGAAATCATCAGCCCTAGTCGCAGCTGCTTCTCATCTCAACCCTCCTTCTCCTCAGCAATCGCGATCCCCCTGCCGAATTCAGCGCTCCCCGCATCTAGGGTTTCGCCCGCCGGCGGAGCCTTCATGGAGCCGGACCCCGCCGCCGCCGGCGGCGGCGGCCGCGGGTTCGAGCGTGCGTGCCGGCTACCCAACACGGTCCACTCCGAGGTCGCGCCCCGCGCTGCCGCTCCCCCACCCTCCCGCTCTCGCTAGGCTTCGGCAGCCTCGACGACGACGACGAGCCCCTCGCCGAGCCCGACCGCCCCGACATGATCATGCACGCCGCCGACATCGCCCGCATCCTCGCCGACACCGACGTCTCGCACCTGTGAGTCATGACCTCCATGCCCTCCCCCCCTTCTCTCTGCTGTCTCCCCCACCCCACCCACGCGCGGCGCCGCTGACTCCATTTTCTGCATCAGGGGCTTCACCGAAGCGGACAGCGTGGACGTCGACCCCGCTCAGTGCTCCTGGCTCTGGAGGGAGGTGCTCAAGCATAACCCCAACGCCTTCAAGGGCAAAAGGGCGCCTGCTCCCCCTTTGCAAGGTAAACGCTCTGCAAATTGAGCCTCTGCTAGTCACCCACAACCTCCTCGAAAATGCCTGCTACCGCTTTGGACTCTGATGGACTCCCTACTCTGTATCTGCTAATATTATTAGCTTACCGGCTTGGTTGGACCGTTGGGATATGCCTGTATCAGCAGTACCCTGCCATTGACTGACTGGAAACGTTGCCTAAGCTGCTGGCTGCATCATGCTGTTGTTTACCACTGCTTAACTGCTTTCATGATGCCCTAGTGCTCGATAGACTCGCTCGCTGCTCTATTTAAGGTTATTCCGCTTTGAATAATTACAGTGTCATGTCATGCAACCAGGTAGCAAAAAACCCTGCTATCCCTATGCCTTTTTTTTTTCTTTCCAAACTAAGTTAATGTGGAACCAGTCTATTTTTAGTATGGGAAGCATGTTGTGAGCATACCTCTCCTCTGATTTGTCCGATTGCACAGGTCACAGGATTGGTTGCGTAGTCACAAAGCTTCGCGTGGTGGCAATTGGCACACTTTTACATTTTTGAGATATCTGTGAACATGGATTAAGCACCACTATGTAACTTGTGTCAAACCCTGTGACGTTGGTTTTGACGTACACTATGTGCTTCCCTGCCTTTTCATCTGTGTGTGTCTGACTATCTGTGTAGTAGCGAATAGTGATTAAACATTTCTAGTTCCACAGACTTTTAATGGAAGACGCAAATATGAATAAATGCGGCATACATCTACACAGTGGGAGAACATGCAAAATGGCCTCAACGCTAGAGCATTTAGTGGCTGAAGGAACCTCACTGGCGTTAACTACATCGTAAAAGAGTGTCTATAATTAGCGCGGTCCGGGTTATCTGGTTAAAGTTAACACTTATCTGGCGCCTTACTTGGCAGATTCGGAGAAACTGGGTCCACTGGCTTATCTAGTACTCCTCCCCATATTGGAATATAGCATTAGGACAAGCAATCAAAACTGGACCAGCTTTTGCATCCTAGAGCCATATATTTACATATGTAGGGAGTATAAATCAGTGTTTAAAAGGCATCGCCTGGGCGTCCAGTCAGTCTCTCGCAGATGCCAGAGAGCCTTTCCTCGCCTCGCATGGACCGAGCAAAGCGCCCACTCAGGATGGCTAGGTGTCCTGCCCAGGCAGACGGCCAATGCGCCAACTGACGGGACGGGCAGGGCAGATGCACACAGGTGGGTGGTGTTGGAGGAGGCGCGCTGGCTGGATTGGCTCGGAGATATGAAGGGCCTTATGCCCCCCCCCCCCCCCCCCCCCCCCCCCCCCCCCCCCCCCCCCCCCCCGTCTCCGCTCCTGCCCCTGCCCTGGCTGAATAGGCACTGAGAGACGAAGGCAGTGGAGCCGGCGTTGGAGCGGAGGCATGCTGGATCGGCTCGAGGGAGACGAAGCAGACAGCAGTTGCTGGATTGGGTTGGGGAGACAAAGAACCTAGGGCTGGGCGGTTGTTGGGCATGCCCCCGCTGCCACCTCCGTTCTTGCCCCTGCCCTTCCTCTGCCCCGCCTCCTGGTCACCTGGTGCCCACCTAGGTGTCCATGCATGGATTTATAACCTTGTTATAAATAGTTTTAGTGTGAGTCTCAGCTAAAATCTAGAAGTACGTCTACCAGGACCACCACCACATTATGGTGATCGTTGCTTGAAGTAATCAGCCACCGATATCTTCTCACATCCTGGCCATGTTCAGAGTCATAATGAAGTGAGTGGTGACATGTTACAACAACAACAACAACAACCAAGCCTTTGTCCCAAACAAGTTGGGATCGGCTGAGTGGTGACATGTTCCCAATGATAATAATCCAGTGCAGCTTAGTGCTTTAAACCTTTTCTGGCGACACCTATATTTAACAGTATCAAGAAGGCCTCATACCAAAAATGCAAACTTGAATGTAGTTAGATATATATTTAAGCCTTGCTGTCATTTAGACAGCGTTCAGTAAGGCGTGATTAGGCGCTCGCCTCCGCGCGCCTGGGCGCGAGGCGCAGCCTTTCCGCCTTGCCTCAAGGCCTAGGCGGACATTCCGAAGGGGTGGGGGGGGGGGGAGCTGCGGTCAGCTGAATCGGTGGGAGGGGTGCAAATCCGTGGGCGGCAGATGATCTGGCTGGGCTTGTTTGGCGGCGGCGGTAGGGGGGGGGGGGGGGGCTGAGGCGTGGGCAGACCCTGGAACGGGATCGGGGCGGGCAGTGGAGTGGCGGTGGGGGCCAAGCCAGGGACCGATGAAGAAATCACTGGCGGGGGGCATCGGGGCAGATCCATCCCTGTGTGCTGCTGTGTTGACAGGCCTGGCCTGAAAGTGGGCTTGGTAAAACAGAGAGGAGAAGTGGGCCAGGAAAACCAACCCAGGCAATAGAGACACACATATACTTCTGTATTTTTTTTTTAAAATTTATTATTGCTACTGTGTACTGCCTAGGAACGCCTAGGCGTCACCTAGGCACACCTATGCTCTAGGTGGAGGGTCACCACTCAGCCCAGCGCCTTTTGGAACCTTGCATATAGATCATTTTTTTTTTTGTAGATTACAGTTTCTTTATTTACGGGCATACTGGCAAGACTAGATCTGCCCTCAAACACCTCTGCTGATGCCATTATTGTTTCTACCATTTTTCCTGCATACACCTTTGCATTTCTGTCATCCAATTACTGCACTGCTCTTCCTTTTGCAGTCCTTTTGATCTATCTGTGAATCCGTGATACACCTGCCTTTCAAATCTGAGTACGTATATATGGTGTGTCCCCTATTGCAGCCCAATTGGGTGCTTTTCCCTCCAAATGATCCTATGATGGTCGAATGAGTACTGTAACGATTGGCTTTTTTGATCCTAGTAGTCATTGTCCCAATTTCTTACTCATTGGCTCAAATATAAGCAATCCAGCATACCTTGCGAATGTACTGTCCATAGGATCAGAAATAGGCTGCAAATTGCACACATGGGGAGGCTAGTTGAGCCACAATGGACTCATGGGACCATTCTAACCTTCAGTGGAACTAAGGGACCTAGTCTGCTAGTTTCCCCTTGGTTGAATATATCATATTTATACGGCAAACTAATTTTCTTCAGTCAATGTCTATCGGTGTTGTAAAACAGTGCCTGGATGCCTAGGCGTCTGGATGCCAAGGTGCCTGTCGCCTGGCACCCAGGCGGCGGCCAGGGGAGGCGGCGGTGACCAGGCACCAGCCAGGCGAGTTGACTAATAGCCAGCCATGGAGTGCCTGGAGGGCTAGGTGGCGACTAATGACGCCTTTTAAACACTGCTGTCTATGGCCACAAAATGTATCATACCAAGGATCATCTGTAGCTGTTATGTGCCTTTGACCAAATCTTGTCTCTAGTATGCATACCACTTTTTGAGAACATTGCAAGGTTTAGTTGGTAGCAGTAGGTGGTTTGAATGGAACCGAACACTGTACCATGTATGTTGTGCATGCAAATTGCAAATTTAATGTGCATGAGAATCAAAAGTTCTTTATTTGAGTCATCATCCATGATGATACCTTTTTTGGGAAACAACAACTTCATAGCATAATTGATATTCAGATGCCCAAAATTTTGGTAACAATTATATATGCTAACTATTTTCTGATGAGCAGAACACAAATAGAGTGGTTGCAATGCATATAGTTTTTATTTTTGAGGAAAGCAGATGTTGCTATTTATAACTTCTTTCAATTACTGTGTCAATTTAAATTACCAAGGCCAAAATTTGTAGCCTTTTACTTTTACAATAGTTGTTCTCATCCCACGAAAGTCATGATATTTTTTCCCTTTGCTCTCTATTTTTTAAAATATATCTGCTACTTATCTACTTGACTACTTGTACTGTTTAATGTCAGTTTTGAGTTATGTCTTTTTACGATTGAAGAGTACAAGTCACTACAGCATCTTTAAATGTCAGCAAAGTGTTCCTACGTAGATGAGAATGTTTTCAAATTTTAATTCTTTTGAGCTTTCTTATCTCATGATACATAAATTTTGTGGTGGTCAAGTTTTCAGGTCCACTTGAGCTCCCAGAATATCAAAATCAAGAGCGCGAGAAGCATTTTGAGCATCTTGCACCTAGCCTGAATAAATCACGAATGGAGCCTGTATTTCCTCTGGATGGCATCAACTCGCATAGAGAGCATTTTCATGTAAGTTATATAGCATCAATTTATTATTAGTGTTAAGTTCCTTGAGCTAAGAGTTTTTTTTTCTTTTCTTCTTTTGTAGAGTGAACTAACTCCGGATTCAGTTGCTTCAAAGAAGCCAAAAGTTAGGAGGAAAGAAATTGACAATTCTACTTCAAGTTCTGGCCCCATCATTCCTAATAGTCAAGGTTAATCCATATATCCCATCCGGCCGTCCCAACATTTTTAATCTTTAAAAGACTATCATCTGATTGTGGTTTGAATCATTTTAGAACTCATTGCCAATTTTTGTGAGACGGTGGAAAATTTCTGTGGAAGAGCCGAAGTTCCTGATGATGCAGATGGCGGTGACTGGTTATCAATCCCACTTAATGATGTTAAGGCTCTTGTGAATGAAATTACATCTATTCGATCCAAAAACATATTACATGAGGTCCCTGTGGATACAATTACAAGATTGTTACAAGTGATAGACCACCAGATCCGTTGTTCTCAAGGTTTATCAATAGATGTTAAGGAAAATGTAATTTACTTGTCATTATTATTTTTACAGTTTCAATTCTGCTAGATCATTGATACAGGTGATAGATCACCAGATCTTGGTTAATTCTCCTCTAGAAATCATTGAGTAATCTGCTTAATACAATCTAACTCATGCTTGGTTGCCTTCAGCCTGATGCCACTGATGCTGAATCGTTGGTTTTCTCTGCTCTGGAATCTATTCATGCCGCGTTAGCTATTATGACCTACCATGATATGCCAAAGCAATTGTATCAAGAAGAAGTACGTGCATGCTGAATTCCTTCCCATATTGTTATGAAATACCATTGCTGTGGTTGCTGACAATTTTTTCCTTCTTCTAAAAAACAGCTTATTGAACGGATTCTTGATTTCTCAAGGCATCAGATCACGGATTGTATGGCAGCAAGTAACCCAACCTTCCGAGCTCTCTACAAACCATCTGAAAGTGTTGCAAATGATGGTAATGTCAAAGTATATAATGCCATGCACTGATATATCTAACTATGGTTTTCATGATTCTGTAGTCACATCACTTTTCTAAGATTGTTATATACCCCCCCCCCCCCCCCAGCATTTTTATATATGGCACTAGTTAATTCAATTTTAGGTATCAAAGTCATATATAAAAACAAAGTGGATGTACAATTCTCTGGTCATGATACAAGGTTGTGTAATATGGCTTATAGTTTTATTACGCGAACCAGCCTGCTTGCTGTAATTTAGTGCTTTAGCCATGCTGTCCACTAGCGATTACTAACTTGCCATTATTGATTGGATTATCCAATATCCATCACACGGTAGTGTATTTATATTTTTCTGGATCGAATTTAGGAGATGATGATGAAGAAGACATGGGAAATGGATCTGTTAGCAAAAAGAGACGCACCACTTCCAATCTAAGCACAAGAAAATCATCTTCAAACAGGTACATGATCAATTTGTATTTTGTACACTTCAAATACCCTTTCCCTTTTCTAGTCTTTAGTGTATTATAGGGCACTAAATGAGTTCACTTTCTTTTTCTGTGCCAGAGTTTCTGCTTCTGTTTACACTGCTGTGCAGAAATTATGTTTGATATTGGGCTTTCTTAAGGACCTCCTCACAACGTTGCGCTTGTCAGATAGCTGCATTCTGCAGTTAGTAAAAACATGCTTTACTACATTCTTGGTGGACAACATGCAACTTTTACAATTGAAGTCGATCGGGGTTATTTGCACGGTAATTTTTTTATTTGCCCAATCATTTGCTGCACGTTGATTTTGAAGAATTTGCTCACTTACCTTTCAACTCCTTATACAGGTTTTTTCATCATACACACAACACAAGAGCTATTTGATTGATGAAACACTTCATCTTCTTCGTAAGTTACAGTTTTCAAAAAATGTCGCTAGAACATATCATCTAGCAGATGAAGATCAGAAGCAAATCCAGATGATAACAGCACTATTAGTTCACTTGGTTCAGTTTAGTGCAATTGTTCCTGATAGCTTAAAGAGAACGGTAGATTGGAGCACTATCATTGATGCCTCAGTTGATGCTAATTATCCAAAAAATTGTCATGAAGCTGCAACGGAGGCATGCTGCCGTTTTTGGACTAATGTGCTTCAGCGTGTCACTGCGACTAAATCTGATATGTTAGAAGCCAAGGGAATTATAGATAATCTTGTTCAGGATTTGCTAACGATACTGAACTTACCTGAGTATCCAGCTGCTGCTTCTATTCTTGAGGTAACATTGCTCAGTAGTGCACTAGTGCTGTTACCAAAGTTTGCGAGATCTTAATAAATATAGGCATGATGAACCGTTAGCACTGATTCTTGAGAGTTAAATTTGCTACTTATTTTACTATTTACTTATTACATTTTTTATGTATGCATAGGTTCTCTGTGTGTTACTGCTTCAAAATGCTGGACTAAAATCAAAGGACAATTCTGCACGGTGCTTTGCTATTGATCTTCTTGGTGGTATTGCATCAAGGTTGAAGCGTGAATCTGCTACCTGTAGCCGGGAAAAGCTTTGGATATTGCAAGAGCTTACTGATTGCGGTAGTGATGGCTCAAAAATCTTGAAAAATAAATGTTGTGTTTGTCTTGGTGGAAGAGGTATAGACATAGCCTGTGATGTCTGTGGGAGATGTTTTCACTCAGATTGTATGGGCTCTGGTAATCGGGATAACTTACAGTGTGATAGTGTGTGCCCCTTGTGTTTTTGCAAACAACAACTCAGTGTGTTACAGTCATACTGCCAGTTACAAATTAAAGAAAATGATAGAACTAGAAGAACTGCCTCAGTTCGGAAAAAATCTGTCACACCTGATGAGGTGTCAGCAGTGGAAATTGTTCAACAAATACTACTGAGTTATTTCCAGGAAGCAGGTCCACAAGATGACGGGAACCTGTTTACTCGATGGTATGTAGTGTTGAATCTTATTTTTGTTTGTGCCAATGGCTTTGATGATTAATGTCCATTTTATGTGCAGGTTCTACCTATGCATGTGGTACAAAGATGACCCACATTCCAAGGAGAAGATAACATACTATCTTGCCAGATTAAAATCTAAGGAGATTCTGCGCGATTCTGGCAATGGTTTGGTAATATCAAGAGATTGGGCTAAGAAAATTTGCTTGACACTTGGCCAGAAGAACTCATTTTCGAGGGGTTTCGATAAAATTCTTTGCCTTCTTTTGGTGTGTGGTTGTTTCCAGTTATTTATTTTAGTTCAGATTGCGATGTTCTGTATTTAATACTCAATACTTTTTCAGGCTAGCTTGAGAGAAAATTCTCCTGTGATAAGAGCGAAGGCCTTACGTGCAGTGAGTATAACATATGAAACTTTATGTTTTTCATCATTTTCATTTGGACACTTGTATCTAGCACTTTTAACTCCTGTGTAGGTCAGCAGTATAGTTGAAGCTGACCCTGAAGTCCTGGGTGACAAACGCGTCCAATCTGCTGTTGAAGGCAGGTTTTGTGACTCAGCTATTTCTGTTCGTGAAGCTGCACTTGAGCTTGTTGGAAGACATATTGCTTCACATCCTGATGTAGGCCTGAAGGTCAGTAGATATATGAAGTTACCTTATGACATTTTTGTTGGTATTGATATGGTTACTATACATCTACCCATTACAGTATATCGAAAAAGTTGCTGAGAGGATAAAAGACACAGGAGTAAGTGTGCGCAAACGTGCAATCAAAATTATAAGGGATCTTTGTGCTTCAAACCCAAACACGGACACAACTCATGCCTTTGTGGAGATTATTTCTCGTGTAAATGATGAGGAGTCTAGTGTACAGGTGAGTTGATATAAACAACCATTGATTGGCACCCACATAATTAATTATTATAGCTGATTTGATATATTTCTTTGAACTCATCAGTTTCTTACTGGACAATGGTGTACTGCGTTGATTGATTCTCAAAATATTTAGTCATGTATGGATATAGATAAAGGTAGTCTGCTAAACGTTTATATTTTAATTGAAAATTTCTGTGTGTCCTTTCTGGAAGCAGGAATAATCCTATTATAAAAGAAAAGAGGCTATTCTTCATATCAATTCCCCCTTTTGCCTTTTTTCTTTTGCTGAGTTTAGCCCGTTCTTTTCACATGGAAGAGTTGTATCAATCTTGAAGTCATTCTATCAGTCTGATAAGTTGTTTGTTGTTTTCGTTGTTAATACTGTTAAGGGTAAATATGAGGAATAGGCTTTCTGATATCTACAAAAGAACGTTTCAATGTCTCTGGACCTGCAATTTATATTTCTTTTAATGATCCATATTAGCTTGTTTAAGTGGATCTTCATTTTGTTTCGTAGGATCTTGTATGCAAAACATTTCATGAGCTATGGTTTGAAGAACCAACTGGGAGTCATAAACACTTGGTTGCCGATGGCAGTTCAGTTCCAATGGAGATAGCAAAAAAAACTGAACAAATTGTTGACATGCTGAGAAAGATGCCCAATCACCAACCCCTGATTACCATTATAAAGCGTAACTTGACTCTTGACTTCCTTCCCCAATCAGCTAAGGCTGCAGGCATCAGCTCATCCATTATGTCATCCCTTCGCAAGCGTTGTGAATTAATATGTAAGCGTTTGTTAGAAAGAATATTGCAGGTAATTCCTGACCTTAATGAACGGTATTGATTCTTGACTACATATATGTGATCGATATTGATTCTTGCACATATTTGTTGGCAAGGTTGAGGAGGGAGCAGCTAATGAGATGGAAGTTCATGCACTTCCTTATATTGTTGCCTTGCAAGCATTTTGTATTGTTGACCCCACCCTATGCATTCCAGTAACTGATCCTTCTCAGTTCGTTGTGACACTGCAACCATACCTTAAGATTCAGGTGAGTAAATGTTTGGTTCAGCTGGACTTTAGACTATTATCCTCCTATCATAATAACTTGTTTCTAACTTTTAGTTGGCTAGCATTTGTATTAGTATTTAACTGGCATTTCTTCTACACATAGATTATATGTATAGTTTCCTACTTTACAAACCTCCTATTTGTTCTCTGAATTTCTACATTGAAGAGGAGATTTGCATAGCTCTGTTAATTGAGTCAAGTAACTGCATGTAAGAGATAATTATGTTCAGCTCCTCACCTGGTAGTGTTATTCATGCCATGGGCTCTGTGTAGCCTGTTGTTGCATACCTCATTTTACTGTTTGTCCTATTTCTCTACATCTTACTGTTCATGCTCTTCTGGTTGTACTGTATAGATGAATCTATGTAGCTATATTCCTGTTGTACTGAAATAGAATTGCAGGCCTTTTGTTATTTTTCTTATACAGCTATATTCTTGTTGACATTTTAGTAAAATAATTTATGCAGTGTGAGTTTTGTATGGTCTTTGTCTACTGCAAACATATTACAGTGGATGTTATTTACTCCCTCCATTTCGTTTTATTTGTCACCGGCTAGTTCATTTTTAAACTAACCGGTGACAAATAAAATGAAACGGAGGGAGTATTAATTTGATTCGTTTACTATGGCTATGGTTATCGACCAGGGTTTCTCATTCATTTTCTCTCTCTGCCACTACAATTTATGTACATTGCTGATCCTTTGTCCACAGGTTGATAATAAATCAGCTGCCCGGATGCTTGAAAATATAATTTTTGTGATTGATGCTGTCCTTCCTCTCGTAAGGAAGCCACCACAAACGGTGGTTGTAGAACTCGAGCAGGACCTGAAGCACATGATAGTCCGGCATTCCTTTTTGACAGTTGTACATGCCTGTATCAAGTAATTACATTTCTCTTTCCCCTTTTGATTTTTTAATGAGCACCATTTCTGTTATGTGCTTTATTTGGAATCAAGAATTCATACGCCAATGCCACATGTTGCTATGTTATTGATGTGATATATATAATATATGGTATTTTTGTTTTAATATTTGAATGTTAGATGAAAAATATTACACAACAACAACAACAACAACAACCACAACAACAACAACAACAACAACCAAGCCTTTGTCCCAAACAAGTTGGGGCCGGCTATGAAAAATATTACAGTGGTGATATTTGTGTTACGTGTCTCGTCTACACCTTGAGCATTTTAATTGTAATTTGTTGTTGAAATCTTATTTATATATGAATCATCACTTATGGGGGCCTTATTGAGTTCCTATCATTTATTAGATGCAATTACGGAAGCATCAGTCAATTTGTGCTCTATGGTTTTATTTTAGTTGTCTTGCCAGACTTTGCTTGAAATTTTTCTTGTTTTTTACCTTTCTTTTTGGTCATTTTTGTGTACAGGTGTCTTTGTGCCCTTATTAAATCAGCAGACAGAGGCCCAGGATTATTGGAGCACCTCATTAACTTTTTCTACAAGCATCTGTCTGGAACTAATTCAGATAGTCAGGTACTGTACCTTTTTGATTCATTGCATGAGCTGCAAACTTATCCAGTTTTCCATATGGTACAAAATGAAATAATTGTGCGAAACAACTTTTCGGGGACGGAGGGAGTAGCTCTTACTTTATCTGTAACTATATGGTATTGTGAGGCCTAATCTGTCTGCTATCTGCCATTAAGGATCAGTTATGGGAGATTTTGTATGCATTTCCGATGAAAGTCAACACTTCTTTTCTACCCAGTTTTGTATGTTTAAATATGTCATTTTGAAACATGTTTCTTTGCTTTACTTAGCTGACAGTTTTATTTTATTTTCTATCTGGCACTCAGCTCTTGGGCCGTTCGCTATTTTGTCTTGGACTGCTCCTTCGGTATGGTTATCAACTGATGCTAACATCTGAAAATCAACTCGATTTTCCAAAGATTATCGACTTGCTCAAGAGAAGGTATCTTCTCAGAGACGATTTCAGCTTGAAGGTTCGAGCTTTGCAGGTATGGATATGCTTGAAATTCTTAAGACACTTAAGACTAGAACTAGAGATGGGATCATCTGTGAGTAGCTGTATTATTGTAGACTGTAGTTTCTGGTATGATTCTCTGTGGCCTACTGATCTGTCATGGATTTTGTTTGCAATTTCCAGACTTAAGGATAACTATATGTGCATGATGAGTAGTCAGGGTGCTGTTGGAAATCTGGTGTCTCTGGACATCTTGATTCTTGATCAGGTCTGTTCTTGGGCGAACAGGTCTGCACAGCACAGGTATGCAGCACCTTGTTCTTGCTCTGTCTTGGGTGCAGAGACATTCCCAGGCGCTGATCAGATGTTGATCAGCCCTGCAGATGTCTTCTGGACCACACAGAGACAAGTGAGAAAGCCTGATTGCTGATAGCAGTGGAGGGGTGTGTTCTGCTGGGTGCCAAACCGGTTGAAGATTGATGTAGGGTTCTCTGGTTCTGATCCTGTCGTTCAGAACAGAGGGATAAGATGTCGACGAGTTCCTGGAACTTCGGGCGAATTTGATCTGGGAGAGAATATGCTAGTCACAATGTCTAGTGGAGCAGCGGAAGAATACTTCTCTGTATTATCAATCTGATGGGATGAATAAACTGGGGGCTGGGGGCTTCTTTTATATAAGCCCCGTACATGAGTCCACTTCCTACTTAGACTGTGACTCAATTCCTTCTAGGACAAGGACACTTTTCCTGCTAGGACTAGGACTCAACTTAAACTAGGACTTTACTTTATCTAGACTCCTATTAGAAATTGGAATCTCTGGACAGAACAACCGTTGTGGTTACCCTTGCAGAATCCTACCTGAACTCTAACTGCTGATTCTGTTGGCTGCAGCACTTTTCTGGCCCCCTGGTTGGTTTTCCTCCTTTGCAAGAGGTGCTGCACAGCTCCCCTGCAGGAGGCAGGATCAACCAACATTCTCCTCTTGATTCTGACGCTTGCGCACGTCCAGAATCCCAATCCTTCTTCCTGTCTCGACGAACTTTATCTTGGTCAAGATGTCAGTCTCCACCTTGTTGATAGCCATAGCCCTTGGCCACCGACCGCTCCTTGTGCTTCATCACTCTTCCAGTGCCATGTTCCATCTCCCATCCTCTTCACTGGACTGGATCTCCATGAAAGACGTAGGCTCCTCCGCGGTGATGAACATGACCTCACTCTCTTCAAGGCTCCGTGGAGTGTGCCATGGAAGGGTGACGGGCACATCTCCTTTGTGCTATGCGTCGACGTAGCTGTCGATGTTCATCGGCAGCGTGGCGACTGGATGGGTTTTAGAGGATGCTTGGGTTGTTGTAGGAGCTCCAATCTTCAACGCCGTGCCCCGTCGTAGGGACAGAAGCATGTCCAGGGCCTCCAGCACCCTGTGCTGCCCCTGTTGGGTGCTGTCTAGCACCCCTGTGGTGTTGTTTAGGACTCCTTGTACCTCCTGCGCCCCCCAGCTGCTGCGGTGCCCTCTGCAGGACTCCCAGCTCCATTTGCATCCCTCCCAGCTGCTGCAAGGTTTTTAGAACTCGTGGTATTGTCTATTTGAGGGTCGTTGCGAAACATTGGCACAAACTATATGATTATACGACATTGGAAGCAAGCCTCTTTCTTGACTGTTGATTTGTTCATTCCAGAGTCTTGAATAATGCATATATTCTAATATGAACTGTCACAAAATGTCATTTCTTGTTTTCATGCAGACTCTGGGATACATACTTATTGCAATGCCTGAATTTATGCTGCAAAAGGATATCTCAAATCTCATAGAGGCATCACTATCCTCTGGGGTCGATCATAGGTTAAAGGTATGTTGGAACTTTTTGCAATTGTCTGTTCTGTTTGTTTGTCTCTTTTTGTTTATCCTTGTGGGTTTCATCTCTAGCCTGCCCTGACTTGCTTGGGATTAAAGGCTTTGTTGTAGTTGGAACTTTTTGCAATTGCATCTAGCCTGCATTGATAATTTTTAAAAAGAAATTAATCATGTCATCCAGATTCAAGGACTGGAAAACCTCTATGAATATCTCCGTGATGCTGAAAGCCAACTTACTGATGAGAGTACGGGGAAGCCTTCTGTACGGCACACGACAAATGGTGGAAGTGAAGTACCTGTTGCAGCTGGTGCAGGAGACACCAACATATGTGGTGGTATTATCCAGTTGTACTGGAATTCTATTCTTGAAAGGTGCTTGGATGTAAATGATCAAGTTCGCCAGAGCACACTTAAGGTGATGAGGCAGATATTATATTACAGTTCTTTTGCAATTTATCTTTCTTTAAAATACGATTCAAAATGATAAAAAAAATTCTTGTAGATTGTTGAAGTTGTGCTTCGCCAGGGTTTAGTGCACCCTATTACCTGTGTCCCTCACCTTATAGCACTTGAAATGGACCCAGTAGAGGGTAACACAAAGTTGGCTCATCATCTACTGATGAATATGAATGAAAAGTATGCCATTTATCTTCTCTTATTTATGTTTCTTTTTTAAAAAAAAATAGAAGAATTATCTGATATCTCATGGAAAATATTTGCAGGTACCCTTCATTTTTCGAAAGCCGCTTAGGTGATGGTCTACAAATGTCATTTAGATTCTTCGAGACAACAGTCAGCAACCATAAAATGGCAGCAAACTTGAAATCAAATCCAATTGCATTTGTCAAGCCTGGCATATCTAGAATTTACCGTCTTATCCGCGCAAATCGCAATTCCAGAAACAAATTTGTGCACTCCATAGTTCGAAAATTCGAGTCTGATGGACGGAGTCGGTGCACAATTAGCTTTCTTGTGTGAGTATTCTAAGTAAAACTACTACTGTTAACCCTCTATCCTTTAATGTGTTATTTGACTATCAAGTTTTGTAAACATTGCAGATACTGTGCTGAAGTTCTTGCCTCTCTGCCATTCACCTGCCATGATGAACCACTTTACTTAATCTATGATATAAATCGAGTTATCCACCTTAGAGCTGGCTCAGTTGAGGCTAATTTGAAAAGGTGGGTTTCTATGGATCAGCATCAAGATATGATGGGTGTGCCATCATTGTCAAGAGACAGTCATGTTGTCGTGCATCAACCTGAAGGATCTGAACATGATTTAGGAGATGTTTCAGAAAGGATGCTTAACAATCCTTGCAGCACATCAGATGTGGACATCGCCAAACTTCAGGTGGGTTTGAGAAGCTGTGTGGGTCCAGTTAAAGTGCATGGATGTTGATTCATATGTTTGCACCTTATCGTTTTTTCCACTTTTGTCCTATGCTTTCAGGAAGACTGCCATAATGCAATAGCTCTGCAGCTCCTCCTCAAATTGAAAAGACATTTGAAATTTGTTTATAGCTTAACTGACGCTCGGTGTCAGGTATGTCTTGCTCTTTATTTGGAGACTAGTACTTAGTGTATTTACATGACAGTATATTTCTGATTTGAAATGCAGGCATTTTCTCTAAAGGAAATACCAAAATCTGGTGAAGCACTCTCCAAGCAGAATGTTCCTTTTAACATTGGCGACAATAATATCAACTTGCCGAGCTGCCTGCAGGATGTAGCGTCTGTATACCAGGTAGTAACTCTGAACTTGTAGCTATGGATGGTGCAGAAACGAAGCGGTATGGTTTGTGGTTTGGTATCTGGCAGATACTAAAACATTTTTTGTGACCTGGACAGGATTTCAAGACTGTGCTGCGAGAAGATACCATGGACTTTGGAGCGTACATCCCTACAGTCCAGAGGAAGCGTCCTACCCCTAGAAGCTCGTCAAGAGTAAGGAGAACCGCCCCTGCGACTGTTACAAGAGTTCGTGGTGGTAACGATGACGATACTGATGACGAGGACTGGACTGGGGGGCCTAGGGTCCTTGACTTCAGTGCTCAGGCAAGCAATGGCGGGCGCATAACTAGGCAAAGGGTCCAAGCATGAGTGGTCTTGGTGCTGCTCTGTACATGGCAGGAGAATATATAGATGACAGGAGACTTAGAGGGGTTTAGGTAAGGTCGCTTAGGGCCATTGGTACATAGAAGCAGAAAGGAAAGGAAGATAGCTTTACCTAGATGCCATTAACTTGGAGCACTCCGTTTAATGCTCCGCCCCTTGTAATTTCTGTTGGGCATTGGCAAAACTGACAACAGGTTGTGCTCCGTTTCTGATTCAATGAGAATGAAATGGTCCCATTTGCTCCTTATGATTCTTTTGAAGAAAATTGTGTTTCTGAAGGAAACAGAAAAAGACAGAGGGGCATGGTTCAGCAACTGGATCGTCGGTCACTGCATGTGAGATCTACAACCATACCCTAGTGTAGCGTGCGTTTTGGACGTGTCATCTCTGTCTATTCAAGTCGATATTCGTTTCAACCTCTAGATGCGTGTTCAGATGGCACGTATCTTGAAAACCTTTGGAATCAATAGCAGATGTTTTGGTCAGCTAATGCCATGCTCTTTTACTCGCTGCTTTCTGGTCAGCCAAAACCAGGATTAAAGAGTTGTACTCACTCTGTCTCTGATTACTTCCTATACGTTAATTAATTAAAGATAGAGGAGCATTCATATACGAGTTTACATTTCTGTCATATGCAATGTAACTCTTCCTTCACTCTTCTCTTGTTAAATACCTCTGCACCCGATCCAATTAAAAAAAAAAGATAATACTCACAAACTTGAGTTCAACTTTTCAGTGATGATGATACGGCAACAAATTAAACTGCCAGTATCAAAACAAACAAATAAAAGATAGCAAATATGGTCAATAAGATGACTAATAATTAAGAAAAAACTATCATAATTGTTTCCATAGATTGCAATGCTTCATCTCTATCAGCAAAATAAGTAACAATATAACAAGAGATGGCTAAATAAAAACTAGCTAGTATGAAGGTTTTACAAAGGAAGATGGACGTTCGTCCATGAGATACCTAATCATCTACGTGGCAAGTTTCGCGGGTTTTCTCTTGCTTCTCCTGATAATTATCATAATAGTGCTGCGCACATCTGGTAGCTTTCCACTGGCCGGCTGCAAAAGACGCGAAAAATAGGACGGCGAGGCTGGAACGCCAGAGCAGCATATCCCTGGGCTCACCCTTGGGCACTCCGCAGAAGGTCAGTACCCTGCATGCACATCACCCGGCGTACGTACGTACATAGAGTATTAATAAGAGTTATAACAAACATAACAAAAACCCACCCAATAATGCAGCAGAGTAGTTTCATCTCTGTAAATTATGCATGAAAGTGAGCAGAGGCATCACACACCGGTTGATGTCTCCTTGGTCGTTGTAAAATGTTGGCCTTTGGAGGTACGCATCCACTCCCTGAACCAGCTCGCTCTGCAGCTCCTTCCCCATCCTGTCGAGGTGCTTGGACGCTTGGGACCTTTCCGCGTCAGTGAGTCGGGCGAGCTGAACAACAGGCAGAAGATGTGTAACGTACGCAACAATCATACTTAGAATTGGGCGAAAGTTGCTAGCTACATTATAAGAAATTAAAAAACTAGTAGATGATATAGTTCCGTAGACTTGTATGTATGCCTATATGCTAGAAAAGCTGGTGTATGTACTATGTAAATGTCACACACACGTTGGAGATGACACGGTATGATGCTAAAGACAAAAGTGTTGCAGCTCTAGCGATCGTATTATCCCCAGCAGGTCTATCAGAAGTGGTCCAAAGGTCGTCGTAATCTTGCGCCAGACAAATGCACTAATGAGTCAGCGAGCAACTTCCTCTCAAAATAATAATAAAAAATTAGAAACATATACTCCCTCCTTCTCAAATTATTTGTCGTTTAGGACAAGAATTTTAGTTCAAAATGAACTAAAATCTTTGTCCTAAACGACAAATAATATGGGAAGGAGGGAGTATTTACCATGCATGGAACGTACAAATTCGTTTGGGAATCATCACAGCTCTAATAATCCGGCCGCTTGGTTGGGGAAGGGCACGCACGGGTTACAGGGAGGAGAGGAGAGGGGCTAGGCGACCGGATGAGCGCGCAGTACCTGTGCCTCGACGGCGCTGCTTGGACGGTATATCCGGCGGCGGGCGGCCAGCATCCGGCGGACGGCGGCGCGAGAAGCGACCATGGTCGATCGGGGAGCTAGGGCGCCAGAGGGAGCGGCTAGGAGGTCGCGGTCGGTCGGATTCAAGAAACGGCAGCCTTGTTGCAGCAGCTAATATAGATATAGGAAGTCCAATTCAACTCGGTCTCTTGCCGTCGGAGGTTGGGGATCGGACCGGACCGGATCAGATCATCCTCGAAATCCCGGTCGGATTGCCAGGTTTTGTGGAGGGGAGCTTCGGTTCCGTCGGCCTCCGTCCGCTGGCATTGGCAAAACACGAGACGAGACGAGAGAGAGGTCATTATTGGGCTGCCTGCTACTCTGCAGACCCACCCAGTATGTATGTGGCCCAAAACGCTCCTATTTATACGCGCGGCTCGCCTCCCATCACGCTCCGATTTCTATCTCGTTCCACGTTCGCCTACTACTCCCTCCTTCCCATATTAATTATCGTTTAGAACAAGGATTTTAGTTTATTTTGAACTAAAATTCTTGTTCTAAACGACAAATAATATGATAATGAGGGAGTATTTGTTTGCTAGCTGCGGCCGGGCTCGGCTCGCTCTGTCTCCTCGATCCATTCAATCTGACGGCGCGGCGAGCAATGGCGTCAATCCTGCGCTCCGCGATGGCGCGCGCCCTGCTGCCAGAGAAGCTTCTCACTCTCCTCCGCGGTCACCGTCCCTGCGCTGCCGCGGCGGCTGAGGTGACTCAGCCTCCTCCTCCTCCTCTTCCTACTCCTTCATTTGATTTTTATCTGCTGCCCGATGGTGTCAAGAAAACACAGCACGTAGCTGGATTCCAACAGACTACATGGATATGCAGGCTGATCAATTAGCCAAAAAAAAGTTGTTGAAGATCATCTGGGTGAAAAAAAAAAAGAAAATAGTGGTTAAGCTCGTCAACAAGTCATTCATTCTCCGCTGACGGCTCTACTATATGATATTTCGCTTTGAAGCAACATTTATTTACACCAAAGTAGTAGTAGCCTTTCATGCATGTACACACGCACATGAAGAATTAAGAAAAGAAATAGGAAGAGAACAAGTGTTTGTGTGTCATCATAATGACTTTTTTCCTTACTTTTTTCTTCACCATGTGCAGATTAATTCGAGTTGAGAAGAAGAAATATGAAGCGCCAGTTAAGGCCTGGGATGCCGAACCACTATTCCTTGCAATCGTATATGGTTGCGCCTTCTATGGTGCATGTTTGACGGGCTGCGATGATGTACCTAAAATGAGTGAACTTCATGCTGGTGACAAAAAAAAAAAAAATTGCGACTGACGGCTCAAGGGTTTAGTAGTATAGAGTATGATCTTTATTCATGGGTCTTGACCTTCACGTGTTAGTTTCCGAACCAACAACTCATGTTACGTCCGTCTTTCGTTATCAGTGTCATCAATAAATTAATTTGGGGAGTATCTTGTCAAAAAAGAATTTTATACATTTTATCTCGTCATAACAATATTTCCGCGTCGGTAAGCTTGGCAATCTGAACAGCAAGCAGAAGATGTAATGTACGCAATTCTACTTCAAATTGGATCCTGCGCTCCGCGTAGTTTCTTGGCCAAAAAAATATTCCGCGTCTCTGAAAAAGATGCAATTTACGCAATCCTATTTAAAACTGGATGGAAGTTGCTGCATTATAAGAAAAAAAATAATAGAACTAGATGATAGTTCTGTAAGCTTGTTTGTATGCCTATATATATGCTACCACGATTGTGTAAATAAACTTTTCTAGAAAAAACAAAGCTTCAATCTTGAAGTACTATAGAATTGACCTTTCGGAGAAAAGATAAAAAGTACTATAGAATTATCAAACCTTTGATTTAATCCTGCAGTTTAAGAACATGCTGATCCAAACAAAAAGGAAGCACGATGCATGCAAGAAACAACTTATCACCACAACACAGGGAACACACCCACACGTCTCATATTACAAAGCAGAGCCTTATTACGACGCTCGTATAAAGATGCCAACAAAAATACTAGCTAGTACCAATAGTTATTCCAGAATGGAGGGTATGTAACAATAGATAGTCCTATGGTAAAAGGTAGTTATTCGTCCACTAGCTAATTGCAACACTAAGTGATGACACACTACTATTCTCTAAACCTAACTTCAACTCTCACTTCTTTCTTCCGGATTTCCGATATTCCTCGTTTAACGTGTCGTAAAAACCTACGTGGTATCCTACCGTGAACAGAGAAAGACACCATGCCGCCGTACGCCATAGCCGTGCAATCCCCAGCGGATTGGGCGCTGCAAGTTTGGTCTTCTCCTCCTCAACTAAACTGCAAAAGTTGGAAGGAAACAAACAAAAAAATAAGTTATTAGGAATTGTACTCCTTCTATTTCTGAAAGTTTATCGTTGTGTAGTTATAAACTTGGTTAGTTTGGCTATCTAGGGTACCAGTATATACCCTTGAGTGTACTCAACCAACGCTGCCTTTCTAGCCACGTTATCAATTTTCTTGCTCAGCAGATCAATCTGTAAACAAAGAAAAAATTGTCTGAAATATCACAGTCATAGAAGAGAAGCCTTGGTTGACTTGCTGCTGCTGGAACAATTATTGTAAGGAAGCGAAGAATGGCTAATGAATTTGGCAATCTAACATTTACAGAAAAACTTTCTTTAAAAAAAATACATTTACTATGGAACCGTGCGTATCACCAAAATTACCAGACCTACAAATAATTACTTTGGGAATCACAGCGCGGAGACAGGGCGTGGGTGGAGTGGCGATCTAACCAGACTTGCATTGGGGTTACACAGAGGAGAGGAGAGGAGAGGAGCACGTACCTGTGCCTCTACGGTGGCGCCGCTTGGACGATGATGCAGACCCATCCGCGGGCGGACGGCGGCGGCCGGAGACGGGCGGCGGGCGGTCGTCAGAATCCTCGAGAAGGCGCGAGACGCGACCATGGTTGCCGGCGCGCGCATGCAGGGGATTCGAGGGAGACGAACGAAAAGCTCCTCCCAGCGGCCAATATAGATGATGCTAGCTCCGTCGACTTGCCGTCGGAGGTTGCGTTGGGTTGGAAGCGGATCGGTCGGTCCGGTGGCAAACACACGAGAGATAGAAGAAGATAACCGCTCGGTTCCGTGGGTCATTATTGGGCTGGCTGCTACTCTCCGTCCGGTGGCAGGCCCACCCAGCAGCTAAAGCCCAAAAGGCTCCGTATTCGCTTAAGGTGTGTTTGGTTCGAGGGATATAGTGGGACGGGACGGGACGATTTTACTTTTCTGTTGTTTGGTTTGGAGACATGTGGGATGGAGTCATCCCTCAAAGAGAATATTCCACTTAGATGCGGGATGGAACCATCCCACCAAAAACATGGGAACGGATTCGTCGCACCTCCGTGGAGACAGGCGCGTGACCTTCCAGAAGTACTCATACTCACATGTCCTTGTCTCATCCTTTCATTCAAACAAGAGACGGGATCATTCCGTCCCACACTATCTCACAAAACAAACAAGAAACAAGGATCGTCTCATCCCTCTGGACAAACAGAAAACGGGACCATCCCATCCCTAAAAACTGAGATGGATCCATCCCATCCCATTTTGACTCCCAACCAAACGCATCCTTAAACTTCAGATTGCAGACCGCCCCCGATTTGGCTCGGCTCCGATCACGCTCAGATTTCTGCGCTGCCCGATCATCCCGGAGAAGCTGCCCACCCTCCTCCGCGGTCCCCGCCCCTGCCCTGCGGCGGCGGCTCTGGTGACTCACGCCTCCTCTTCCTCCTTCATTTGATTTTTATCTCGTAGCTGCATTTCAAAATACACGAGTTTTATTTGCTGCACGATCGTGATAGCAATTCAGATGTACTAACAAATAATACATGGTCGGTATGCACGCTGATCAATTGGCCAAGAAAGTTGCTGCAGATCATCGGGGTGACAAAAAGGACAAGGTGGTTAAGCTCATCAACAAGTCATTCATTCTCTGCTGATGGCTCTACTATATGATACTCCTTTTGGACTAACATTTATTTACACCAGAGTAGTAGTACTAGTAGACTTTCATGCATGAACACACGCACATGAAGAATTAAGGAAAGAAATAGGAAGAGAACAAGTGTTTGTGTGTCATAATAATGACTTTTTTCTCTTACTTTTTTTTCACCATGTGCATATTAATTCGAGTGGAGAAGAAGAAATATGAACCACCAGTTCCTGACTGGGATGCACTACCACTTCTCCACGCAATCCTTTATGTTTGTGTGGCCGGTTGCCGTGATGTACCTAAAATGCATGAACCTCATGCTGGTGACAAAAAAAAAAAATACAACTCAAAGCTCAAGGGTTTAGTAGTAGAGTATGATCTTTCTTCATGAGTCTCAATCTTCATGTGTTAGTTCTAAATCAATTGATATTACGTCCATCTTCCATTATCAGTGTCATCAATAAATTAATTTGGGAGTATCTTAAATTTCATACATTTTATCTCGTCATAACAATATTTCCACGTCAGTAAGCTTGGCAATCTAAACAACAAGGAGAAGATGTGATGTACGCAATCCTACATTCAAACTGGATGCAAGTTGCTGCATTATAAGAAAAAGAACTTAGAGTCCTGTAAACTTGTTTGTATGCCTATATGCTGCCATGCATGTAAACTTGCCTAGAAAAACGAAGCTTCAATCTAGAAGTACTATAGCATTGGCCACTGTCGGGCTAGCCGGGCCGGCGACTATGCCTACCGGTTTGGGCATTATATGGATCATGTCGGGCTGCCCCGATGGGCTAAAGCCTGAGCCTAGGCATGGCCCATCACGGGCTTCGAGTGGTCCCAACTCAATCCCTCTGTGTGTTGTACTGGGCTGAAATCGGTGGGTTTTAGGTCGGCTCAAATAATTTGGCCCATTTGTCCACCTCTAACAATAACACACGTGCGAGACTCGTCGCACCCTCTTTTCCCAAGTTGCGGTCGGTCGAAGTGACGCGCGGGCGGCTCCTCGCCCTGGCTTTCTTCTGTCCGAGGAGGTGCTTTGAGATTAGTGAATCATCATGTGGCATAAATCCATATAAGTATGCCAAGAGTCTTAAAAGCATACCGTACTCGGACAATTCGGTTTGGAGTTTGGGTCAGTTGCCAAATCTTTTCAAATTAGAACAAATCAGTTTAGGTGGGTTGCAATCTTGCAAGCTGATTACGAGAGTTCAAATTACCTTTATTAGAAGATATTTTTTTAAGAGATAAATATTATTAATTGTAGATTGAAAAAAATCTAAATCGTATTTAAATAGAAGATATTTTTTCAAGAGATAGATATTTTCAACTGTAGGTTGAAAAAAATCTAAACGGGATTCAAATAGTAACCTTTGCCTATATAAAACAAAGGTTTCAGACCTTGCACTTCAATTTTTGTTTCTTTACTCTTCCTTCCTTGTGGCAAAACTTCCATCCTCTTTCGCTCCTTCCTCTTTTCAACCCCTACACGCACAACTATTCTTCCGCTATATTTGCTTCACATATGCAGTGCAATGCAAGCTAGACTGATATGCTACTGTAAATACTTTATTCAACAAAACCAACAAGAAAAATAACGGGTTTACCATAGTCAAATCAATGTCTATAGAAGGATAAAATTCAACATATAGAATCAATACAACACACTCTTTATATTTCAGAAAGGAGTATTGTTTATTTATTCATACTTAAAATACATCTAATAAAGTGAAAGTGCATCTAGGCTAATCCTCGTGAGTTTTGATGATTAATGATAATACTTAAGGGACTAATAAATATTACAAGTGTGATTACAAGTGATTAAGTAATGGACGAAGTTGGATACACTCGAAAAGGAAAAGGAGGAGAAAAAGACGGAAAACTCGAAGAGAAGAATTAAGGAGTTTAAATTTCTTTGCATCGAGTTTAGCCTCATAGAATAAGTGTGTTCAATATGTTAAAGTGTTTAGAATCTTCTAAGAACGCTTAGTCCAAGTTAGGATAGATTAAGAGATGAGTCCACACGGGAATCGCGGCGCACGAGGGCGGTAAGAGCTCCACCGTGTAGGAGGGGACGACTTCAACCCCGCGAGCCTCGACACCACCGCCATTCAGCACACCTCCACCACCTGTGGTGTGATGTTGGGGAGCAGTCTTCTTTTGGGGAGAGCGGGAGGAGGAGAGTCGAACACCAAACCCAAGAAGACAATCCTTCAAGTAATCGATAAACAACTGCTTGGGTTCGGTTGTAGACCCGTTGGCCCTGTGAACCGTTCTATGATTGTTCTCATTCTCTCTGGTTCGGCCGCTCAAACAATAAAGGAGTATGTGTCGTGGGCTTACTCATACCCGTCGCTCGACCAAGGAGCACTCCGCGACGTCCTCTGCACCTTCCCGGACGGCGATTGGCACATCCTGCTACCGCCTCGCCGGGACGACTATCTGCACCTGCTTCAAGAGCCCGTCGATCACGTCATCCCCGACGTCACCCTCGCGCCACCCGCAGCTGCTCGCTACGAATCGTACTCATCGCTCGACTAAGGAGAACTTCGCAACGTCCTCCGCGCCTTCCCCATCAGGGATTGGCCCACCGCAGCCATCATGCTACCCCCTCACCGGGATGACTACTTGCACCTGCTTCGAGAGGTCGTCGACCACGTCATCCTCGACGCTACCCTCGCGCCACCCGCAGCTGCTCGCCGGGACGCGTACCCGCTCCTGGTAGAATCAGTTGCACCGAGCATGGCAATGACAGAGGACCATCGTCGATGAGAACTCCTCCTCCCCCCCCCCTCCTCTGTCGGCTTGATCTAGTTTGGTCGAGGTTGCTGTGCCCTACCTCATGTCGCCTCGACGTAGGGCAGACTCTATGTTTCAAATAACGGAAACAATTCCTGAATTAGGGTTTGGTTTCAGGTTTTGCACTGGAAAAAGGTGGCCCGAATGGAGGAGATGGGTTTCATCATTTTGCAAGACGAACCTAATTGAAGCCATTCCCGAAGAGAGTCGACTATCACCTGAGGGCTCTAAGTTTAATGCCTACTTGATCTGCATCCTCCCGCTTGTTCCTGTTGGTCATGGCCTATGGTGCAGTTTCTCAGGCGACTAAAGAAAACGCTCATAGCATTAGGTGGTTGAAGGAGCATGTCAGTTGCACTAAGAATGCTGAGGAACTCAAAGATTGTCTTACTAGGTTCTGCGTTAACTTTTTCAAGGTTTTTGACGATGACGCATCCAGGTGGTGGTGGTGGGGGGGGGGGGCAGGGTTAAAGGTTATGCATTAGACTATATAGTGACTTATTCTGTGACATTGTTCATTTATTGAAATAGATTTCAACACTGTCGTTAATGCTAATTATCCAGAAAACCATGAATTAGCAACGGAAGTATTCTGCCGTTTCTCGAACTTGTGTACTTCAGCCTGTCACTGCAACTAAATATGATCCTCTTACTACATGCCATATTACAGTTGTGTAACTTGCATGTTTAAAACCTTTTAATGATCCCCTGTTTAATCTTGTTGTTCATGCTTCTTGTCACACCCAAAAGTTTTATTTTGAGATGTTAATGTTTTAAAGCAAGACCATTCAAATTTTAGATTGTTCTGTTTCATTATTTCCTCTAAATTATTCTATATTCAAAAAAATGTTTTCCTTGTTTAAATTATTTTAGACCATATTAATGATGCAAGTGTGAAATTGCTTGAAAAAAAAATATTTGAACACATTAGAAAATTTGATTTAATTTGTAATCACATATAGACATGAAAAAAATAATGAAACAAGGGAATAGTTTTGGGGCCAAAAAGCCTGCTCAAACCACAACCTTCCAGCCCACCCGCACTCTCTCTCTCTTCCCTCTTTTCTCCCTTTCACGCGGGCCCGACTCGTCAGTTTCGTCCTCCCCAACTGCCTGTCGCTCAAATGACAGGAAAAAAACCTAACACTCCCTTTATCAAACCAATGTGTTTCCAATGATCTAGTCCACTAAACTTACAAACTTTATCAAGAGAAAACAAGTTTCCAGGAGGTATTCATACGTACTAACTCCTCTTCAGGCTAACAGAACAACAGACACAGCCTGAAGCTGGAGAAACAGTTAACACCACTCACTCTGTTCGCTGGCGTATCAATCAATTGCAGCCACGGACAACAGAAGAAAAATTTCCATCCATTATTCAGCCATATATGCTTAATCAAAACATATATCATTGCGCCGTCAGGTCAGTTATACCATTACAACAACGGCCTCAGTAGGAACCAGTGTGGGATTCTCCTGATGCAAAGCATAAACCTTGTCAGTCATTCCTTCCTTCTGATAAGCCTCCACCAAGATGGAGTATGTTTCGGCATCCGGAGCACACTGATTATGCTTCATATACATGAAGACCCTCTCCATCTCCACCAGATCATCCGCTTTCGCACACGCGTCGAGGACGGCGTTATGGAAAGATGTGGTTGCGGGCACATCCAGCCTCTCGGCCAGCTTCACCATGCCCACCACCTTATGGAACAGACCGGCCTTGCTGAACCCGTTTATCAGACAACAAAAGGTCTTGGTGTCCGGCTTCATGCCCTCGGAGCGCATCTGGTTGAACGTGTGCTCCATGTTCTTGGCATCGCCGGCGTCGGCGAACGCCTCGATCACGTTGTTGTACGTGGCGGTCGTCCACGGGAATGCCAGCTTGCGCATGTACTCCATCACAGCGGACATCTTGTCGTACATGCGCTTCTTCCCGTAAGCTCCGATGAGGATGTTCAGCGTGCGGGTCTCTGGTTCGATCCCGTAGGTTCGGAACTTCTCGTACCATTTCTCCATCGATTCGACCTGGCCGTCGTTGCCAAACAGGCTTAAGATGATGTTCATGGTCCAGACATCTGGCCTGCATGTTTTGCTCTCGAGCATGGCAGACAGCACTCTCTCCATGTCTTCGAACTGCCCAGCCTTTCCGTAGCCGCTGAGAACGATATTCTGTGTCACCGTGTTGGGTTCAATAGAGCGCTCACCCATGTCTTCGTACATTGCATCGACGAGATCAAATCTCGAGGCATCGACACAGGCCTTGATGATGGTGCTGTAGGTGTAAACGTCAGGCTGACACTGTGGAGAGGCCTTCATCTCGGCGAGGAGACGGAGCGCCTTGTCCAGCAGGCCGCTGCGGCAGTAGGCTCCGATCAATGCAGTGTAGAGTTCCGGGGAGGGTGGCAATCCTTGGTGCAGCATCTCATCGAACAGCTGGTGTGCTCGGGATGGCTGGCCTGATCTGCCGAGCAGCAGGATGAGCTTCATGTAGGTGCCTTGTTTGGGATGGTAGAAAGGCTGCTCCTTCAGCATCTCCAAGACCTGCCAGTGCCAATTTACCATCAGCATCATAACTGGCATTGCAAACAAGTGACAGAAAAAAAATTCTATATAATGTGTGTGTGTGTGTGGTGTTTACCTGCAGCGCTTCTTGCCAGTTCTTGGAGTTCATGCGGTCCGCGAGAGCCTCGGTGACGGTGCACGCCCACGCCTTCGCCTCCGCGCGGTCGTCCATCTTTTTCTTGACGTTCTTGAGGGGCGTCCTTGACGGCTTCGTCGAGCTGGGGCCGGCGGCTGTCCCCGGGAACTCCCCTGCCTTCCAGTGCTTCTTCCGATCCGAGGGCGAGGGCTGGGGGGACGACTCCGCGGGACGGCGCTTCCCCTGCGACGGGGCGGGTGGTTTGGGTTTGGGCCCGTCCACGGTCCCCGGGAACTCCCCCGCCTTCCAGTGCCTCCCCTGCGGCGGGGCAGGGCGGCAGCTGTTCCTACCGGCGGACGGAAACACGCCCGCCTCCCCTCTTCCCGTTACCCCCCACCCAGGCATCCGCGCGCCTGGATGGAGGAGAAGCGGTGACGGCGGTGGCATTCGGGTGCTGGAGAAGAGAAAGTACAAGCGGGAGAGGGGTGGAGAGAAACGGTCGCTTAGCACGCCGTGCGCGGTGCTCGACGCAGCAACGAGCGCGCCATGGACAGGGTGCAGCTGGGAGTGGAGAGCAATTAGAGCTCGCCGGTCGCCGCCTAGCTCACCGAGGAAGAGAAGCGGGCAGAGGAGCAGAGAGAAGATAAGGGTCAGGTCGGGCCGTCGGGGTAAGGAAGACTCTGTTTTTGCCGGGCCCATTGGTCAGTGCCTTCAATCGGCTTACTCTGTTCATTTGCATTTTTAACAGCAGAATTTGTACTGTCCGCAGTCTCATTTGTCATTTGACTATAAATAACTTAAAAATATATGTTGAACGTTTGAAAATCATATGTATCGGTTCAAATTTTCCCTTCGTTCGAAGGGAGATATTCATTTTCCCATAACATTTGTTCAACAATAATGCAACAAAGTCTTTTTATCCCAACCATGTCAAGAACATTTTATTCGACACATTTGAAAATTATGTCACACCCTCACACACAAAAAAATATAAACTATATTTCATTTTTTATTTCTAGGTTAGTCAAAGTATAAATATGATTGGTTAATACTTCCACCATTCTTGAAAAAGTTTATCGCTTTATACTTCATTTTTGAACTATAAAGCGATAAATTTTCAATGATGAAGGGAATATTGACTAAGTGATTTTATCACTTAACCATGCATCTAAATAAAATTTGTTTTTATTCCTATTTTCTACAGTGAACTCTCTTCCACTCATGTATATTTGTCTAACGTGAGTGAGTTATTTATCTAAGTTTCAAGGATCCAATCAATTTACCTTAAATTTATTTATATCAAATTAAATATTTTCATAGGTCTTCCTCATTCTTTAATTCCATCCGTATTTAGTTAAAATGCAAATGTTTTTCCATGAGATTCTTAATCTCCAATCCCCGCTCTTGTCTTGCAGAAATGGTAGTTGGCTGGTTTCAAAACAGAGATCGCTAGAAATTGTTCATCGTACCATATTTTACATTCACCGTTGAAGACCTTTTAAAATGAGCTACTCAAATAACGTTAAAAAACATTCTATTTTGAGATGAATTGTTTGAGATAGTTTTATATTGTCTCCAACATAGGACCCTACCAATTTTTCTTTTTCAGTCACACCCAACTCGGTGTCTCGCGACTCTAGACGATGGAACAACAACTGATCAAAATTTATTTTCACCATTTGTGCGCTCGCGCCCACGCGCCGTCTAATCGAACGTGAGCATAACCGTCTGCGCACCAAAATAGCTACGTGCTCGGGCTGGCGAATCACTCTGCACAATATTCGATTGCCTAGCTGGTGTGATCGGTACCAACATCTGGCTACCAAAAACCCGTCGAGGGCACATCGTTACATCCTCGTCGGACAGCGACCCTCTGACTTTACTGCATATGGAGTCACTGACATGTGAGCTCCGCACCGCAGTTACCAAATTACTTGTGCAGTAAAGTTAGTGATCCTCATCCATTTTCACCACCTACTTTATGGTTATGTCACGCGATTTGTACTCTCCTACAGTCATATCACTACATCCTCACCACCTATTTTATGGTTAGATCATGTACTCCCTACAGACTACAGTCGGCCTTAACCATTAACCGCTCGTGTAGCCACTGAAACGAAACCCAACCCATCTTCTCAAAAAAAAAAAAAAAAAACAGTGTAGCGGCGACGGCGGCGACCGGCGAGGTCATGGAGCGCAGCAGCGGCGATGGCAGCGAGGTCGCCGCTAAGAGCCCGACGAACAATCTCTCGTCCCCCGCCGCCGACGCCGGAAGGGACCGCCTCAGCGCCCTACCCGACGACATCCTCTTCGTCATCCTCCGCCGACTCACCGTCGCCGCTGCCGCCCGGACAAGCGTCCTCTCCCGCAGATGGAGCCGCACATGGACCCTCCTGCCGGACCTCACCTTCAACTCAACAACCCCGGAAGACCTCCATATCCTCGAGGCGCTCGCGGCTTCTGAAGCCCCGGTGATCCGCCGGATCCGCGTCTTCACCAGAGGCGAAACCCCCGACTCCGTGGCGGCCTGGATCCCCCTCGCCGCGCGCAGACTCTCCGGATCTCTTCGATACGTCAACGACCCGGTGAAGCGGGGGCTCGGCTTCTCTAATCCCATCCACGACGACGAGGAGAGCGACGCGATTGCGCTACCCTGCTTCGGAAACGCCACTGAAATCGTCGTCGACCTAGGGTTTTTGGGCCTGACCTTGCCGTCCTCCTGCGTTTTCACCCGCCTCACCGACCTCTCTCTGAGACGCGTCCGGTTCCAAGGCACATGCGAGCTTGGCGACCTTGTCTCCTCGCCACGATGCCCATGCTTGCGAAAGCTCCGGATTCAAATTGCCCGGGGGGTGGCCAGGCTCGCGGTCCGCTCGGGGTCTCTCTTGCAGATGGATCTGCAGTGTGTCGATAGATTGCAGCAGCTCAGTATTGATGCGCCGGTTCTCAATGAATTAAAGTTGTGTTCCTGCTTCGTAAACCAACCAGTTGTCAACATTTCAGCACCTCAGCTGATATCTCTCCTCTGGACGGATAAGTATGACCCAAGCTACGTTCAGCTTGGCAATTTGGGGGAACTGCAACAGCTGAGGACCAGCACTATTGTTGTGTATGGACGTCATTACCATGAGAACAATCATGAGGTCCTGCGGTTCTTGCGGCACTTTCGGGTCATCCACAGTCTTGAATTGTCGCTTGACATTCCAAAGGTGAGTCTGCATTCTTTCTCGTGTAATTTCACTGTCAAAGTAACTTGCTACCAATCTATTACTGCAACAAATATTGACTTGGTTTCTAGTAGTTAAGCTTGTTTCAGTTGGCTTGTGGCGTGTTGCTTGATGCTTCCTTGTCATATTTGATTCAGGCTTACGTTTAATTTGGGTAGGCGTGCATTATTCAGCTACATTGGCAGGTTGTAATTTAGGATAGGTGTGCATTATTCAGCAACATTAGCAGGTGGTGGGCAATATCAACAGAAATAAGGATATAAGAATGTAACATGATCATTGTAGGTGTTAACTTATCCGATAAAGATATATAAATTATCTGTGCTTGGGTAGGAGTCCATTTATGTCATGTATATGATTATTTGTTTAGGAGAAGTGGCTTGACTTTAAAAACTGAAACCAAACATGTTCTGGGTAAGTAACATGTCATAGTTTCAAAAGAACAGATTCGGACAGTGTTATTCTGATAAAGTTGATGCTCAGGAATAGGTGTGCAGAATTCATACTCATGTACTGTTGGAGTAGCACGAAACATACACACTAGAGTCTCGAAATCAGTACTGACTTTTTCTCATATCATGGGGAAATGAACCCTCAGGGGTGGTGGCAAAAGGGACATGAACTCTTTAGAGTTAGAACTTGTACGACCATGATTTCTTTTCATCCTGATGATACAGATGATCTTTTGTGCTCTTACTTATTATTGATTAATAGGAAATATCTAACTTTCAATACTTGGTGGACAACGTAACAACTCTCCCTCACATTAACTATTTTGTTTCATAATCAGTTATGTCAAATGGGATGCCTCCTTTTTTTTGTTTCATCATAACCTCTGCATATGGTCCTTTCTTGTTGCAACAGGACATATCTCACTTGCAGTACTTGATGAAAGACATAACATATCTCCCTCGTGCAACGTTCTTGGCCATGCATGTGATGAATAGTGGACACAACTTTGGACCCTGCTCATTTCATTTGCTCAGGCTGTGTACTGGTATAAGAAGATTGTCACTGGTTCTATATACCCTTACGAAGTTGGAGGTAAAACTATATTTCAAGTAGCTAAGAAACTGACAGAAATCAATATAAAATTGGGAAAAAAATTGCACCTCTTTTTGCGTCAAGTTTTCCATACCTTGGAGAACCCACATTCTAGGTGTTGGTTTGACAATACTATGAAATAGCTATACTACAATTCTGACAAAATTGTACATTGTTCATTATCTTTCAAAATTTGCCATGAGCTCTAAGAATTTCGGTTGACACCTGATAGTTTAATAAGTCAGCTAAATATGTTTTGGTTGCATAACTTAAGGAGTTGCAATTTATAAAGGATTATTCTGCTTTGCCATTCTCTCTGAACATAAAATGATATTCCTGCAATTAATTAGATCAGACAAACTAAAAATGCTTTTCTTTGATAAATAAAATTGAGGACAATATATCTAGGTGTTGATAGTTATCATTTTACACCTTTTCTCCCTGTTGCCATTGGATAATGTCATTTGGTCTTAGCATGCTTCTCATTGCAGGCACAATCAACATGTCCATCAAACTGCACCTGTGATCAACCAAGCAACTGGAACATTGAGAGGCTGTCATTGAATTACCTCCAAGAAGTAGAAATCACTTTCCTGAAAGGAGCTGAGCATGAAGTTGCTTTTCTGAAACAACTATTTGATTGGGCAGTTGTGCTGGAAAAGTTGAGAATAACTTTTGATATTTCAGTTTGTAAAAGCAAGGCCAAAGAGTTGGGCCAAAGGATTTCAAGCATCTCCAGGCCAGAAACACTTACGGAATTTTACGTGTACTGCAATTGGGCTACGAAATCGGTGGAGTTGCTCTCTCTAGAAGACGAAGACACTACTGGCCTGTGACTTTGAGTGACAAGTGACTTTATTTTGGTTGCGACGAAGAACAATACTATATGCTACTCATAGCTTTTATTCTTTTCTTATGCGTATAAGTGTACTATGCTGTGTGCTGACCCTCTAATGTTAGAGCATCCTGCGCATATGCTGTGCTATTTCTTTCTTGTGATTCAGTCTCGTCCCATAGAATTCTACCTTGAACTGTGCTTGGAAATGGTTTTATTTTTTCAGATTTGTTTACAATTCAACTGGTATGGAAGTGCTGTTTTTATGTTAATGAAAGATGGGAGACAGAACATCTACAGTTACATTTGTGTTTTACTATTTGTATTCCTAATTTACATTTGAAGGCAATGACTACTATGCAATCAAAGATTTGGTGTAATCATGCAATCAAGTATCCACAATCGTCGGATCTGCATCTTACGGTCATTGCCTATTTTTATTTAACTCCCTCTACCAGATGAAGGGGTGGTGGAGGGGGTTAAATAAAAAGTGCACTAACCGTTGGATACACATCTATTGGTTGAGAGTGCTTGATTGCAGGATTGCACCAAACACCTGATTGCATTGTAGTCATTCCCACATTTGAATGCTTGCCTGCTACAAATCTCGCAACTATTTTGACAGAATTATGTTTAAATATTGGTGAATTCGAGGGGAATGATTCAAATCTTGTAATTGTTCTTGTTGGTTGTGTATTCCCATTTTCTAGGAGACATCTGGGCCGCATCAGTGGTCATCTGGGCCCAAAAACGGCCCATTATCTCATCCCTTCCAGCCCCTCTCTCTCCCTTTCATATGAGGAAATGTGGAAGCCCTCCGAACCAGTCCGCCCAAAAATCCAAATCATGGAGCAGCGCCAGTGCAGCGGCGAGGTCGCCGCGAAGCGCTCCGCCGCCGACGCCGGAGCGGACCGCCTCAGCGCCCTACCCGACGACATCCTCTTGCTCATCCTACGACAACTCGGCACCGTCGCCGCCGCCGCCCGGACGAGCATCCTCTCCCGGAGCTGGCGCCGCACATGGACCCTCCTGCCGGACCTCGTCTTCAACTCGACGACCCCCGAAGACCTCCACATCCGCGAGGCGCTCGCGGCTTCCCAAGCCCCGGTGATCCGCCACATCCGCGTCGCCACCAGAGACGACACCCCGGACTCCGTGGCGGCCTGGCTCCCCCTCGCCTCGCGCAGACTCTCCGGCACGCTTGTATACTTCAACGGCAACAACGAGGAGGCCGAGGAGGAGAACGGCGCGATTGCGCTACCCTGCTTCGGAAAAGCCGCGGCAATCGTCCTCGACCTGGGGTTCTTGGCCCTCGCCCTGCCGTCCTCCGGCGTTTTCACCCGCCTCACCGACCTCTCTCTGGACCGCGTCCGGTTCCGAGGCACGTGCGAGCTCGGCGACATGGTCTCCTCGCCGCGATGCCCGTGCTTGCGAAAGCTCTCCATTCGAGATGCCCGGGGGGTGACCACGCTCACGGTCCACTCGGAGTCTCTCTTGTACATGCATCTGCGGAGTCTGAATCGATTGCAGCATCTCAGTATGGATGCGCCCGTGCTCAAGAAATTAATGCTATGCAAATGCTTTCTTGAAAACGGCCCGGTTGCCAACATTTCAGCACCCCAGCTGACATGGCTCTTCTGGTGGGAACCTTATGACCCTAGTGGCGTTCAGCTTGGCGATTTGGGGCAACTGCAACTGCTGAGCACCAACTTTATCCAGGTGTATGGACATCCTGACCGTGTACACAATCTTGAGGTTCTGATGCTTTTGAAGCAATTCCAGTTCATCAACACTCTTCATCTAATGCTTCACATTACACGGGTGAGTCTGCATTATGCTGTCAAAGGAACTCGCTATCCAGTTATTACTGCAACAAATGTTGACTTGATTTCTAGTAGTTACGATCGGTTCAGTTGTGTTGTGGTGCGTTGCTTGATACTTCCATGCCATATCTGATTCAGCTTTATGTGTAATTTTACACTTAGGGTAGGCGTGCATTATTCAGCTACATCATTAGCAGACCAGTGGTGGGCAGTATCAGCAGAAATAAGGATATAAGAATATAGTATGGTCATTATAGGTTTTATCTAATCAGATAACGACATAGCTTAGATTGGTGGAGTAGCGCGAAATATACACACTACAAATCTATACTGCCTCTTTTTTTTTTCATTTACGGGGAAATGAACCCTCAGGGGTGATGTGGAAGGGAACATGAACTCTCTTTAGATTTAGAACTTGAACAACCATGATTTCTTTTCATGCTGACCATACTGATGAATTTTTGTGCTCTTACATATTATGGATTAATAGGAAATAACTAACTTTCAATAATTGATGGAAAATGTACCGCCTCTCCCTCACGTTAAATATTTTGTGTCATAATTAGTTATGTGAGATGGGGCGCCTCTTCTTTCTGCTCCTAACCTCTAAATATGGCCCTTTCTTGTTGCAACAGGACATAAATAACTTAGAGTACTTGATGGAAGAGATAACATATCTCCCTCGTGTTACGTTCTTGACCATGTATGTGACGTACAGAGGACACCACTTTGGACCCTGCTCATTTCATTTGCTCAGGCTGTGTACTGGTATAAGCAGATTGTCACTTGTGCTAATCCAAGTAAGCCAAATATGTTTGGTTGAGTTGCAGTTTATAAAAGATTATTATTCTGCTTTGCCATTCTCTCTGGTCTCTGCACATAACAATGATATTCCTACGATTTATTAGATCAGCTAAAATGGAAATGCTTTTCTTTGGTAAAGAAAATTGAGGACTACACATCCTCGATAGTTATCATTTTACACTTTTTTCTTCCTGTTGCCATTCGATGATGTCATTTAGTCTTAGCATGCTTCTCGTTTCAGGCACAACCAACATGTCCATTAATCTGCATTTGTGATGAACCAAACAACTGGGAGATCGGGGAACTGAAATACCTCAAAGAAGTAGAAATCAAAGACCTGAAAGGAGCTGAGCATGAAGTTGATTTTCTGAAACAACTATTTGATTGGGCAGTTGTGCTGAAAAAGCTGAGAGTAACTTTTGATTATTCAGTCGCTGAAAATGAAGCCAAAGAGTTGAGTCGAAGGATTTCAAGTATCTCCAGGCCAGAAATACTCAAGGAATTCTATGTTTACCGCAATCCGGATACGAAAGCGGTGGAGCTGCTCTCTCTAGATGATGAAGGCGCTGCTGGGGTGTGACTTCGAAGCGACAAATGACTTCATTTTTGTTGCGATGCAGAATAGTACCGTACACTGCCCGTAGCTTTTAGCGTTTTCTTGTGCATATAGCGTCTGTTGCTCAGCAAGCAAAACATCAAATTCCACCCCATTCCGATTTCTGGATTCGGTATTTCAGTATCTGAAACAATACGTTTTCGTTATCCCGCCCCCCTGACACTACCTTTGGATGTGAGCAAGAAGAGGAATGTACATGGATGCTATGAGGGTTAAGTACAGTCTGAATTGAATGCAACCTCGATGGATTGTTCCTTGAGCCACCTTGTCTAACCTTCTAGAGTCTCCAGTTGTTTACTGCCATAAGTACATGTCAATCCACTTGTTGTTCAATTTACTCCTAGTATACGATCAGCGTAGCTTGGGAAAGAACGAAGCCTTGTCCTTTTCGTAGTAAAAGAGTTTATCCTTGTTGCTGATTCGTCATTACACTTGCTGACCAAGAATATAAAGTCTTTTCGAAGATTTGGATCTTCAAGTAGAAGTATATTCTATTTTTATTGTACCCAAGTACTTGTACGGATCGAAGAAGAAGTTTGTTTGTACTCCAATATAAAAGGAAGATGTGGCACGGTGGTCAAAGGGCCAGACTTCCTTGATCACACATAATTAAACTAAACTTGCTTATCTTCATCATCTTCTTCTAATCTATCATAATGGCTGGCCATGAATCGAATCTTCTCGAGATATTCTCCAGATTGTAGGCTACTATAATCTTGTAAATTACCATCACCTTGTTGCTGCGCAGAATCTGCATCGTGATCATCTACCAGTTTGATTTTGCACCCCAAAAGGCCGTTCGTGGCAGGTTTTGACCGGGTGTCCACGCCTCCACGGTAGCAGGTTTTGGCCAAGTTGGTAAAGAGAGTAAATTATGCTGCTGATGAAGAGCAATTAAATTAGTGCAGAAGAGATGAGGCATGAATGCATTTGGTCCTCATATCCTCCGACGCACCTGACCAAGGCCAGCTTCGTCATCCGTTTTGATGGTGGCGGTGTCCTGTTTTGAATGGAAATCCGTTTTGACCAAGGAAACGAACACAACAAGCAGCAGGCTGACAGTACAACGTTGCTCCTGTCCTGTTTGGATCGGTTCACAGCACACGCACCAACAGCTGCCAACCACCACACCTGGCCAGGCCAGGCCAGGCCAGCAGAGTCCATTAATTCTTGAATGCATTGGCATTGATGTGGCAGGGCTCTGGATCAGATGCGGCGAACCGTCGGGGACTCTCCGACGTGGCGACGCGTCAGCTCCAGGCTGGACCCACGCCCAGGGGAAAGCATCTCATAAATGGAGTATTACCGAAATTGTCGAATACTTAAGTACTTAACCAAGAGGACAGGTGCATGAACTTTGTTCGGAAATCAAGGTAAAGACAGGGGGGTTACGGCGTGTTATAATCCGACCCCTGGGAGATGCGATGTGGAAACTCGTGAACGCTACCACTCCTTTTATTATTCCCCTTTCCCCCGTCCTCTATATACCTGCCTGCTCTCTGCTCGCCTTCGTTCCACTCTTGCATTGCATCGCATCATCCCTCGATCCCTATCCGTGGCTCGCACGGAATTGCGAGATTTTCATTCGGTGCGTGGTGCGTGCGAGATGGGGCTCGACGTCGCGGACATCGGGATGGGCTCCGCCGGTTTGAGCTTGGATCTGAGGTGCTTCGTCTCCAAGGCCGCCGCCGTGAGGCAGACGACCAATAGTACGGGCTCGCCGGCGGCGGCGGCGTCGGACGTGGACGCCTACATCCGGCGGCTCGAGGAGGAGCGCGGCAAGATCGAGGTCTTCAGGCGTGAGCTCCCGCTCTGCGCACGCCTCCTCGCCGACGGTTAGAAAGCCTCCTCTCTCTCTCTCTCTCTTTTTTCCCTCCTCCTTTTGGTGTGTGCCGCCGTTCCCTTGTGAGGCGGTTGTTCATTCGGCGATGTGGTGGGTGTCTGTGCAGTGATCGATGTCATGAAGGAGGAAACGGAGATGATGAAGAAGAAGGAGAAGGAGGAGGCCGGCGACAAGAGCAAGTGGATGAGCACGGCGCAGCTCTGGACCGGCGGGTCTGGTTCTGGCCGTGACGCCGCCGCGGAATCAGAGGTACGTGCGTTGGTTTGTGGGTGGAAGGGTTCGCGTGCGTTGGTGGTGGTCCTAAAGGTCCGAGCTTTGCGATCGCAGAAGCAAGACAACGACGGGAGGAACACGTCGGTGCCCAAGTCCTGCGGCGGCGGCGGCGGCGGCGCGTTCCTGCCGTTCAATAAGGCCGTGGGCTCCGGCGCGCCGGCGTTCGGGTGGCCGTACTTGAGGAAGGATGACAAGCCCGCGGATCTGTCGTCCTTGCTGTCGTCGCCACTGCCGCCGGCGATCAAGAGCGCTCCTGTTGTTGCTGCTGAACATGAGAGCCGTCGTCACCAGGTCGTGGGATTTGCGCAAGCGGCGGCGAGGGCGGCCGCCGCCACGGCGCCATCTGGACCCGCGATTGTCCTCCAGCCTCAACCGCAGCAGCAGCAGCAGGCGAGGAAGTCGAGGCGGTCCTGGTCGCCGGAGCTGCACGGCAAGTTCGTCGCCGCCTTGAATCAACTCGGTGGCCCGCGAGGTGAGCGCTGTTCAGATAATCATACTGTTTGTTTTACTCCCTCTGTTCTTTTCTGAAATAAACGAACGTCATTTATTTCAGAATGAAGGGAGTAGTAGTAGTAGATAACATGATCCAGTTCTTACATGACTGTTTGCTGACGTGACTGCAGTTGCCACCCCGAAGCAAATCCGGGAGCTGATGAAGGTGGACGGCCTGACGAACGACGAAGTGAAAAGCCACCTCCAGGTTCGCAACTAAGCAACGCACCACCACCCTTAATTCACTCACTCACTCCTGTTCTGTAACGCCAACACTAACTAATTACTGACATGACCAACCTCTGCATGCTGCTGATTGTTTCATTCAGAAGTACCGCCTGCACAACCAACACCTGCAGACGCCAGCCGTCGTGGCCCAACCAATCGTGCTCGTCGGAGGGGGGCTCTGGATCCCTCATCAGGCGCAACAAAGCAGCAGCAGCTCCAACTCCCAGTCCGGATCACCCCACGGCCCGCTCCGTTTCTCTACCTCGGACGGCGGCGTGGCAGTGACAGCCAGCTGCGAGGAGGAAGAAGACGGCGGCAGGTCTGGTGAGAGCTACGGCTGGAAATGATCAACTCAACGCAACCGTCGGTCCGGTTTCGGCTTGTTGAGGAGGAAGAGGGAGAACTCTAGTGTAGTGTAGCAATCTGTATGCAGAGGATCGGGGGGCATCGAGTGTGCTCGAGACGAAACTGATCGGGCATCGAGTGTTTTTGCTGTTCACTGTGCATTCAACTAACAGTTGGTACAAGTAAGAATGCTCAATAATCTCTTATGCATCGTGGTCCAACTGAACTTCAGGTGCATGAAATTAAATCAGGCAACGGATAATTAGCAACTAATTACTACCATTAATCATTGTAATCGTCTCATTAATCCTACTTTATTTGACTATTCTACGGTTAATCAATCACGAAAATATTTCATTTGACCGTTTTACAACCACCATAATCCGTACAAATTAAACAAGATTAAAAACTAGTTAACATGATTAGCAATTACAGCAGTGTTCATCACCCAAAGCGGTAGCCAGCCTGATGCCATCGCCCCGTCGCCTGATGGTCTGAAAAAGAGCATTACCGTTTTTGTTGTTGTTGTTGTTCTTGGAACTTGGTGATCGAGGCGGTCCGGAAATCCTGCAGGGAATTAGTATTCCCCACATCACGAACCTACCTGTACGTAGCGTGTGTCGAACAAACAGAAACAGCTGCTCGTCATCCGATCATCTGAACTGAACCGAACTGAACTGAGCCGTTGTTGCTTTTTTTTTTTTTACGGAGTAGTGTACTGTACTAGATTAAATAAAGAAACAGATAAACTGATCCCAGAACTGCATGCGGCAGTTCCTTTGAACCCGCGCGCGGGGGCGCCAAGAAACTGATCCGGCTTCAAGCCTGAAACCACGGCACGGCACGGCACCAAGAATCTGCAGCATTTTCTGAGAGAGAGAGAGAGAGAGAGCCCGATGGCATGCATGCATGCCAAGAACGCGAGCCCGCTGGGCTTCCGAGAAGTCGCGTCGGAATGATCCTGACTCTGAATGGAGTCGAGTGGAGTTGGGTGCCCGGAGTGACGAATGGAAACGTGTTACGTGGGCCGGGCCAGGCCGAGCCGAGCTTGAGCGCTCCTTGCTCCTGGTCCTGATCCGGCTCACAGTCAGTCACAGACTCGCAGGCTCCTCGTCTAATGTCTGCCATCACGTCACCTGTCATGGGCTGAAACTGGCCCAAACGATCTTCTCTTTCTATCAAGAAAGCAAAGTCATTTTCAGGAGGGTAATGAAGGATAAACAATTTCCATATTTTCAAATTATTATCGTTAGGATAATAATATTTTATTTTTATTTCAAAAAAAAAGAAACACGAATAGAGCGATGATGGTGATGGATCAACGGATAGATATATATATCCATTAGTGGAAGTAAAGGGAACGACACAGCACACCAGCTGTAACACGGAATATATAGCGACGACAGGGACTGAAGAATGACTGATGATGAAGAATCACCCACGCGGCCACGCCTGCGGCTGGTATCCATCCCATGATTAATCCCGTGTCACGCCAGTTTAATCGATTACTCCTCCTGCTGCTGCTGCTTGCTGTCGTCGTCACTGGTATATTACTAGTACAGCAGAGAAACACTGGTCAGCGGCGAAGATCGCGCGCGGCATGTCGACTCGTCAGAGGTTGTTCACTCGTTTAATTTATAAATAATCACTCGTTCAGCTAGTAGCGGCCACATGGTTTTTGACTCGAAAAGGGGACCCACTCAGAGACCATTGTCTGCTACTGTACTAGCATTTGTTAATAACCCAGTCCTAATGCTCAGTACTGCAATTAACATACTGCAGCTGCCATGCATGCATCTTTTCTTTTCCACTTTCGCTGCTGTTTCATGGACACTTGGCTTGGTTGGTCGGTTGTCTTCCTTCCAACCTAAGGCTTCTTCAATTCCTCCTATATATCCAAGTCTCCAAGACCTCTCCATGTCTCCAGCAAAAGTTTCTTCAGAACCTACTACTAGAATCAACTGGAACATTCGTCCGGCCACTGTTTATTTATCCAAAGAATAGAAAAACAAATACAGTAATAACGAAACTGTCACGGCTGGTCTTTCAATACAATGGCCAGTGTCCTGAGTGTGACGGTCGTCGTCGTTAGTTACACTAACCCCACCTTTTTACTCGGACTCGAACGTTGCTGCCTGCAAAGTTGTTCTCCAAGAGCCAGCCGTTCCGTTCCTACGAAGAAGCAAGTACTAGCCGTTTTAAGTAGTGCCTCATTTCTTCCCGTCCCCCAAGTGATTTACATTTACAGTACGTACTTCTGTTACGAAAAAAGAGTCCAAGAGCCGCCGTTCCGTTCCACGGACTTGAGAGCCGCTGGGTCTGGGTGGTTCTACGATCTTTCAGGAGTAAATCGTGCTCGTGCAGCAGCAGTGGTAGTGGTAGTACCGAGTACCGTACCAAGTAATGGATCGTCGTCCTGCTTCAGGTTCACGTGGTAAGTCATCTTCCCTCCCCACTCTCTCTCAAACGTTTGTTTATTATTCAGACTTGCAGTTCCTGTTTTCTTGATTCGTGCAACCGCAGCGGTTTCTTCTCCTCCTCCTCCTCCACCACTGGCTTTCCTCGATCTTAACAAATACTCCCTCCTTTCTCAAAAGATTGTCAATTTCTAGTTCATTTTTGTACTAGAAGGTGACAATCTTTTGAGAAAAGAGGGAGTACTCCAGTAAACAGCAGACAACCATGCCTACATGCGTCCCGGTGTCATAGTTCCCCCTCCCTCCCTCCGCGCACGTGAATGAATAAATAAATAAATTAGCAGTAACAGTGATTCAGAAACTTACTTAACAGAGTACTCCTTGATTGATTAATCGTCCTGTTGTTCGCCACACACCTACTTACCCTTGATAATCTCTTGACGTTTTGCAGTTGGTTCTTTTTTCTTTTTTGAGGGATTTTGCTGTTGATTATTTAAAAGAGAACGCGTACCTTCCTTTTTCAGATCAGAAAAACAGGGTGGACTGAGTAAATACTGGAGTGGAGTACTTAGAGCAAGTATAATAGAGCCTAGTCAGCTGGCTCAAAAGAATCCACATCAGCATATTGCTTACGTGGACGAGGGAGTAAAGAAGAGAGAGAGAGTTGCTGGCTCCAGAATAGTAGCCAGGCGCAGCGGCATTTACGAGGTGACTCTACCTATGTGGCTGCATGCGATTGGGGGTAGGCAAAACAGGGCATTTATTCCAATCACTTTACAGTCAATCTAATAGCTAGTCTATTATATAAGAAGGCTAAACTGTTGACTCTAAAGTGACATGGCATTGAGTTACAGCCTGCAACCGGCTACTCCATTATCCTTGCTCTTACACTACAGTACCGAGGAGAAAAGGAACGGAACGCGGAGGGAGGGGAGACAGGTTGGCCGGCGCTGTCCCCCTACCTCCGGCTTTTATTACTCCCTCCTTTTCCTCCTTTTCCTCCAGTCAGTGCACACAGTTTGTAATGATAGACGCGTAGTAGTAGTTTATTTTTCGCAGTTGTTAATTGCACCCGCGGAAAAGCAGCGCAGCGGTTCCTCTTCCAGCTTAGTAGTACTATAAAGCAAGAGGCGCGTCGTCTCGCTCACTCTGCTTCGCTTGCTTCACTGTGAGCTTGGTTCCAGATCTAGAGATCCATCATACATCCACTGTGCCGTATCGGGCGGCTGCGCTGTGCGCGACGGACGGCAAGAGAATGGCGGTGCCGCAGGCGGTCTCGGCGCTCGTCGTCGTCGTCCTGACGGCGGCGCTGGTCGGCGCCGAGGACCCGTACCGGTACTTCACCTGGACAGTGACGTATGGTCCCATCAGCCCGCTCGGCGTCACCCAGCAGGTATGCTGCCCGAGTCCTGCTTCCTGCCGTTTGCTAAGTTTGGTGGTGTTTCGGCTTGTTGCCGTTTTCGGGTGCTCCCCTTTCGTCTTTCACCTGTGGACAGTGACCCCTGAGTTTTATTACTACCATTCTCGGGCTTACTACAAAACTGCGATTGATTTCTGGTGTGAAGGGCATCCTGATCAACGGGCAGTTCCCCGGGCCTCGCATCGACTGCGTCACCAACGACAACCTCGTCGTCAACGTCATCAACAACCTCGACGAGCCCTTCCTCATCACATGGTAATCACACGTCGACACCTCTCTGTCTCAGCAATAATAGGGGTTACCGGCCTGAAACTGCAGCGAGTGACGACTGAAACCTTGCTGCTACTCCGATCCACTGCAGGAACGGCATCAAGCAGCGGAAGAACTCGTGGCAGGACGGCGTGGCGGGCACCAACTGCCCCATCCCGCCGGGCGGCGCCAACTACACCTACAAGTTCCAGACCAAGGACCAGATCGGCACCTTCACCTACTTCCCCTCCCTCGCCATGCACCGCGCCGCCGGCGGCTTCGGCGCCCTCAACGTCTACCAGCGCCCCGCCATCCCCGTCCCGTACCCGCCGCCCGCCGGCGACTTCACGCTGCTCGTCGGCGACTGGTACAAGGCCAGCCACAAGGTAATTACTTTGATTTGATCGGAAAAAAGGAGTATTCTGTTCCTCGTTCACATCCAATTAATGGTTTTGCTTGTTGCAGCAACTGAGGCAGACTCTGGACGCAGGAGGCGCCCTGCCACTGCCCGACGGGCTCCTCATCAACGGCATGCAGTCCGCAACCTTCGTCGGCGATCTAGGGAAGACGTACCTGTTCCGCGTCTCCAACGTCGGGCTCAAGACCTCCGTCAACGTCAGGATCCAGAACCACACGCTGAGGCTGGCCGAGGTGGAGGGCACGCACCCGGTGCAGAACGTCTACGACTCGCTCGACGTGCACGTCGGCCAGTCCCTCGCGTTCCTCGTCACCCTCGACAAGCCGCCGCGGGACTACGCCGTCGTGGCGTCCGCACGGTTCAGTCCCGCCAACCTGACGGTGGTCGGGACGCTGCACTACACGGGTGCCAGCTCCAGGGCGCCCGGCCCGCTGCCGGCCGGTCCACCCGCTGACGACTGGTCCATGAACCAGGCGAGGTCGTTCCGGTGGAACCTGACGGCCAGCGCGGCGCGGCCCAACCCGCAGGGCTCGTTCCGCTACGGCGCCATCCCGACGTCGCGGACGCTGGTGCTCGCCAGCTCCGCGCCGCGGATCGCCGGCCGGCGGGTGTGCGCGGTGAACGGCGTCTCGTTCGTCGCGCCCGACACGCCGCTCAAGCTCGCGGACAACTTCAACATCGCCGACGTCATTAACGCCTGGGACAGTCTCCCCGTGAGGCCCGACGCCGGTGCTGGGACAGTCCCCCGGCAGGGGACGCCGGTGGTGAGGCTCAACCTGCACGAGTTTGTTGAGATCGTGTTCCAGAACACGGAGGACGAGCTTCAGTCCTGGCACCTCGATGGATACGACTTCTGGCCTGTTGGGTGAGTAACAAAGCCTGAAATGAAACTTGTCTAGTTCTTCACTTTTTTTTTCTGACATGAAAATCGACACTGCAAGAACATCGTCGTCCCGTCCTTTTAACTTCTCAATGGATTCAGGTACGGCAAGGGCCAGTGGACAGAGAACCAACGACAGACCTACAACTTGGTCGATGCACAATCAAGGCACACAGTTCAGGTATAATACTCCCTCCGTTTCGTTTTAATTGTCGTTAGGACAACCTTTGTTAGTTTATTTTTAGTTCAATTGGTTGTCTGAAATGACAATTATTTCAGAACGGAGGGAGTACTTGAAATAGATTTCCCAAGAACAAGGTCTGAACTCTGAACATATATCAACTTTGACTAAATAATAAAGTGAATTCTCAACATCGACGATCTTTAACTGATGAACAAGCTCTGAACTCTAAACACCAGTAAACTTCAACTGAACAACCTCTGAAACCATATTGTTTTGATCAGGTATACCCGAACGGATGGTCGGCTATATTGGTGTCGCTGGACAACCAGGGGATGTGGAACCTGAGGTCGGCGAGCTGGGATCGGCAATACCTCGGCCAGCAGCTGTACCTCAGGGTCTGGACGCCGGAGCAGAGCTTCTCCAACGAGTACAGCATTCCGACGAACGCCATACTCTGTGGCAGAGCCGTTGGCCTGCCGCACTGACACAGAAGATTCAGCGTGCTCCATGTGAGATGTGTCTCAACTTGTCATCACCCAGTATATTTTGAGTAGAATAATTCATATTGCTTATAGCTGAAATTAAGACGATAATCTCAAGTGTTGCAGTAAAGAACTAGTGAACTGTCTACTATTCTTTGTTGATGATGATATATGTAATTGTCACTTGTGGTTTGCCTGTGGACAAGACCTCAGGCTCAAGCTAAATATTGGAACTGTTGAAAGATTCACAATTATACAAGCTGTATGATTTGAACGTTAACAAGAATTTAACTGCATGCAAAACGAAATATCATAGTAAAATACTACCTCCGTTCATTTTAATAAATTGACAATCTTCTGCAGATTATCAGATATCGGGCAGTGTATAGAACGCTTAAACACTCAAAGGTGAAACAAGAAAAGCCACTGGAACTATGTTATGTAGGTACCAAGAAGAAAACTACAAAGCTATGTCCAGAGCTTAACGTGACAACCTTTAGTCTTCAGGTGCAAACATCACCTTACAGAGTTTCCGATAAATGTAAAACTTTAAGCATACGCCAGGCCTAGAGAAGCTTCGTAACATCTGGATCAACTCCTTAGCCTTACTTTTAGTGACTGAAAGATGGAAAGTCACTGTCAAGGTTTTTAGCACTGTCGCCCAATTGAGTAGTCGCTTCACAAATGCAACTTCATGTTTCCATGCTCTAAACCCTTCGATTTCTAATTCTTGGAGACAATTCAACGGGAGGTCCTCGGTTTTCCAGTTCATTGGATGATCACAAATGCAACCTGATGAGCATACAGTTTGTTCCTGAAACCAGGAGAAAAATAATTATCACCTGATATAATTGGGTGACACAAAAAGAAGAGGAAATTCAAAATTATAGTCTTCCCACCGCAATACCACGACACGACTATACTGCAATCTCACAGAGAGGTCCAGGTAGAGCTTGGCTCTCACATCATGGAGCCACTGCTGACAGCGCCTCTCCAAAATCTGACACCACAACCGCTTAACCCATTCCTCCCAAATTTCTTCCCCGCTGAAGTCATGCACCGCGACCCTACTTAGATGCCTCTCAAATATCAGAGGTACTATTGTGACCATCCCCATTTCCTCCTTGTTCACTAAAAGCATACAAATTAAAAACAGAGTGCTATCTGTTGTTTATTTTTGCAAATTAGTACTAGCTGGTTTTGTGGTTTAAAAGTGTTGCCATTAAGAGACACAAGAAAACTTTTGGAGCAATATTTAAATATGCAACCAAAGCCTAGGTCTACTGGTAGATGAGGCCTTGGTGAGCCAAGAAATGCAAATGCATTACTTCCCTGGTAACCTGATTATCATATAAGCAAAAGAGCTTTACCTTACAGTCCCACCAATAAGATAAAACCAGCACCAGCCGTTTTATGCCAGAACAAATCCTGAGAACATGGAATGAGCTGGCCCCGAAGGCATGTCCGTTTGCTATTAGACGCAGCTTCAAAGTTGTAACATCAGGGAGCATTGTCATGTCTTCCATCAAGTACCGCCGGTTATCTAGCTCCTGTGCATCCATAGAACGTAACACAAAAAGGGATTATATACAACAGGTGGAAGGAGACAGAACATATAATCTTTTAGGCTGGCCAATGCTGCCAGCATGCAGGAATGGTTGTTATACCCAAAGAGATTTAAAGGTCCGAGTACCAAGCGCTGCAGCGCTAAAGTATGAGCCCCGGGTGAAGCTGGTTGGCTCACCAAACAAGAGGCCTACTGTTAAATCATTGGTAACAAGAATTGTAATGTTAATTCTGTACAAACTACTTTGGATCTCAGGTTTAAAAAAAAAAGGATATTGAGCGTGTTCATGAATGTTGCAGGGCCTTAAGCAAAGCAAATGAAATGAGAATTTGTTCATGGAAATCTAAATATAACAGCATCATATAGGCAACTATGTACAAAACAACTGATACATTGAGCGATCAGTACTGTCACACCCGGTTTTATTAAGCATAAAACCAGCTGCAAAGTACATGTATGCCAGGATCAGTTTCACCATACATGTACGACAAAAGTGATAAACAGTTCCATATCGCATGCAAACAACATTTATACCTTTAAAAGAGTTTTGAAGTAGCAGCGGAAGAGGAAAACTTTAGGGCAACCACAGGCAAGTTGACTGGCAGCAACGCGACCTATACACCGTCTTCACTTGTCACGATCCTCATTAGATCTTCTCTTCACTGAGCAGCATATCAAAAATACAACAGAACAAGTGTGAGTACCATCTCGTGGTACTCCGCAAGTGTGGAAAATAAATGACATGAAGGCCAATCAAAAAGGAAAGGCTGATAATGGTTTAAGCACTATGCATTAAACCTATCCTTAGCTTTCATTAGCACCTACGTCTAGGTGTATATTCCCAATCATAATAGAATATTAATAATAATAATAATGAATCAATACCAACATCATTCCCAAATCATCGTCTCAACCATCATCCCAACCATCGTCTAATTATGAATTGGTCACCAAGCCGCTCTTGTCCGTGAGCACGGCTGTCATGACAGTTTCTCAATCTCTGCAGAGAATGTATCCTTTACCCACAAGCCGTGATTTCATCCCCTGTTGCCAGGTGGACTAAGCAAACCTCCCTGATGCCAGTGGTGATCAACCACATTTCACACTTCCGTAGGTGTGCGGCCAGGAGATCACTACGAGGTCTTTACAAAGGTACTCCCGATTAGTGCTAGCCCTCTAAGGTTTCCACCACTGAGGATTCTCGGAGTAACCCTCCGCCCCAGAGCCCCCTCTTGAGCCTTGCGGATCCAAGAGCAGATCACCCGCATCATTCCCCGCACCATCCAACTACTAGCATTTCATCGGGAGAAACCTAATTAATTGACCAAGCTGCCCCATCTCAGTCTCGTGGCGATACTGTATAGCTTAGTGGCTACTCCATAAACCGGTCCTTAGAATCCGGCAAGGTTCCAACCCCAATCCCGGGTCTCGTGCGTACTGCACCATACCATTCAACCAACCCGCCAGATTCCTATTTACTACACTTCATATTCCAACATCATAGTCATAATCATGATAATAAGTAATGAGTAACAAGTGTAGTTAAATGTATTCCCACCCAACTATTATGCATGGCTAAGCGTAAGGTAAATCCCGTTTATCACCCTTCCATGACCCATGCGACAAGGTAATAAGGATACAACAACAGGGCATGATATAGGATTCATATTAATTAGCATGCAACTAACTAAACCCTTAAAAAGGTGCAAGATGGTCAAGGACACTTGCCTTTGTATAAATAGCTGCTCAGTTCTTCTTCATTGAACTCTTGATCTTCACATCTTCATGTAGCTTCTTGATCGTAGAAATACGAGTGCGTGTAAACTACCGTCAAAAGAGAAATAAAAACAATCATGAACAATACACCATACAAGCAATACAAATATTATGATTGAAATATGTTATAATTATGATTTAAATCAGAGTTACGAGTAATTTATTATTTTTCATAGCTAAAGAAATGCATTTACTATTTATTTTCCATTTTTAATATTTAATTATAGGCTAAAATCATTTTTAATGAATTTCCCATAGACAAAATATATTTTATATACACTTTATAATTTTATTTCAACTTAAATGGTTTTATAAATAATTTTTCTATTTATTATCCATTTTTAGTAATTATTTATAGCTAAAAACATTTTTAATGAGTTTTCTATAGCCAAAATATATTTTATATGCATTTTATAAATTTATTTCAGCATAAAAGACTTTATAAATAATTTTCCTACTATTTTCACATTTATTTATTATTTTTATTATTTATTTATAACTAAAAGTATTTTTATTAAATTGTTCCATGATCAAAATATATTTTATATGCACCTACAATTTTATTTCATCCTAAAATGATTTATAACTAATTTTCCACTATTTTCTATATTTATTTTATCATTTATAAATATTCTCTATTCACTAAATACAGTTTTAATCAATATTCAGCAATTAATAATAACCTGAGGGGCTGTTTTGCTATTTTTCTAGGACATTACAGGGGATGGTATGATATTTAATATAATTACAGGGGCTTAAGTGCTAGTTCACATTAAAAACCATGATTTTAATAAAGTCCAGGGCCTATTTTATAAGATCAGGGGTCTATATTTAACTTTAACTTAAACTGCAGGGGCTTAAATGCAAATCTTCATTTTCCTTTCTTATTCCTATTTATTTTTCTTAAGGAAAATGGTGTGGACTCGGTCTAAAGGTCCGTGGACCGTGGGCGTCGGTGCGGTCCATGGACCATGGTGGACCAAAGGCCATACCCCTTCGGGGTCATTTAATCTGGGCCGTTGCCCTCGGATGGACGGCCAGGGGAGAGCCACGTCACCCTGGCCGTGGCTGGTGGCGGCGCCAGAAGGCCGGCGGCGGCGCCATGGCCGGCCTCGCCGGAAAGCTCGCCGGAATGGCGTCCGGTGGCCCAAATTCAACGGGGTTTTGCCAAAAATGAAGAGGAAGGGATGGGGAACTCACCTAGGGTGCTTAGAACGCGAGAAATCGTCTGGGGGCGGTGGGTGACGGTGATGGCGGCGGCTCGGCCTTCGGTGTCGTCGGGGAAGGGCCACAACCGGTGGATCTCGTACATTTGGGGTCCTGCGCGGGCGTACGGGCGTGGGGATCCTCGGAGGACCGTCGGCGGCGGCCGGGAGGGCTCCTCCTCGCGGGTACCGAGCTCCAAGCGGTGGCGCTAATGGCGGTGGCATCTTTGAGGCTAGGGTTTCGTGGCTAGCGCGCCCGAGGCGAGGAGGGAGAGCTCGGGAGACGTGGGTAATGGGGGGGAGACTCGGGGGACACCGATTAGTAGAGGGGGAGGGTGCGGTGGTTGCCCGGTGCGGTGGGGTGGGCGGAGATCGTGGGCATGGCGCGATTGGGGCGGCGGTTGGGGAAGAAGGAGGCGCTGACGAGTGGGGCCCGCGTGGAAGTGAGGGGGAGAAGGAGAGGTGGCGCTGTAGGTTGGGCTGGCTGAGGATAAATGGGCCGAGGCTGCGAGTTGGGCCAGCGGGAGAGAAGAGAAAAAGAGGGAAAAGGGGGAGAAATGGGCCGGGAGGGTTTTCGGCCCAGGTAGGGTTTATTATTTTTTTTTCCTTTTTCTTTTCTTTTCTTTTCTCTTTCTTTTTATTTTCTTATCATTTAATTATATTATGCCTTTTGTTTTGTTTCACAAAAATACGGGTGTTACAAGTACAGACCAAACACTTATTTTAATGTTACCAGATTAGGGCATTGTTTCAATCCTGCAAGTAAGCTATGCGTTTTTAAGGCAAATACTTTACTATGTCTTATGCCCTATAACAGCACATACTCGATTTCAAACCATAATTAGATGAATAGTGGTTGCCAATTCTAGAATATGTCCCAGCAAAGTAAAACATGCACCCTCCTTGGTTACTTTTTACTTTGCATATTCTCCTATAAATAAAAGGAATAGGTCTATATGACCTGTACATATTTTTTTCTCTCCAGTTCATTCAAGTTGTCTGAGAACCTGATAGCTTTTCTAATTTCTCTTGCTGACCTCTGCAAAGCTCTCTCTAAGCTAAGCCAAGCCACGAGTTATTTCTCTCAATCCTTGTGGCTCCACAATGCTCCTAATCTGGATCAGCGGCTTGCTCACCGCGAGGGATCCAGGGGCTAGGAGTTTGCTAGTGCCCTGAGTCCATTTGTCTAGTTCATGCAATCACAGTGTCAATCGCCACAGATTAATCCCAAATCCTTGCGATTTCATGAACTCAAACATTGTACCACCACATACTAAATGAAAAGAGGGGGTAGAGCAGACTTATTCCTAAATGAAATGACACAACTCTTTTGTGTTGTTGGAGAAGGAAAAAAAAAGTAAGGCATGCACTTACTAACAATTTGAAACAGGAGTTGAAGTGAACTCACCTGCACATAGGACAATACAAGATTAAGATACCCGATGGCCTTAAACTGTGGCAAAAGCATTAGACAAGCGGTATTGTCTGTAAAACCATCTAGTCCATACACATAAAAAAATGTCCGTAGCGTCTGGAGATGTTCCATGCTACCAAGATGGACGGAGCTTGGATCATATGCATCATCCCACTCGAGTGACTTCAGCTGAGGAGCCGAGATGTTGACAACGGGCTGATGGTCATGAATAAAACAGTAAGACAAAGCTAAATCTTTGAGCGTAGGCGCCACAACGGTGACCTGTCGCACACCACTGAGAGTGTTCAGTTCTAGCAGCTGGAGAGACTTTGAATTGATAGTGATACTATCCATCCCCCGGACATTGTGGATGGTGAGCTTCTGAAGGCACGGGCACCGTGGTGAGGATACAGCATCCCCAAGCTCGCCCGGGCCATGGAACCAGGCATCTCTCACGGAGAGCTCGGTGAGCCTGGTGAACACCACCGCGGGCGACACGGAGAGGCCGAGAGACCCTAGGTCGAGGTACATCGAGTTGGCCTTCTTGAAGCAGGGCAGCTCAAAGCTGTCTCTTTGATAGGCCTCCTCCTCCTCCTCCTGCTCCTCCTCCTCCTCCTCCTCCTCCTCCTCCTCACCATTCACGGTTCTCCTTGTAACCGAGTTAACAAGAAACAGCTCACCAGAGACCCGGCAAGCGGCGACTGGGAGCCACGCCGCCAGGGATTGGGCGGAGACATCCGGGACCTCCACGAAGAGGTTGTGCAGAGGAACGTCACTGGCGCAGAGGGGGTCCAGGATAATGTGGGGACCATGGTTGACGTCGAAGGCGAGCACCGGGAGGAGGGTCCAGACGCGGCGCCAGCGGCGGGAAAGGACGCTGGTCCGAGCGGCGTCCTCGGTGGAGAGGCAGAGCAGGACGAGGACGAGGACGTCGTCGGGGAGCGCGCTGAGTCGGTCCTCACCGCCAGCGCTGGCGTCGTCGTCGTCGAGGGCCTGGGCGCGGTCGGCGGCGACCTCGCCGCTGCTCGGCTCCGTGGACATTGGAGTTTGGAGTGGGGAAGGATTTCGTCGCACTACTGAGACTGGTAGAAGTGTGTAACATACTAACATCCACATTTTCAAAAGAAAGAAAAATAATTTGAAGTACAATTAGTTGTGCATTTTTTGTATGATTGTTTGAATTTAAACGAGTAGAATTCGTTAAAATTTGAATTTAAAATCAAATGAAAAGAAAAAAAGGAATAAACATACCGGGCCAAAGGCTTCCCCCGCAGCCCATCTCTCCCTCTTCTCCACCTCAGCCCAGCCCAGCCCAGCCCAACCCGCACTCCCCTTCCTCCCTTCTCTCTTACATGTGGGGCCCATCTGTCATCCCTTCTCTCTTTCTCTTCTTCCCCAACCCCTCGCGCCCATCTGTGGTCGTCCGCACGGCGCATGCAACCGCCGCTGCCCCAGGCAACCGCCTCCCCCGACGTATTCATCATCCTCTATAAATTCTGGGCTCGCCCCTATTCCCTTATTTCCCACCACGAAACCCTAGCCAAACTGTCATCGCCATGGACGTCGTTTCGAAGGTCGCTGCCCCATGGTCCCGCGCCGTTTCGACCGACACCGAGGAGATGTCGAGCATCGCAGCGCCGCGCCACCCCCGAGGGTCGCCTATTCGACGAAATTCCGTCGTGGCGCCTCCTTGACGGAGCCAAAGTTCGACGGCCGAACACCACCGTCGAGCGCCCATCCCCAGTCCATTTACCGCGTGTTTGGCACCCTAGGTGAGTTCCTCGACTCCTCTCCATTTTCTCGCCATTTCTGTCAATCTTGGTCCACCGGAACGTCGTTCCGGCGAAGTCCGGCGAGAGTCCGTCCATGGGCCGCCGCCTTGCCTTTGCCAGCACCGCCCACCTTACCAGAGGCGACGTGGCCCTCCCGTGGCCGTCCATCCAAGAACCGACGACCAAGATTAGAACATAAAATACCCCTTCGCAGTTTTAAATCTCTGCCATCCATCTAGCATCCAACAGCCTAGAATAAATCAAGTAACCCCTTTGACATCTTTGCTCATAAACCCTTAGCCTTTTAAAATCAAATTACAAATAGGTCCTAAAGTTTTATAAATAATCCTAGTTGTCGGTACCCTGTGTACCGAGTACCCCACGGTATCGTAAGAGAAGCTACAGAGGTTCACTCGTCCGAATTGAAGACCTCTGAAGGCTCTACATGTCCCGCAGTACTCGACCTGCCTCTCTTATTTGGGTAGCTCCGACGCTACCATATGTAATATAAGGCCGGAGCTAACTCCGTGCATAGAAAAGCTCTGCCAAAGGAGCATCACATCATCAGCCGTTGGATAGAGCTTCTATGGCTGCTCGACAGACCTGCCCTGTATCTGAACATCGATGAACCTCTAATGACAATCTTTGAACTCCAAACATCAGTAGTATTCTGAAAATCGATGAACCTTAGCTGAACATTTGAACAATCTCTTTATTATGAACATTGATTGACTTTAACAGAGCTCTGGCAATTGACTCCCCGAAATGGTTGGCACTCTAGTATCATCTGCCAATTGGCTACTACTAAGACTGTCACAGATGATCACTCTTATCACCTGCATATTTAGAGTAAACATGTCTGCAACTATTACTCAATGTTACTTTAAAATAATTTGTCTCAACTTGTCACCCAGTATATTTTGAGTTGAATAAATTATATTACTTGTACCTGAAACGAAGACGATTGTGTCAAGTGTTGTAGTAAGAACTCATGAACTACTTACTATTCTTTTATGATGATCATATATGCAATTTTCTGGCGTGGTTTGCCTGTGGACAAGACCTCAGGCTCAAGCTCAATGTTGAACTGATGAATGACTTGTTTCCAGTCCATTGTGGAATTTTTTTGCACAAGGAATTATATTCTACTTCCAAGCCCCCCCATGGGAGAGACCGGAGATCATATGTTCAGTACATGTCTACAAAGCGGGGGAATAGCACCACACCGCAGACTCTGAAGCTACCAGGCTCTGGAGCTCTAGCATAGAGACGTCCAGTAAAACATCATTACAACCCAGCGATTAACCTATTAAAGAGAAGTTCACATTCATAGACTCCTCCACAAAATGACAGCAACCATGCGCATTAAGCAGCATGGACAAAACAAAGCGATCACTTCAGGCATTTTTCTTTTCAGACTTGAGCTTTACTCCATATCAGCATCAGCTTCCCTCTTCATCCCCCCATCAGCTTCATCATCGTGCTCATGCACGTCTTCGCCAGTGCTGGTAACTTAATCACATGTGAAATAAGACAAAAGCCACCGGAACTTAGTAGGTACCAAGAAGAAAACTACAGAAGCTATGCCCAGAGCTTATCGTGACAACCTGGTAACTTAGTCTTCAGGTGCAAGCTCAACCTTACGGAATTTTCGATAAAAGTAAAACTTCATGCATACGCCAGGCCTAGAGAAGCTTCGTAACATCTGGGTCAACTCCTTGGCCTTACTTTCAGTGACTGAAAGTTTGAAAGTCACTGTCAAGGTTTTTAGCACTGTTACCCAATTAAGTAGTCGCTTCACAAATGCAACTTCATGTTTCCATGCTCTAAACTCTTTGATTTCTAATTCTTGGAGACAATTCAACGGGAGGTCCTCGGTTTTCCAGTTCGTTGGGTGATCACAAATGCAACCTGATGAGCATTCAGTTTCTTCCTGAAACCAGGAGAAAAATAATTATCACCTGACATGATTGGGTGACATAAAAAGAAGAGGAAATTCAAAATTATAGTCTTCCCACCACAATACCACGACACGACTAATGCAATCGTTGGGCACTGCTGATGGACAGGGATCTCCTGACTTTACTGCACAGGTGACTTGGCCACTGGCATGTGGACCTCTAGCACGTGGGCCCCACATGGTAGTGACCAAGTCACATGTGGATTTAAGTCAGAGGATCCTCTTCCACTGCTGATAGCACCCCTCCAAAATCTGACCCTTACCACAACCGCTTAACCCATCCCCCCCCCCCCCCCCCCAAATTTCTTCCTCGCTGCAGTCATGCACTGCGACCCTACTTAGATGCCTCTCAACAACTCCCCCAATTCTGGGCCCTCCACCAACTCCTCCATGAGGAGAGCTTTGCCCCCAAATATCAGAGGCACTATTGTGACCATCCCCATTTCCTAGTTCACAAAAAACATACAGATTTAAAACAGAGTGTTATCTGTTGTTTCTTTTTGCAAATTAGTACTAACTGGTTTTGTAGTTTAAAAGTGTTGCCGTTAAGAGACAAGAAAACTTTTGGAGCAATATCTAAATATGAAACCAAAGCCTAGGTCTACCGGTAGATGAGGCCTTGGTGAGCCAAGAAATGCAAATGCATTACTTCCCTGGTAACCTGAGGTCCTGATTATCGTATAAGCAAAAGAGCTTTACCTTCAAGTCCAACAAATAAGATAAAACCAGCACCAGCCGTTTTATGCCAGAACAAATCTTGAGAACATGGAATAAGCTGGCCCCGAAGGCATGTCCGTTTGTTATTAGACGCAGCTGCAAAGTTGTAACATCAGGGAGCATTGTCATGTCTTCCATCAAGTACCGCTGGTTATCTAGCTCCTGTGCATCCATAGAACGTCACATAAAAGGGATTATATACAACAGGTGGAAGGAGAAAGAACATATAATCTTTTAGGTGGCCAACGCACGCAGGAATGGTTGTTATACACTAACAGATTTATAAGAATTGTAATGTTAATTCTGTACAAACTATTTAAATCTCAGGTCTCAAAAGATGAAAAAAATGGATATTGAGCGTGTTCATGAATGTTGCAGGGCCTTAAGCAAAGCAAATGAAATGAGAATTTGTTCCTGGAAATCTAAATATAACAGCATCATATAGGCAACTATGTATAAAACAACTGATACATTGAGCGGCCAGTACAGACCAAACACTTATTTCAATGTTACCACTTACCAGATTAGGGCAATTGTTTCAGTCCTGAGAGTAAGCTATGCATTTTTAAGGCAAAGACTTTACTATACCTTATGCCCTATAACGGCACATACTCGATTTCAAACCATAATCAGATGAATAAGGGTTGCCAATTCCTAATCTGGATCAGCGGCTTGCTCACCGCGAGGGATCCAGGGGCTATGAGTTTGCTAGTTCCCTGAGTCCATGTGTCTAGTTCGTGCAATCACAGTTGCAACCGCAATGGATTAATCCCAAATCCTTGCGATTTCATGAACTCAAACACTGTGCCACCACATACTGAATGAAAAGAGGGGGCAAATTAGATTTATTCCTAAATGAAATGACATACAACTCTCTTGCATTGTTGGAGAAAAAAGTAAGACATGTACTTACTAAGAATTTGAAACAGGAGTTGAATTGAACTCACCAGCACATAGGCCAATACAAGATTAAGATGCCCGATGGCCTTAAACTGTGGCAAAAGCATTAGACAAGCAGTGTTGTCTGAAGAATCTTGTCCATACACATAAAAAGATATATCTAGTGTCTGGAGATGTTCCATGCTGCCAAGATGGACAGAGCTTGGATCATATGCATCATCCCACACGAGTGATTTCAGCAGGGGAGCAGAGATGTTGACAACGGGCTGATTGCCAGGATTAAAGCAGGAAGACAAAGATAAATCTTTGAGCGTAGGCGCCACAACGCTGACCTGTCGCACACCACGGATAGTCTTCAGTTCTAGCAGCTGGAGAGACTTTGAATTGATAGTGATACTATCCATCCCCCAGACATTGTGGATCCTGAGCTTCTGAAGGCACGGGCACCGTGGCGAGGATACAGCATCCCCAAGCTTGCCCGGGCCATGGAACCAGGCATCTTGCAGGAAGATCTCGGTGAGCCGGGTGAACACCCCCGCGGGCGACACGGAGAGGCCGAGAGACCCTGGGCTGAGGTACATGAAGGTGGCCTTCTTGAAGCAGGGCAGCTCAAAGCTGTCTCTTTGATAGGCACCCTCCTCCTCCTCCTCATCCCCCTCCCCCTCCCCCTCCCCCTCCTCCTCCTCCTCCTCCTCCTCCTCCTCCTCCTCCTCCTCCTCATTCGCGGTTCTCCTCGCAACCAAGTTAAAAAGAAACAGGTCACCAGAGACCCGGCGCGCGGCGGCGGGGATCCACGCCACAATGGATTGGGGGGAGGCATTCATGGTAACAACAGAGAGCTGGAGCAGAGGAACGTCACTGGCGGAGAGGCAGTCCCGGAGAATGTGGGCATCTTGGGCGGCGCCGAAGTCGAGCTTCGGGAGGAGGGTCCAGACGCGGCGCCAGCGGCTGGAGAGGACGCTGGTCCGAGCGGCGGCCTCGGTGGAGAGGCGGAGCAGGATGAGGACGAGGACGTCGTCGGGGAGCGCGCTGAGGCGGTCCTCACCGCCAGCGCTGGCGTCGTCGTCGTCGGGGGCCTGGGCGCGGTTGGCGGCGACCTCGCCGCCGCTCGGCTCCATGGACATTGGAGTTTGGAGGAGGGAAGGGTTTCGTCACTCTACTGAGACTGAGACTAGTAGAAGTGAGAGTGAGGCATCACAACATCAGCCGTTGGATAGAGCTTCGATGGCTGCTCCCTAGGACTGGACTGCTCTGTATTCTGAACAAGCTCCTAACTGTGAAAATCGATGAACCTTAGCTGAATAATTAAACGATCTCTTTATTCTGAACATTGATCGACCTTTAACGGAGCTCTGGTAATTGATTTGCAGAAATGGTTGTGTCACACCGGTTTTATTAGAAATAAAACCAGCTGCAAAATACATGTATGTCAGGATCAGTTTCACTATACATGATAAAAAGTGATAAGCAGTTCTATATCGCATGCAAACAATATTTATACCTTCAAAAGAGTTTTGAAGTAGCAGGAAGAGAAAAAACTTCAGGGCAATCACATGCAAATTGACTGGCAGCAACGAGACTTATACACCGTCTTCACTTGGCATTGTCCTCATTAGACATTTTCTTTATTGAGCAACATATCAAAGATACAACAAAACATGTGTGAGTATCATCTCGTGGTATTCAGCAAGTGTGGGAAATAAATGACATGAATGTCAAATCAAAGAAAAGGCTGATAGTGGTTTAAGCACTATGCATTAAACCTAACCTTAGCTTTCATTAGCAACCTACATCTAGGTGAATAATCCCAACCATAACAGAATAATAAATAAAGAACCAATCTCAATGTCCATTTCCAACCACCATTCCAACCATTGACTAACTATGAATTCGACACCAAGCCGCTCTTGTTTGTGAGCATGATTGTCATGACAGTTTTCTAATCTCTGCAGAGAATGTATCCTTTACCCACAAGCCGTGATTCCATCCCCTATTGTCAGGTGGACTAAGTAAATCTCTCTGATGCCAGTGGTGCACAACCCACATTACACACTTCTGTAGGTGTGTGTGACCAGGAGATCACTACGAGGTCTTTACAAAGGTCCTCCCGACTAGTAACCGGTCCTTTGAGGTTTCACCGCTCCGACTTCTAGAGTCCATTTTACCTTCGCCAGGAGAAGCCCCCTCTTGAGCCATGCAGATCTCAAGGCAGATATGCCGAACCATTACCTCGCACCGTACAATTACCAGCACTAAGCCGGGCGAGGCCTAATTAATTGATCAAGTTGTCCCATACTCAGTCTTGTGGCGATACTGTAAAGCTTAGTGACTATTACATAAACTGGTCCTTAGAATCTGGCAAGGTTCAAACTCTAATCCCGGGTCTCGTGCGTACTGCACCATACCATTCAAACCGACCCGCGCAGATTCCTACTTACTACACTTCATTTTCCATCATCATAATCATAATCATAATCATAATAATAAGTCATAAGTAATAAATATGGTCAATATTTTTCCACCCATCTATTATGCATGGCTAAGCGTAAAGTAAATCTCATATACCACCTATCGGTACCTGGCGAACCGGATACCCTTAGATACAAGAAAGGAGACACGTTGGATCCCACCACCCGTGGGGGCAGGATCCCACGTGGTCCCAGGGTGCCGCGTGGCGTGCGACATAGCCATGTCTCTCCACTGGGGGGAGGTCTGATGCAGCCATGTGTCCCGCAGCGCCAGGTGCATCTCCATCATGGAAGGGAGGTCCGGCGCTGCCACGTGCCTCGCAGGTCTGCCCCCCCCCCCCCCCCCCCAAGGAGGGGTTCAGCATGCCCATCAGGTCAGGAGCCCCGGACCTGCCTCCCTACAGGAAGAAGGTCTGATACAGCCACGTGCCCGGAAGGTTCAGGCCCGCACGCACCGCGGAGGGAAGGTCTGGACTTGCCACGTGGCAAGCAACGCCACACTTAGCTCATCCTACGATAGTGGCAATAAAGTGGGACGAGCCAAGTGCACCTAATCAGGGAAGACGCACGTGTTCCCAAGGCAAGCAGGAGCTCACACTCATAAGTCAAAAGTCCTATAGCCAGCCCGTCGGTAACAGGCTGGCGCCAAACTACTACGTACGACGTGCAAATGAGAGGTCGCGACAGGACGAACTCGACGTCGCCTGCCATGATGAAGGTCTATGTGTAGCCCTGCAGCAGGGCATGGCCAGACGACACATTGAAGCCATTGTCAGGGGATATCATTTACTCCCAAATCTTAGGAAAGATTTGGCACACCCAGGGCCACATGTCGGGCCCCGAGCCCCACTTGTAAGTCGCACAGCCTTAGACTATAAAAGGACCAAGCGGCAACCGACTAAGACATGTTCACTCAGATCTAGAGTTCTCTCAGACTCAAGCAATACAACACACAAATCACCGTGGAGTAGGGTATTACGCTCAGGCGGCCCGAACCACGTAAAACCTTCGTGTTCATCATTCTCTAAGTTTGATCTTGTTAGGACTAGCCCACCGAAAACACATCGAACCTCCGCGGACTGCTCCCAAGTAGGTTCGGGGGAGGTGTCAGTTTAGACACCTCGACACCACCCTTCCATACCCCAAGCGACAAGGTAATAAGGTAAAGCAACAGGACATAATATAGGATTCAGATTAATTAACATGCAACTAACTAAACCCTTAAAAAGGTGCAAGATGGTCAAGGACACTTGCATATTTTTATATAGCTGCTCAGTTCTTCTTCGTTGAACTCTTGATCTCCATATTCTTCATGTTGCTTCTTGATCGTGACACGAATGCGTATAAACTACCGTCAAAAGAGAAATAAATACATTCAAAAACAATATACCCCACATGCAAAACGTGTCATAAAAGATACTACACAAACATTTTACGGTAGAACGATGATCTACACGCGATAACGATTTAAATCGAAGTTATGGATATTTTATTGTATTATACTAACATTTCAAGTTTAAATGGCGCAATTAGAGTAAATGACAAAACAAATTACATTAATCATTATGGGTTTATAAGAAATCTATAGGCTTATACTGTTTTTGTATTTATTTCTAAAGCTTTTCATAAATTTTAGTAATTTATGTATGCTAAAATACATTTATCAGGCATTATTAGGATTTAAAATAATCATTTCCTTTGTGGATCATTTATAGAATGGCATCAACTCCTATGCAATCTAGTATTCTGTGCAAGTCTGCAATCAAGATATTTGGACCTTTCGATCGCCATCCAATGGTGGACGCACAATTAGCACATAAGTCCCTCCACCTGAGATTGGAAATATTCAAAACGCCCCTAGAGTCATGTACGTAAGCAGATTGGCTGTCTTCGTCTCCTGTTAGCTCCCGTGACGCGATCGGGCACGTCGGCGGGCTGCCGTACGCACGCCAGCCGCGACGGTCGTCTGCCTTCGATCAGCACGTCGACGTCCTCACGTGCATCGCCCTCGCCCGCGCCCGCTTCGACGCCCTTGCCCACGCCCGTCTGTGGCGCACGCCGGCCACGCATGCGTCCTCGCCAGTCGCCCTGCAGCACATCTGGTGCGCCCGACACCGACGCCCTCAGTCGTACACACGACGTCGTCGCCCGTCCTACTCGCACGACGCCCTCGGACGTACGAACGCGTCCGCTGCTCTCTCTCGCGCGCGTTCTGCTGTCACTGAATGTTGTGCGCATTACCACTTGTGCGTTCGGGGCACACGAATGCGTTGTTGCCCAGGATATCAGGTGATCGGGTCAGCTTCGATTTCGGGCAACGGCGGCGTCGTTGGTGATCAATCAAAGCGATGTTCGGGGAGGATCAAGCGACGTATATCCGGGGAGGATCAGGCGACGTCTAGAAGATCGCGGTGTTTCCCAGGACGTCGTTCGATCGGAGCGCTGCCCGGAACATGGTTCGATAGGAGCGTCTAGGCGCCGGCATCGGGCGTAGGAGACATGCGTTAGGATGACTAGCAAGGACGCGATTGCGGCCTGCTTGCGCCGCACACGGACGCGGGCGAGGGCGTCGAAGCACACGGACGACGGAGCCGCACACGGACGCAGTCAACGGTGCCACATACGGACGCGAGCGATGGATTGAACTCGCACGTGAAGGCGTCAACGCGCCGATCGAAGGAGGACGTCCGTCGACCCGTCGCGGCTGGCGTCACGGGTGCAATCCAATCGGGAAGAGAAACAACAAAATCGCGTGACGGGAGCTAACAGGAGACGACGGCAGCCAATGTGCTGACGTACGTAGCTCCAGGGGCGTTTTTGAATATTTCCAATCCCGGGTGGAGGGACTTATGTGCTAAATGTGCGTCCACCGTTGGATGGCGATCGAACGGTCCGAATCTCTTGATTGCAGGCTTGCACAGGAAACTAGATTGCATAGCAGTTGGTGCCTTGCCTAGGGAATAACTGTTGTGCAATCTGCTGATTTGTGCAAGCGTGCAATCTTTACATCTGAACCGTCCTCTATCTATCCAAAGGTGCTGCATCTAGGGTTCTTTTTGCATATTGTCAGCAGCACCAGGTGGGAGGATTTAAGTGCTAAAAATACAACACCATTGGATAGATATGAGACGGTTCAGATTTAGAGATTGCACGCTTGCACAAAATATCAGATTGCACAGCAGTTGTTCCCATTTGCCTAATCTAATTGTGGCCTCTGCGATCCAAAGGCCAGGAAATGAGAGAAGCATTGGGCTTCTCCTTCCCAGAGCCGCACAGCGGCGCCTCCATGGACGGCGCTCGGAGCTCGCCGGAGCTCCCTAATCTGCAACTAAAATCGCTAAATCTCGATGATAACAACTAAAAGCGAAGGAGGAGGCATGCGTACACTCACCTAGAGCGTTTTCACGCTGCGGGAAGGTGCGCAGAGGTGGACGAAAAGGCGCAAGGCGGCGGGCGGCGTCGATCAATGTTGGGACGGCGTTCCGATGGCGTGACTTTGTTGCCAACATGCTACAGAGACTGTCTAGCGCAATGCAAACGCGATGGAACAGTCAGCATGCCAATAATCGAACGGGAACGATGGGGCGACGATGAATGGCGGCCAAACCTCATCGATCTACGGTGAGATGGCGCTCCGGCGGTGATTCCTTGGCGACGTCGTGTCAAAGACACGTTCCGAGGAACAGAGAACATGTGAGGCACAACAAAATGGGAAGCAGCGGGCGAATCGTCGGGAACGGCGCCAACACTCACCACCTGCGGCGGCGCTAGGTTCTGCGTGTGGGGGAAAAGGAAGTGGAGGGGGAAAGGGAAGATCAGTGGCACGCCAAGCTTTATACAAGGAGTAGTTGCAAGAACGCTGCGGGAATCACAAAATCGCGGCGCGGAATGGGCACGATGCGAGACGGGGATCGTGGGCGGCAGTTTCTGTGCGTGGGGTCAGGAAGAAGAAGCCGCTGGCCCACACTGCAGAGAAAGAGAGGGAGGAGAGGAGGGCGCTATCGGGCTGGCGGCTGGGGCGCAGGCTCGGCGAGGCGGCGGCGGCAATCGCGCGAGCGTGGCTGGCGCGGGCGCGCTAGGGTTGGTGGGGAGGCGGGCTGCCAGCTGGGTCCCACCGGACAGTGAGAGAGGGGGGAGAACAGAGGGGCGCGGTTGGGCCAGGCCTTGGCGGAGAGAGGTAGGCCAGGCGGGTGGGAAAATAAGAAGGGAGGGAGTTGGGCTCCTGGATTGGTTTAGGCTTATTGAGGTTTTTTTTTTCATTTGATTTATGTTCAAGGTTCCCAACTAACGCATTTCAAATTCAGATTCCCACACAAATGCAAAGTCATGATGCAAATTCTATTACATTTTTCCAATTTTTAAAGTTTAAAAAATCTGGGTGTTACAGGTTGGCACTCTGGTATCGCTGGCAATCGACTACTACGACAAACCCTGAAACTAGTCTAGTTCTTCATTTTTGACATGAAAACTGACATGGAAAGCATCGACTCATCCTTTAACTTCTGAATGGATTCAGGTACGGCAATGGCCAGTGGACAGAGAACCAGGCAGGCAGCCACAGACCTACAACTTTGTCGATGCACAATCAATACTCACAATTACCTTATACTCCTTACGTCCCCAAAAGTTTGTCATTTTGTAGTTCAAAATAAACTACAAAGCGGCAAACTTTTGAGGACGGATGGAGTAGCTTGAAATAGATTTCTCATCATGGATAGCGCACCAATTCTGATAGGCTATCCACCTGTCTGCATACAGAATCACGACCTTCTAAGCTGTCAATGTGCTTAGGCAGCCTATACAAAATAAATATGTACAGTTTGTGTATAAAAGGAACCAGATTTCAAAATACACAAAGGAGACAACCAACATAAAGAGTTCTCTAAGGGCAGGCAGCATTCTTGCCAAATCCTGACCTCTATGCAAGTTCCTGCATATTATCAGACTCCAGGCAGTTTAAAAGAACCCTTAAACTCTCACATGCGAAACAAGACAAAAGCCACTGGAGCTATATATGTACCAAGACGGAAACTACATAAACTATGTCCAGAGCTTAACATGGCCGCCTGGTAACTTAGTCTTCTGGTGCAAACACCGCCTTATGGGATTTCCGGTAAATGTAAAATTGCATGCGTATGCCAGGCCTAGAGAGCCTTAGGAACATCTGGAACAACTCCTTGGCCTTGCTTTCGGTGACTGAACGATCGAAAGTCACCGTCATCGTTTTCAGCACTGTCACCCAATTGACTAGGTGCTTCACAAATGCAACATGATGCTCTGATGCTTTAAGCCCTTCTATTTCTAATTCTTGGAGACAATTCAATGTGAGTTTCTCGGTTTTCCAGTTTGTTGGCTGATGACAAATGCAACCTGATGAGCATACAGTTTGTTTCTGAAACCAGGAGAAAATTCATGATCAAGTGATATTATTGGATGACATGAATAGAAGAAAAAATTCAAAATTATAAGCTTGCACAAATACTTTGGCATATGACATCAAGGCACCCATTCCATCTAGAAGTTACTCTAATTGCGCGAATAAATACCATTGCTCTCAGCTAAGACGTACAATGGCATGAAAAGGAATAAGGGGAAACATCAGATGCAAAAGAGCTTTACCTCCAACAAAGAAGTTAAAATCAGCACCAACCGTTTTATGCCAGAACAAATCCTGAGAACATGGAATGAGCAGGACCCGAAGGAATGTCCCTTTGGCACTACATTCAGCTGTAAAGTTGTAACCTGAGGGAGCAATTTCATGTCTTCCATCAAGTACTGCAAATTAGCTACCTCCTGCCCATCCATAGAACGCCACATAGAAAAGGTATTATATATAACAGGTGGAACGAGAAAGAAAATATAATCATCTAGGCTGGCCAATACTGCAAGCATGCAGAAATGGTTGTTATACACTAACAGGTTTAAAGAATGTAATGTTAATTCTGCACAAACTACTTTGGATCGAAGGTCTCAGAAAAAAAGTGGTTATTGAACGTGTTCAGTAATGTTGCAGGGTCTTAAGCAAAGTAAATGAAGTGAGAATTTGTTCCTGGAAAGTGGAAATCAAAATATAACAACATCATATAGACAGCTATGTATAAATCAACAGATACATTGAACAATCAGTTCAAACCAGAAACTTATTTCAGTGTTACCGGATTAGGACAACTGTTCCAATCTTGCAAATAAATATGCATTTTTAAGGCAAAGACTTTACTATGCCATATGCGCTATAAGGCACAGACTTGATTTGAAACCATACTTGGATGAATAGTGATGGGCAATTCTAGAATATGTTCAAACAAAAGTAAAACATGCACCCTCTCTTTGCTTATTCTCCTATAAATGAAACGACACTAAGCTCTCCTGCACAGTTCTAGAAGGAAAAAAAAAAAGTAAAACATGCACTCACTAACAAGTTGAAACAAGAGTTGAAGTGAACTAACCGGAAAATAGCCCAATGAGAGCTTAAGATACTCGATGGCCTTAAACTGTGGCAAGAGCATTCGACAAGCATAATTGTGTTTAAAGCCATCTGGTCCATACACAAAATAGAATGTCCCTATAGTCTGGAGATGTTTCATGCTGCCAAGTTGGACGGAGCTTGGATCATATGCATCGCTCCAACTAAGGGACTTGATCTGAGGAGCCGAGATGTTGACAACCGGCTGATTCCCGTCATGAATAAAGCAGTGCAACAGAGTTAATTTTTTTAGCGACGGTGCCACAACAGTGACCTGCCGCACACGACGGAGGTTATTCAGATCTAGCAGCTGGAGAGACTTGGAATTGATGGTGAAAGTATCCAGCCCCCGGACGTTGTGGACGGTGAGGTTCTGCAGGCACGGGCACCGTGGCGAGGATACAACATCCCCGAGGTCGCCCGGGCTGTGGAACCGAGTATCTCTCAGGGTGAGCTCGGTGAGCCGGGCGAACACCCCGGCGGGCGGCAGGGAGAGGCCGAGAAACCCTAGGTCGAGGTAGATTTCGGCGGCCTTCTCGAAGCAGGGCAGCTCAAAGGTGTCTCCTTGAGAGGCCTCCTCCTCCTGATCACCACCACCACCACGCGCACGCGCGGTTCTCCTCTCAACCATGTTAACGAGAAACATCTCACCGACGACCCGGCGCGCGGCGGCGGGGAGCCACGCCGCCAGGGTCTGGGCGGAGGCGTCCGGGGCCCCGACGACGAGGTGGTGCAGAGGCACGTCGCTGCCGGAGAGGGCGTCCAGGAGAATGCGGGGATCTCGGGCGGCCTCGAAGCCGAACTCCGGGAGGAGGGTCCAGACGTGGCGCCAGCGGCGGGACAGGACGCTGGTCCGACCGGCGTCCTCGGTGGGGACGCGGAGCAGGACGAGGACCAGGACGTCGTCCGGGAGCGCGCTCAGGCGGTCCTCACCGCCAGCGCCGTCGTCGTCGGAGGCCTTGGCGCGCTTGGCGGCGACCTCGCCGCCGCTCTGCTCCATGGACAATGGGAGATTTGGAGAGTGGGGAAGGATTTCGCTCTCAAACTTGTGACTTCGATTACTGCCCCCCGGACTGCTCTGTATCATGAACCCCCAACACCTGCAGCATCCTCAACTCCCAACATCCTAAACGAGTTCTGAACTAGTGAAATCAATGGACATTAAATTAAAGATTTTGAACGATATCTTCACTCCGAACATTAATGGACTTTCATGAAGCTCTGTCCACAGATTTCCCGGTTGGCGCTACGGTGTCGCTGGCAATGGACTGCTACCATTTTAAGTTTGATTTTATCTGACACCGATTACTTGGTATTGTTAGCAGTGAACTACTACTTCCATTTCATTTTATTTGATACCGATTAATTCAAAAATAATTTGATCAATGTTAAATAAAATAAAAAGGAGTGAGTACTAACAAAACGATACGACATCGGCGATTTAAATATGATGCAAGGACAAAAATATCATATGAGCATTTTAAACCATTTGAATTTAAAATTTTCTAAAGTTTTTTTGTTTTTTAAACAATTTTTGTATTATTTTTTATTAATTAAATATTTTGAACGATATCTTCACTCCGAACATTAATGGATTTTCACGTAGCTCTGTCCACTGATTTCCTGGTTGGCGCTATGGTATCGCTGACAATGGACTACTTCCATTTTGAGCTTGATTTTATTTGACACCGATTAATTACTATTGTTAGCAGTGAACTACTACTTCTGTTTTATTTTATTTGATACTGATTAATTCAAAATTAAATTAATCAATGTTAAGTAAAATAAAAAAGAGTGAGTACTAATCAAAACGATACCACCTCGACGATTTAAATATGATGTGAGAACAAAAATATCATGTCAGCATTTTAAACCATCTGTATTAAGATTTTCTAAAGTTTTTTTGTTTTTTAAACAAATTTCGTATTTTTTTGTTTTTAATTTATTTGTATTTAATTTGTATTAATTAAATATTTTGAACGATATCTTCACTTCGAACATTAATGGACTTCACGTAGTCCTGTCAACTGATTTCCCGGTTGGCGCTATGGTATGGTATCGTTGGCAATAGACTGCTACCATTTTAAGTTTCATTTATTTGACACCGATTAATTGGTATTGTTAGCAATGAACTACTACTTCCGTTTTATTTTATTTGATACCGATTAATTCAAAATAAAATCAATCCATGTTTAATAAAATAAAACGGAGGGAGTACTAATCAAAACGATACCACCTCGCCGGTTTAAATATGATGTGAGGACAAAAATATCATGTCAGCATTTTAAACCATCTGAATTCAATTTTTCTAAAGCTTATTTTGTTTTTAAACAATTTTTTATTTTTTATTTATTTGTATTAATTAAATATTTTAAACGATATCTTCACTCCGAACATTAATGGACTTTCACGTACCTCGACCAACTGATTTCCTGGTTGGCGCTATGGTATCGCTGGCAATGGACTGCTACCACTTCGAGTTTCATTTTATTTTTTTGACACCGATTAATTGGTATAGTTAGTAGTGAACCACTACTCCCGTTTCATTTTATTTGATACCGATTAATTCAAAATTAAATTGATCAATATTAAATAAAATAAAAAGGAGGGAGTACTAATCAAAACCATACCACCTCGACGACTTAAATATGATGTGAGGACAAAAATATCATGTCAGCATTTTAAAACCATTTGAAATTAATTTTTCTAAAGTTTTTTGTTTTAAAACAATTTTTGTATTTCTGTTTTAATTTATTTGTATTAATTAAAGATTTTGAAAGATATCTTCACTCCGAACATTACTGGACTTTCACGTAGCTCTACCAACAGATTTTAAAAAAGGAGTGAGTTCTAATCAAAACGATACCACCTCGACAATTTAAATATGATGTGAGGACAAAAATATCATGTGAGCATTTTAAACCATTGAAAAAAGTCTACATAACCCCTCAAACTATAGTACGTGACTACTTAACCCCCTCAACTTTTAAACCAGTTATTTAACATCACAAACTTTGTAAAACCATTTAAATAACATCCTAATCTGATTTTGTAGGGTGGTTTTGCTACAATAATAGTTAGGATGACATTTTTACCCCTATCCATTATTTTTCTCTTTTGGAATGTTTAATTATCTAAACATGGTAATTGTGTAACCAGCAAATCTCTCAATTGTTTGTAAAGAGAGGTCTTATCTTTATTGTACCATGAGCATACCCATACCAAGGATTGAAAATGAAGTTCAAGAGATGGTAATAGTAAGATTCAACTGAAAAGCATCACTCTAAAAATAAAGAAAATAAAATAAAATTATTAGGGGCATAAATGTCATCTTAACTACTAGCCATAGAAAAAAACAAATATAAAACCAAGTTAGTGGGTTATTTAAACGGTTTTGTAAAGATTAGGGTACTAAATAACCAGTTTTAAAGTTGAGGGGGTTAAGTGGTCACCATATCTTAGCTTAGGCGGTTATTTAGACTTTTTCCTAAACCATTTGAATTCAAATTTTCTAAACTTTTTTCGTTTTTAAACAATTTTCGTATTTATTTATATTTATTTAAAACAAAATGATATTTTTGTGATGAAAAATGTTATACGAAAATTACAATACATTAAAGTATTTGGCAGGTGGATAGAATCCTTGTCAGAACTCATTTCTTTCCCTAATTCCTATTATTCCTTTGCCATATAAAGTATCTGAAGTCCAAAACCTCATCTCGGGCCATAGCAGGCCGGCCCATTCTAGCTTTGAACCAATAGCCCAGCCCAGATGGCGTACAGGCCCATCAAGCCTTGAGGAGTGGGCCTTCAGCATTCATTTAACCAAGGACTCAATGGCCCAGCCCAGATGTCATACAGGCCCATCTAAAGTCGCTCACGAAGCGAGCCTACCCCACCGCACAGCATATATGGCCGTGTCCAGTCAGCTTCTAGCAGTATACGCAGGTAGAATACGTTCATGAAGATTTTTTTTTGTCGGGCAAACTGAAGCATATCTTTCAAAAACAAATCGTTAAACTATCAATACGAGGGGAGCATAACATGTTATCTTTTTTTCAGGTCTTGCTAGAAGCATATTGCCTCCTTCAGCAGATCAGTGAGAACACAGTGATCCTATATATATCAAGCATCCTGAAGAGAGCTGGCGCGTCGTTTTTTTTTTTTTTTTTTGCTTGAATAGTTGAAGTAATGTGGGTTGTATATTGAGGAGTTTAGCATGTTACGTTATCATGGTACTGTAATCGGTAAGAATTGACCATGGTCATTTCTGTCTGATTGAATGCCGCGACTTTAATTGTTGCTAGCTGCTTGGTGTGCTGCGTGCCCAGAGTTGGCAGTTGTAACTGTTGGTGTTGGATCTGTCCTTTTCGTTTTGGGAAGAACAAAATCCGTGGTTGACAGCAACTCCTGGCCGGGCTGTGGTGTGGGGCTGTGTGTGTGGGGGCAGAAAGTAGAGTCATTGAGATTGAGCTGGAGAGGATGCATGCTCCATGACCATGAGATAACTGATAACTCCTAGTTGATGCATGTCGTATCATGTGATTGGCTTTCTCTGCAACTTTGTTTGGTTAATTAGTTTGCCGAGTTTTAGAGTGTGTAATGTTTCAGTTAGTAACACGGAATTATATATGAACAATTGTGTATCTGCAGCTCAAGAACAATGGTTTTATTCGTGTGAACTCAGTAATCTCTTAGTTGATTGTAAGGCAGCACTGCTTGGACGATGCGGCAGCTCTGCTCTTATTTAGACAGTTGGAACTTGCTTGAGCATCCCCTCAGCTTGCCTTCCCTTTCTGGGCAAGGATATATATATAGCCGCTTTGCTGCACTTGGATTCCTTCTCTCGTTCCAAGCAAGGGCGCACTCTCGATCGCTTGCAGGAGCAGGACCACCATCACTTGAGAGGTTTTCCCGACCTTCACGGTATCTGATGGATCATGGATGGGTACGGTTCATCCTTAAAGCAACTGGCAAGCCCAGCAGGACTCGTACGTGGGGTATGCTTCATTCATGCCTCCGTGTGCATGTTACTGATATACTCCCTCCTTTCTCAAAAGATTGTCACCTTCTAGTTCAAAAATGAACTAAAAGGTGACAATCTTTTAAGAAAGGAGGGAGTACTCTTTCCATCTCAAATTACTTATCACTTTAGACAAAAAATTAGTTTATTTTGTACTAAACTTCTTATCTTAAGTAACAAATAATTTAAGATAGAGGAAGTACTATGTAAGGTCATATCCTAACCCCACATCTCCATGCCTTCTATCTCCCGATTGTATAGATAGAAGATCATCATCATATAAATAAGTAAATAAATGTATATTTTATGGTAACCTAGCTGCATGGGATGAGGGATTTGCAGCTCCATCAGCAGGATCTCAATCATCTGTTTTAATTTACTCAATCAAAGCCATCCTAATCAGAGAGCGTAATTTAAGTAACCAGTAATTGTTGTTCTTTTCTGGCAGCTCCTGACCCTATATCCATCACGTTTACCTGCAGCACAGGCGGCATCGTCTATCCATTGGTGGTGCCCATGGCCGCGGCTGCTGCCACTGCTACTGCGTGGTGGCGGTCGTCATCGTCGTCCTTGTTGCTCATCCTGCTGCTTGAGCTCGCCGCCGGCGCGTCCCTGCTAGCTACCGCCGCCGCCGCAACACCGGAAGCAGCACCTGGCGTCACGTTGCACGTCGACGGTACCCAGGTCGTCGTCCACGATCTCACCTCCCTCATCATCATCGCCCTGTACAATTTTTTAACTCGATCATCATTCACTATATATAAACGACAGCCCACCTGATTGTTTTCGATGGATCGGAGATGCAGGTGGTCGTGGACAACGGCGTGGTGCAGGTGGCGCTGTCCAAGCCGCAGGGCCACATCACCGCCGTCAGCTACGGCGGCGAGCAGAACCTGCTGGACTCCGACGAACACGAGGAGAACTCGGGAGGCTACTGGGACGTGGTCTGGAACTACCCAGGTTCTCATCATTGGCCAATGGCGATTCAGGATATGTGAGTCGTCTTACAGTATTTTTGGTAACAACGAACCCACGATTTTATCGTTCCTTTGTTGCCTACCTTGCTAGCTAGGGCTCTGTTATTTCTTTTTTAACTTAAAGGGGTTCTGTTAATTACTCGCTCTACCCTAAACCGTAACCTTATTAAACACAGTAAAACGGGAGTGTCTAAATTTCAGGTGCCTGAAATTCGAGGAAAATTCAGACAATAAGCAATTAACAATTAATTACTACCATTAACAACTAATCATTGTAAGTAACCTATTAATCGTATTTTATTTGACTATTCTATAGTCTACCAATCACAAAATTATTTTATTTGACTTTTTTACAACTAACATAATCCTACAAAAACCAGATTAACAAAGTCACTGAGGCCGAAGGTGACCGACTGATACTGTGTCGCCTGAAGCTTCAGGCAACTGACATTTAGTATTACCGTAGTAAAATAGTTGGGTACAATTAATACAGGTTGGACGGTACAGAGTTCAAGGTGGTAACCTCCACTGAAGAACAAGTGGAGCTTTCTTTCAAGTTTTCGTATAATTCGTCGATTCCAAACAGCGTCCGGCTAAACGTCGACAAGAGGTAGGTACAGCACAAACTTGCTGCATGATGATGCTCCTCTCCTCTATAGATATATAGCAGTAGGCATCATTTTAGTTGCTGCATGATGAATTGATGGTGCTCTTCCTTTCCTCAGGCTGGTGATGTTGAGAGGTAGCTCCGGCTTCTACTGCTACGCCATCTTCGAGCATGCCCGGGACTACCCGGCTCTCAACATCTCGGTGGCTCGTCTCGCCTTCAAGCTTAACCAGGACAAGTAATAAGTTAGAGTTAAGGCACATCAACAACAATTGATCATCATCCATCCATGCACGGCCAAAACCTAATATATACATGCTAATTACCAGGTTCAATTACATGGCGGTTTCAGATGACATTCAGAGATACATGCCCCGGGCTGAAGACAGGGACCCACCCCGCGGTGTCCCGCTGGCCTACAAGGAGGCCGTGCTGCTGGTCGACCCCGTGGAGCCGCAGTTCAAGGGGGAGGTGGATGACAAGTACCAGTACACCATGGATAACATGGACAACACGGTGCACGGGTGGATCGGCAGCAGTAGCAGCAACAGCAGTAGGGGGTTTTGGGTCATCACTCCGAGCAACGAGTTCAAGAACGGCGGGCCGGTCAAGCGGGAGCTCACCTCACATACCGGTCCTACATCCCTCGCTGTACGTAATAAGCATGCAGCAGCTATATATCTTCAAGTGCACAATTGCATCTGCATATATCGCAGCACGCAAGAATGAATTTAGATTGTGTTCATATGCATATATGTCAATATATAGGTGTTTCTAGGGCCGCATTACGTCGGCAGGGACATGGTGGTGAATTTCGAGGAAGGCGAGTACTGGAACAAAGTGTTGGGACCAGTCTTCGTCTACCTCAACTCGAAGCCGGCCGGACCCAACAACAACAACGACACCAGCAAGAGAGCAGCTCTCTGGGAGGACGCCAAAGCGCAGGCGCAGGCCGAGGTGAGCAAATGGCCCTACAGCTTCCCTCGCTCGCCGGACTTTGCAAAGGCAGGGGAGAGGGGCGCCGTTGCAGGGAGGCTCCAGGTCAGGGACGACAGGTACCTGCAGCTGGGCAGCAAGGAAGAAGAAGACGACGACCACGTGCTGCTGCAACCTGCTGCCATGGCTTATGTCGGGCTCGCCTCACCTGGGAAGCCTGGCTCCTGGGCCACTGAGAGCAAGGTACGTCGTGTTTCTTGCTCTGCCTCTCATCAGTCTGTTTAATTTCTACTGTCATCAACATCAACCAATAACCGTGTTTCATGATGATACGTACTACGTTCTTACTAACGACGAGTGCAATATATATATGCAGAAGTACCAGTTCTGGACAAGGGCCACACCAGACGGCAAGTTCAGCATCGGCCATGTCCGAGAAGGAGTGTACAACCTCTACGCGTGGGTTCCGGGGATCCTTGGCGACTACGTGTCCTCAGCCACGCTAAACATCACAGCAGGAAGCACCATCGACCTTGGTGACGATGATCTCGTGTTCGAGCCTCCAAGGTCAGGCCCGACGCTGTGGGAGATCGGCGTCCCTGACCGGTCGGCCGAGGAGTTTCACGTCCCGGACCCCGACTCAAAGTACGCCAGCAAGCTGTTTCTCCACAAAGACAGGTCGATCAGCTCTTGTATTGTCAATTTTAACATCGGCGACTGAGGGGATGTAGCTCTTGTATTGCCAATTTTTAATCTAGTTTGAATTTATGTGACGGCAGGTATCGTCAGTATGGCTTGTGGGAGAGGTACGCTGTTCTGTACCCTGAAAACGATCTTGTTTTCACGGTCGGTAAGAGCAATTACTCCAGAGACTGGTTCTTTGCTCATGTCGTAAGGTAATATAATTAAATTGTTCAGTACTAGAACACCACCGACCTAGGTCGGTTTAGCTAGGAACAGGATGGTAATCTAACTGAAGAGCATGACAACATCGATCCATGAGCAGGAAGGTGGGCAATGGCAGCATCGTGCCAACGACGTGGCAGATACGGTTCCACCTAGACCGCGTCGTGGAAAACGGCACCTACACGCTTCGCATTGCCCTTGCAGCTGCTCACGCGTCCAACTTGAAGGTAAGTAGTCACTTGTTATGTTCATCATGTGCCACTCGATCCTTGAAGGTAAGTACTCACTTGAAGGTAAGTACATGTTCAGTGATTCCATGGCGAGGAGCTGATGGTTTTTTTTTTTTTTTGCGTTGATTAATTTGAAGGTACAAGTGAACGGTGGAGGAGGGGCGTTTACGTGGCCGGAGCTGCTTCTGAGCGACAACAACGCCATCGCGCGCCATGGTGTGCGAGGTACACAGTGGAGCATGGACATGGCGATCCAGGGAGGCTGGCACAAGGAAGGTGACAACACCATCAGCATCACCCAGATGAGTGTATTGACCCAACTTGTGGGGGTCATGTACGATTACATTCGGCTAGAAGGGCCTCCTCCCCTATAGTGTCTCTCTTGTATTCTCTTTTCTCTCTTGATTGAGTTACTCAATGATCAAAGCTACTTACCCAAGGAAAATGTTTTCAAAAGTTTGACTTTACTAGGTGAGCTTGAAACTAGGCTAAAAAAGAGAGTTGTTTGGGGTGTCTAGGAGCATCTCCAATAATATAACCTAAAAAAGAGAGTTGTTTGGTATGTCTAGGAGCATCTTTTTCTAGCCCATTTTGTAGACATCTCCAATGGATAACGTACGATTGGCTACCGGCAACGATCCAACAGACTACGTCATTATTTTGTTGAAAATGCGTTTGAGTAAAATCGAAGACTAACCCTTTTAAGTTCACACGAAAATTTGATATCTTTGAAACTTTTCCAAAATTTAAGTATGGCTATGTAAGACATATATAACAAGAAATAGAAGCTCGATATCAAAGGAAAATGAATTTATGGTCATTATTTGAATAAAAATAGCATCTTGAGTAAAACCGAAGACTAACCCTTTTAAGTTCACGTGAAAATTTGATATCTTCGAAATTTTCCCAAAATTTAAGTATGACTACAGAAGACATATACAACAAGGAATATGAGCTTGCTCTCGAAGAAAAATAAATTTAAGGTCATTCTTTTGGAAAAAACCGCGTTTTGAAAAAAATCGAAGGCTAACCACTTTTAATTCACGCGAAAATTGGATTTCTTCGAAACTTACCCAAAATTTAAGTACGGCTACATAATACATATTTAAAAATGGAATAGAAGCTCGATCTCAAAGAAAAAAATTACTATCATTCTTTTGAAAAAAATTGCATTTTGTGTAATATCGAAGACTCACTTCTTTGAGTTCACTCGAAAATTTGATATCTTCGAAACCTTCCCAATTTAAATATGGATAGTGTTGACATATACAACAAGGAATACAGGCTCGATCTAGAAGAAAAATAAATTACAATTTTTTTTGCAGAAAACTCGATTCTCGATAAAATCGAAGGCTAACCCTTTGGATTTCTCGCAAAAAATTGATACCATCGAAAATACTCCAAAAGTTAAGTATGACTACGTAACCCATATCTGACATGTAATACAATCCCGATCTTGAAGAAAAATGAATTTACGACCCACTTTCCTCAGAAAACTCGATAAAATCGAAGGCTAACCCCTTTGGATTTCTCGCAAAAATTTGATACCATGAAAACTTCTCCAAAAATTAAGTATGACTATGTCACGCATATTTGACATGTATAACATGCTCGATATCAAAGAAAAATGAATTCACGACCCATTTTTTTTGCAAAAAACTCGGTTCTCGATAAAACCGAAGGCTAACCCCTTTTGGATTTCTAGCGAAAATTTGATAGCATTGAAACTTCTCCATAAATTTAGTATAACTACGTAACGCATATCCTACGAGCAATACAAGCTCGATCTGGAAAGAAAATGAATTTATGACTTATTTTTTGCAAGAAAACTCGGTTCTCAATAAAATCGAAGGCTAACCCCATTAGATTTCACGTGAAAATTTGATACCATTGAAACTTTTCCAAAAATTAAATATGACTACATAATGCGTATTCGACATGTAATAGAAGCTCGATCAAGAAGAAAAATGAATTTACGACCAATTTTTATAGAAAACTCTGTTCTCAATAAAATCGAAGGCTAACCCCTTTGGATTTCTTGCGAAAATTTGATACTGTTAAAACTTCACCAAAAATTAATTATGACTACATAATGCATATCCGACATGTAATACAAGCTCGATCTCGAACAAAAATAAATTTATGACCCATTATTTTTGCAGAAAACTCGGTTGTCGATAAATCGAAAGCTAACCCCTTTGTATTTCTCGCGAAAATTTGATACCGTCAAAACTTCTCCAAAAATTAAGTATGACTATGTAACGCATATCCGACATGTAATACAAGCTCAACCTTGAAGAAAAATAAATTTACGACTCATTTTTCGCATAAAACTCAGTTCTTTATAAAATCGAAGGCTAACCCTTCGGATTTCTCGCGAAAATTTCATACTATCAAAAGTTGTCCAAAAATTAAGTTTGACTACGTAACGCATACACGACAAGTAATACAAGCTTGATCTCGAAGAAAAATAAATTTACAACCCATTTTTTTGCAGAAAACTCGGTTTTTAATAAAATCAAAGGCTAACCACTTTGGATTTCTTGCAAAAATTCGATACTATTGAAACTTGTCAAAAAATTAAGTATGACTACATAATGCATATTCAACATGTCATACAAGCTCGATCTCGAAGAAAAATGAATTTACGACCAACTTTTTTTCCAGTAAACTCGGTTCTCGACAAAATTGAAGGCTAACTCCTTTGTATTTCTCGCAAAAATATGATACCGTCGAAACTTCTCCAAAAATTAAGTATGACTACGTAACACATATATGACATGTAATGCAAGCTCGATCTCAAAGAAAAGGGAATTTATGACCCATTTTTCGCAGAAAACTTGATTCTCGGTAAAATTGAAGGATAACCGCTTTGGGTTTTTCGCGAAAATTTGGTACCATCAAAACTTCTCCAAAACTAAGTATGACTACGTAATGCATATCCGACTTGTAATATATGCTCAATCTCGAAGAAAGAAAATTACGACCCATTTTTCGTAGAAAACTCGATTCTTTATAAAATCGGAGGCTAACCCCTTTGGATTTCTCGTGGAATATTGATACCGTCGAAACTACTCCAAAAGTTAAGTATTACTATGTAACACATATCTAATATTTAATACAAGCTCGATCTTGAAAAAAAATGAATTTACGACCCACTTTTCGTAGAAAACTCGATTCTCGATAAAATCGAAGGCTAACCCCTTTAGATTTCTTGCGAAAAATTGATACCATCAAAACTACTCCAGAAGTTAAGTATGACTACGTAACACATATCCGACATGTAATATAAGCTCGATATCGAAGAAAAATAAATTTACGATCCATTTTTTTCAGAAAGCTCGATTCTCGATAATATCGAAGGGTGACCCCTTTGGATTTCTCGCAAAAATTTGATACTGTAGAAACTTCTCCAAACATTAAGTATGACTACGTAATGCATATTCAACATGTAATACAAGCTTGATCTCGAAGAAAATGAATTTACGACCAACTTTTTTTTGCAGTAAACTTGGTTCTCGATAAAATCGAAGACTAACCACTTTGTATTTCTCGTGAAAATTTGATACCGTCGAAACTTCTCCAAAAATTAAGTATGACTACGTAATTCATATCTGACATGTAATACAAGCTCGATCTCAAATAAAAGGAATTTATAACCCATTTTTCGCAAAAAACTGGGTTCTCAATAAAATTTAAGGCTAACCTCTTTGGATTTTTCGCGAAAATTTGGTACCATCAAAACTTCTCAAAAAACTAAGTATGACTACATAATGCATATCCGACTTGTAATACATCATCGATCTCGAAGAAAAAAATTATGACCCATTTTTCGCAGAAAACTCGATTCTTTATAAAATCGAAGGCTAACCCGTTTGGATTTCTCGCGAAAAATTGATACCGTTAAAACTACTCCAAAAGTTAAGTATGACTATGTAACACATATCCGACATGTAATACAAGCTCGACCTTGAAGGAAAATGAATTTACGACCCACTTTTCGTAGAAAACTCGATTCTCGATAAAATCGAAGGTTGACCCCTTCAAATTTATTGCAAAAAATTGATACCGTCAAAACTACTCCAAAATTTAAGTATGAATACCTAACACATAACCGACATGTAATAGAAGCTCGATCTCGAAGAAAAATAAATTTACGATCTATTTTTCGCAGAAAGCTCGATTCTTGATAATATCGAAGGGTGACCCCTTGGGATTTCTCGCAAAAATTTGATACAATAGAAACTTCTCCAAAAATTAATTATGACTACGTAACACATATTCGACAAGTAATACAAGCTCGATCTCGAATAAAAATGAATTTACGATCCATTTTTCGCAGAAAACTCGGTTCTCGATAAAATCGAAGGCTAACCCATTTGAATTTGTTGCGAAAATTTGATACTGTTGAAACTTCTACAAAAATTAAGTATGACTACGTAATGCATATCCGACATGTAATACAAGCTCGATCGCGAAGAAAAATGAATTTACGACCCATTTTTTACAAAAATCTAGGTTCTCGATAAAATTGAAGTTTCATCAAAATTTTCGGACAGTATCGCACAAGTTAACACCTTTGGATTTTTCGCAAAAATTTGGTATCATCAAAACTTCTTCAAAAATTAAGTATGACTATATAACGCATATCCGACTTGTAATACAACCTCGATCTCAAAGAAACATGAATTTACTACCCTTTTTTCGCAAAAAACACAATTCTCTATAAAATGGAAGGCTAACCCCTTTGGATTTTTCAAGAAAATTGATACCGTCGAAACTACTCCAAAAGTTAAGTATGATTACATAACACATATCCAACAAGTAATACAAGCTCGCTCTTGAAGAAAAATGAATTTACAACCCTTTTTTCACAGAAAACTCGATTCTCAATAAATTGAAGGCTAACCTCTTTGGACTTCTCGCGAAAATTTGATACCATTAAAACTTCTCCAAAAATTAAGTATGATTATGTAACGCGTATATGACATGTAATACAAGCTCATCTCGAATAAAAATGAATTTACGATCCATTTTTCGAAGAAAACTCAATTCACGATAAAATCGAAGGCTAACCCTTCGGATTTCTCGCGGAAATTTTAAAACGTTGAAACTTCTCGATAAATTAAGTATGATTATGTAACTCATATCCGACATGTAATACAAGCTCAATCTAGAAGAAAATAAATTTACGACCCATTTTCGCAGAAAACTCGATTCTCGATAAAGTGGAAGGCTAACCTCTTTGGATTTCTCGTGAAAATTTGATACAGTCGAAACTTCTCCAAAAATTAACTATCTGACATGTAATACAAACTTGATCTGGAAGAAAAATGAATTTACAACCCACTTTTCGCAGAAAATTTTGTTCTCGATAAAAGCAAAGGCTAGCCCCTTTTGGATTTCTCGCGAAAATTTGGTACCATTGAAACTTCTCCAAAAATTAAATATGACTATGTAACGTATATACGACTTGTAATACAAGCTCGATCTCGAAGAAAAATAAATTTACGATAAAAAAATTGACGGCTAACTTCTTTGGATTTCTCGCAAAAAATTGATAACGTCGAAACCACTCCAAAAGTTAATTATGACTACGTAACATATATGCAACATGTAATACAAGCTCGGTCTTGAATAAAAATGATTTTACGACTCACTTTTCGCAGAAAACTTGATTCTCGATAAAATCGAAGGCTAACCCCTTAGGATTTCTCGCGAAAATTTGATAATGTCAAAACTTCTCCAAAAATTAAGTATGACTACGTTACGCATATCCAACATATAATACAAGCTCGATCTGGAAGAAAAAGATTTATGACCCATTTTTCGCAGAAAACTCGGTTCTCGATAAAATCGAAGACTAACCCCTTTGTATTTCTAACAAAAATTTGATAGCGTTGAAACTTCTCTAGAAATTAAGTATGACTAGGTAACGCATATCTGACTTGCAATACAAGCTCGACATGGAAGGAAAGTGAATTTATGACCCATTTTTGTAAAAAACTCGATTCTCGATAAAATCGAAGATTAATCCCTTTGGATTTATCGTGGAAATTTGATACCGTTGAAACTTCTCCAAAAATTAAATATAACTACGTAAAGCGTATCCTACATGTAATAGAAGTTCAATCTCGAAGAAAAATATTTACGACCCATTTTCATTGAAAACTCGATTCTTGAAAAAAAATCGAAGGCTAACCCATTTGGATTTCTCGCAAAAAGTTGATACTGTCGAAACTACTCCAAAAGTTAATTATGACTTTATAACACATATTCGACATGTAATACAAGCTCAATCTTGAAGAAAAATGAATTTACGACCCACTTTTCGAGGAAACTCGATTCTCGATAAAATCGAAGGCTAACCCCTTAGGATTTCTCGTGAAAATTTGATAATGTCAAAACTTCTCCAAAAATTAAGTATGACTACGTAACGTATATCCGACATGTAATACAAGCTCGATCTCGAAGAAAAATAAATTTATGACTCATTTTTTTGCAGAAAACTTGGTTCTTAGTAAAATCGAAGGCTAACCCCTTTGGATTTCTAACGAAAATGTAATAGCGTTGAAACTTTTCTACAAATTAAATATGACTACGTAAAGCATATCCGGCATGCAATACAAGCTCGATCTGGAAGGAAAATGAGTTTATACCCATTTTCGCAAAAAACTTGATTCTCGATAAAATCGAAGGCTAACCCCTTTGGACTTCTCTTGAAAATTAGATACCGTCAAAACTTCTCCAAAAATTAAATATGACTACATTAAGCATATCCGACATGTAATAGAAGCTCGATCTCGAAGAAAAATAAATTTACGACCCATTTCAAGCAGAAAACTCAGTTCTTGATAATATCAAAGGCTAACTCCTTTGGATTTCTTGCGAAAATTTGATACTATTGAAACTTCTCAAAAAATTAATTATGACTATGTAACGCATATCCAACTTGTAATACAAGCTTGATCTCGAATAAAAATAAATTTATGACCCATTTTGCGCAGAAAACTTGATTCTCGAAAAAATCGAAGGCTAACCCCTTTGGATTTCTCACGAAAAATTGATACCGTCGAAACTACTCCAAAAGTTAAATATGGCTACGTAACCCATATCTGACATGTAATACAAGGCCGATTTTAAAGAAAAATGAATTTACGACCCACTTTCTGCAGAAAACTCGATTCTCGATAAAATCGAAGGCTAACCCAATTGGATTTCTCGCGAAAATTAGATACTATGAAAACTTCACCAAAAATTAAGTATGAATACGTAGCGCATATCCGACATGTATTACATGCTCGATCTCAAAGAAAAATGAATTCACGATCCATTTTTCGTAGAAAACTCGGTTCTTAATAAAATCAAAGGCTAACCTCTTTGGATTTCTAGCAAAAATTTGATAGCATTGAAACTTCTCCATAAATTCAGTATAACTACGTAACGCATATGCGACATGCAATACAAGCTCAATCTGGAAGGAAAATGAATTTATGACCTATTTTTCACAAAAGAACTCGATTCTCGATAAAATCGAAGGTTAAACCCTTTGGATTTCCCGTGAAAATTTGATATCGTTGAAACTTTTCGAAATATTAAATATCACTACATAACGCGTATTCGACATGTAATAGAAGCTCGACCTCGAAGAAAAATGAATTTACGACCAATTTTTTGTAGAAAACTCGGTTCTCGATAAAATCGAAGGCTAACATCTTTGGATTTCTTGCGAAAATTTGATGTTGTTAAAACTTCTCCAAAAATTAATTATGACTACGTAATGCATATACTACATGTAATACAAGCTCGATCTCGAAGAAAAATGAATTTACGACCTAATTTTTTTTTTTGCAGAAAACTCGATTGTCAATAAATCGAAAGTTAACCCCTTTGTATTTCTCGCAAAAATTTGATACCGTCGAAACTTATCCAAAAATTAAGTATGACTACGTAACGCATATATGACATGTAATACAAACTCAATTTCAAAGAAAAACAAATTTACGACCCATTTTTTGCAGAAAACTCGGTTCTCGATAAAATTGAAGGCCCCTTTGGATTTTTCGCGAAAATTTGGTAACATTAAAACTTATCTAAAAATTAAGTATGACTACCTAACTCATATCCGACTTGTAATACAAGCTCGATCTTGAAGAAAATAAATTTATGATCCATTTTTCATAGAAAACTCGATTCTTGATAAAATCGAAGGCTAACCCCTTTGGATTTCTCGCGAAAAGTTGATACTGTTGAAACTACTCCAAAAGTTAAGTATGAATCGTAACACAGATCCGACATGTAATACAAGCTTGATCTTGAAGAAAAATGAATTTACGACCCACTTTTTGCTGAAAACTGGATTCTCGATAAAATCAAAAGCTAACCTTTTTGGATTTCTCGCGAAAATTTGATACCATCGAAACTTGTCCAAAAATTAAGTATGCATACCAACGCATATAAGACATGTAATACAAGATCGATCTCAAAGAAAAATGAATTTACAACCCATTTTTCACAGAAAACTCGGTTCTCAATAAAATCGAAGGCTAACCCCTTTTTGATTTCTCGCAAAAAATTGGTACTATCGAAACTTCTACAAAAATTAAGTATGACTACGTAACACATATCCAACTTGTAATACAAGCTTGATCTCGAATAAAAATAAATTTATGACCCATTTTGCGTAGAAAACTCGATTCTCGAAAAAATCGAAGGCTAACCCTTTGGATTTCTCGCGAAAAATTGATATCGTCGAAACTACTCCAAAAGGTAAGCATGACTACGCAACACATATCCGACATGTAATACAAGCTCGATCTTGAAAAAAAATAATTTTACGATCCTCTTTCAGCAGAAAACTTGATTCTCGATAAAATCAAAAGCTAACCACTTTGAATTTCTTGTGAAAATTTGATATCATCAAAACTTTTCCAAAAATTAAATATGACTACGTAACGTGTATTCGACATGTAATACAAGCTCGATCTCGAAGAAAAATAAATTTACAACCCATTTTTCACAGAAAACTCGATTCTGTATAAATCGAAGGATAACCCCTTTGGATTTCTTGTGAAAAATTGATACCGTCAAAACTTGTCCAAAAATTAAGTATGCATACATAATGCATATCCAACATGTAATACAAGCTCGATCTTCAAATAAAAATGAATTTACAACCTTTTTTTTTTTTGCATAAAACTCGATTCTCGATAAAATCGAAGGCTAACACCTTAGGATTTCTCACGAAAATTTGATAATGTCAAAACTTCTCCAAAAACCTCGTGGACGACTTGCCACGTGGCAGCACATATGACAGTCTCAAAAATTTTAGTTTTTATTCACTTTTGAGCGCTTATTTTAAAATACCTAAAGACATATTTTGGAAATGTTGTTATTGAAGAAAATGTAGTATATGATGTGTACTACAACTCTTCAATAACAATATTTCCAAAATATGTCTCTAGTTATTTCAAAATAGACGTTCAAAATTGAATAGAACTCAGCAAAATTGGACTGCACAGGCAAATTTGCTGAGTTCAATCACTTTTCAGCGACTATTTTAAAATAACTAGATACATATTCATAAAATTTTAATATTGGATAACTGTAAAACAATATTTACTACATTTTATTCAATAACAATATTTCAAAAATATGTTTCTAGGTATTTTAAAATAGGTGTCCAAAAGTGAATGAAACTAAGAAAATTCGGGTTGCAAGAGGCAAATTTGCTGTGTTTAGTCACTTTTGAATGGTTATTTTAAAATACTTAGGGACATATTTAGGAAATGTGCTTATTGAATAAAATATATTAAAGATTATTATCTACCGTTATGTAAGTATCATCATTTTCTAAATTTTTATCTATATATTTTAAAAGGGCCATCGAAAAGTGATTGAACTCAATAAATTTGCCTCTGCGGCCCAATTTTGTTGAGTTTTATTCAAATACCTAGAGACATATTTTGGAAATATTGTTATTGAATATGTCTCTAATTATTTTAAAATGGGCTCACAAAAGTGAACAAAAACCAGAATTTTTGAGACACATGTGCTGCCACGTGGCAAGTCGTTAATATTAAATAATAAATTAATAATTCTAAAATAAAAAAAATCCTAGATCATCATCTACATATTGGGCTCCGTCATGGACCAAGATTACCATCCACAGGCCCAACTTGGCCCAACGAAACCGCTTGGCGGGCAACCTCTACAAATCCTCGTCCTCCGAAATTTCGCGCTCCAAAAATTCCCCATTTCCGGCGCCGCCTCGTCCTCGTCCCCCCCTCGCCGCCGCCGCGCACGCTGCGTATGGCCTCCTCCTCGGAGAACACGGGCGCGCCAACGGAGGAGCCGCAGGCCCCTCCGCCGCTGCAGAACCCTAGCGAAATGTCTGCCGGCGAGGAGGTTCTAGAGCGGGCGCAGGAGCTCTTCGACCAGGGGTCCAAGGCCATCGTGGACGGTGACTTCGTCGAGGCCCTCGACTGCCTCAGCCGCGCGCTCGAAATCAGGTCAGGGTTCCCCTCTCCCTCCCTTCCCCTACCCCGCGCCTTTACTCCACGGCTACACCTTTGTTCTTGTCTCATGCTGTTTCGGTGAGTTGATTCACTAGAGTTTTAAAGGATTTAAGGGGTCAATGGTCATGCTTTTCAGAGTCAACCAACAGTAAACAAAAGTCTGAATCGTGCAGCACAAACCCAGTCGACGAAATCCCTGTAGCACTTAGTTTTCTTTTGCCCTGGTCTATCACAAATTATATTGTGTATTAGGTCCCAACGAAGTTATCGATAGCCTCAACACTGATACGCTGAAAAATTTACGCATTCATTGGCAATTAGGGTTGCGCATTACGGAGAGCTTGCTCCAGAATGCGCCAGCACGTATTACAAATACGGGGTCGCTTTGTTATACAAGTATCAGGAGGAGTCCGACCCGTTGGGTAGTGCTCCCAAGAGTGCACCAAAGGAAGAATCAGTGAAGAGTACCGCTGGAAAAAATGATGGTGAAAGCTCAAAGGCCCCTGGTAGCAATGTTGAGGATGCTGCATCTTCAGAGAAAGTTGGTGCTGAAGAAGGTAAGTCGTTTATTGCATAAAGATTGATGGTTATATGCTCCAAGAGCTTTTGTTCCTGCCGTGGTAAATATTAATATATAGTCATTGATTAGGTCAAAATTCAAGCGACAAAGATCAGGAGGATGTGAACGATGAAATCAACAAAGATGATGCTGATGGTGATGATGAAGAAGCTGGAGATGAGGATGATCTGGAACTTTCCTGGAAAATGTTGGATATTGCAAGGGTGATTGTTGAGAAGAACCCGGACAACACCCTGCTGAAAGCAAAAATCTTTTCTGCTCTGGGTGAAGCCTCCTTAGAAAAAGGTAGTCTTAGCTATGCTTCTTTATGCCGCTTATTTTTTTTTTGGCAAATGATCTTTATATTTTGACCTATATTGTTTATTTTTCAGAGGAAATAGACACCTCACTCAGCGACTACTCCAAAGCTTTAGCCATTTTGGAGCAATTTGGTGAGCCTGATCATCGTCAAATCGTGGAAGTGTATCCTCTTTGTGTACTTACACTACCTTGTATGCAATATAGCAGTACAATCATAAGTCAGGATTTGCAACATGAGTGCTGAGTTACATGCATCTTCTATTTACCTCTTTGGTTTTTTCTTGAACAGTTAGTTACATATTTGATTTCTTTTGTGGTATGTGGTAGGTTATGAAACTGAAGACTGCAGTGGCATCCAATACTTGATCCCTTCTTTTCTTGAACAGTTAATTTCATTTACATGGATGCATATGTTAGTTTACATCATGATGCATCCTGACTTCCGTCATCCTTTGATACTTTTCATTTGTTAATTCCTCAATCCATTCCTAGAAACTTCCGCATATGTCTGGTTTATGAGCTGGCATGCAAGACTGAAGATGCCATCCCATATTGTGAAAAGGCAATTTCATCATGCAAATCACGTATACAAAGGCTGAAAAACTCCAATGATGTTTTGTTGGCTGGTAAAGATGATAACTCATCTGCTGCTGAAGGAGACTCAGAAAAAGCTCTAGAAGATGAGATTGAGTCGCTGACTGGCATATTGAGTGACCTGGATAAGAAGGTAAATAGAATCAATTATGTTCATGTGAATAGACAAGTAATGCTGCCATTTTATTTTGCTTCATGATAACATTTTTTAGTCCTATGTAATGACATTCCCTGAACTATTATGTATTTAGCTTGAAGACCTGAAGCAAGCAATGTCGACCCCAAGCTCTGCTTTAGATGACATCATGAATACTATTGCAATGAGGGCCGCTCGTGAGCAGGAAGGTGCCAATGCAAGGGCAAGAGCTGCATCTTTTACCTCTTCACAAATGGCTACATCAAGTAATGGCTTTGATTCCTCAGCTATGTCTGCAGCAGCAGCAACTGGAAGTACTGTAACTGACCTTGGGGTTGTGGGCAGAGGGGTCAAGCGAGCTAGCATCAAGCCAGTCTCTGCTGAACCGTCTTCAAAGAAACCTGCATTCGATTCATCATCCTCCCAGGTTGATAGCGGCAACAACTAGGAGGTTCTTACTGCACATAATGGAAATGATTCCGAATCAAAGTAGAGTGCATTTCCACTCACTAGCTGTTACTGCTTTTAGTGAACGTTAGCTGCCCATGTGGCTCTCTCTTGTGTGTCGCTTAATGTGACCTAATGTGTGACACTTGACGCAGAGCTGTTTAAGTGTTTGAGAAGTGACTGCATGAGCCCGCAAGACTCATCCAGAGCTGTGTAACTTGTAAGGGTAATTGAAATTGCTTAGATGTTTATTAGGCGACACGAGCCGTGCCCAGTATGTGATGAGATGTGTGCTCCTCAACGTGATTTTCTCTCTTGATCGATCTATACCTGCTTCTTCGAAGGTTCATTCTGATGAAGTGAACAAAAAGAAAGTTGTTTGTGATGGGTTATGGGCATCATAATACGTCTTGAATCTGTTGAGAGGTATAAAACCATACAGATTGCAAAATTTTGTAGAACCTGAGCTGAAGACCCAAGCGAGGCTGTGAACCTGTTGCTCCTACATGTGTTGCCAAGGCTTCTGAGACTGAAACTCAGGACAACATGCTAATGCTAGCTGCAATTTTGCATCTGTTTTGGCCATGAACGTCAGTGGTTATCACATGGGAAACTATAGAGCCAAATTCACTTGTAGCAGCACGATTTGCATTTATGCAGCAGACAGTAGGCAAAGAAACTATTTTATTTCTCAAACGGTAGCTGGATCGCTTCATATTCTGTCGTGCAAGATATACAAAACAATACAGACCATATATACCAATCTACACGATATGAAGCACATTTAATAAAATGATCAGACACCGCATTAACTTGATCAGCCCACATCTAACGGCTAGTGGTGGAAAATCTTCATATATCAAGGATATTATGTGAACCTTGATTTCAAGTACTCTCTCTGTCTCAAAAATCTTGTCACTTTCTATTAAAAGAAGTTTGTCGTTTTATAGTTTATTTTTGAACTACAAAGCAATAAGCTTTTTGAGACGGAGGAAGTAATAGTTAAATGACACAGCCTTGAAATGCCTCATAAAGCACAAACATGAACAAACTGCATCAAACCTCTTGTTGCCTTCTCTTTATGCCGCTGGACCGTAAAGCGCGAGCATGAACCGACTGCATCAAACGTCGTAAGATGTACCGTTTTCTCTCTGCATCTCTATGGGTCTTGGGCCTGGATCCGAAATCGTTGATCCATGGAATGGCTCGTGACTGCAGTTTAAAGGATGCGGTACCATGAACATATTGCCAGGACGTCGTATAACTTACCACATCTGACTGACGAACGAGGCAGTCGAATGTCTTCGATTTTACCATCTCAATATCTTGTTCTACGCTGCCAACTCTACGCTCTAATCTTCTGCCTGCTATCTTTGTTTCATAACTTTGACCTTCCGACACAGCGTGGGGAGCGAATTCAACTCTAAGGTACATATGCGGTGACCAATCTATCAGGCCCTTTCTTCCTGTTTTATCATCAGTTGAGTTATGAAAGCGGCAACGAAGACTGATAGAAATGACTTCCTCCGGAAATTTATTTGGGAACTCTGAAGAGGTCTTGTCTGTAGTGCTTTTTTCGTGCTCACTTGGTTTACAACATATGGGATCTGGCCGATAAAGATGGGTAAGAAGGGTATATGTCTCTGGAAACCCAACCCATGGAGGAGCATATGAATGACTAATATCATGTAAATCGGATAGGAGAGTTAGTTCTCCCATCGCAGGTTCAGCAACAAGCTTGAACTGGAATGCCAAATACCGCAAACAGTTCATAGCAATTCCAATTATGTCTGTGCTTTCTGATAGTCGCAGCATGAAACATAATTGGAATTTTTTCTCTGGCATCTTGTAATCCTCATAGTGATACATCAGTACTGCCTCAATGCCACGATCTTCCAAATGTGTGGGCCATATACAAATATCGCGAAGCTGGTTTCCTTGCACCTTTTTTTTGTACCTGAGTGTTTTCCCTTCAAGAAGCTGCCTGAGAAGAGGACTGCAGAACCTGTGGTGCCTGAGTGAACAGCCAGACTCCACATCTCTTACAAACTTGCCAGCACAATCTGCAAGCCATTCAAACCTTTGAACGTCGGAGGAATGGCTGGCATCTTTTCCCGTGGCAAATAGATACGAAATGGATGATTTGGTAGCACGTGCAATCCGTTTTGGGTAAGAGGAATGCGTTACCGTTGGCTCTTGCTCAATCTCTTCATCTTCTTGTATCAGAATCTTGCACCTGTGAAGGACATCACTGCACTCTTCAAAGGAACGCTTCAGAATCTTCCTGCGGCGAAGCAATGATACATCGGTGATAGGCAATTTGCCGGTCCTCTCCAGTGCAAACTCCAGCTCGCTGTGGGCCATCTCCAGCCTCTCCATGTTGTGCCCAGTGGACGCCTTTTCTTCGCACTTGCTGAAGATGTATGAGGACAGTCTACTGATGGCATCCTGAACAAAAGCTGAAGTCACAATCTCTCGCATGTGAAAGAAAGACGTAGGATGGTTCCTAAGACGTAAGAGTCGCATGTGAAGCAGGCACCATCCAGAGTATAAAAGACCACTTCAGTAGACTGTTTCGATTCCAAGTAGGATTTACTCCCTCCGGTTTCATATTAATTGTCGTTTCCGACAACCAAAACAGTTAAAAAAAACACTAGCCGGAGCTGTCCTAACGACAAGTAATTCGATACCGGAGGGAGTACCTGTCAATTGTAATGTGCCGGGAGATACAAAGCCACATTGCTTGTCTAATCTGTGTTTAATCCTGTTTGTTTTTTTTTTCTTTTTGGTTCCTGTTTAAAACATAGGACACCATAGCTCATCTTTTAATCAGTGTGTTCCGAGGAAGTCACTAGCATCTTTCTTTTGACTGAGAAGGCAAGAAGGCCTTCTCAAAGTTGAATTGATAAATAGGGCACACTTATATTAAAATAGGCCAGCTGTAGCTCCTTTGAAGGTCACGGCTGAGATTAATACTCCGTCCATTCCTTTTTATTTGACGGTGGTTAGTTCAAGAATACAATCTTTCTGTCATAGGGAGATAATCATTGTATTTTTCCCCTCTTATTCTCCTTTCTGATTTTTTTTAGATGGTCGAAAATCTGCTTTCTCCTTTCTGATATCGTTGTACCAGCTGGTCTCAATAAATACTCCATTCATCCTAAAAAGCTTGTCGCTTTGTAATTCAAAAATGAACTACAAAGCGACTAACTTTTTGGGATGGACGGAGTATGCACTGCTCAAACCTCCCGTTCCCGAGAAACATAAGTAAAGCCCAAAACTACAGAGAGCACCAAATCCCGGATAAGATCAATAGAAGGGCACATCCCGTGCTTATCTTATCTATGCTGCTCCGCCGTTAAAGGAGCCATTTTTTTTATTGTTCGCTTGGACTACACATACCTACTTGTAATCGCACTAAGAACCAAAAGCAGCAGAACTAACAGGAGGCGATTCGAGCATTCGACTGGACCTAACCAGAGATCTCAATGCGGAGAGGATGGGCTAATCAGATTGGATGCGCACCTCGAGGCGTGACGCTGGCGAGTGAGGTAAACGAGGCCGGTCCGCATCTCCGATGCGGCGTCCCTCCTTGTCTTCTTCGCCGCACCGGTAGGGTAACTCGTGCCGGCGGCAGCCAAACAGCCGGGCTCCGGCGTAGGAACACGTACGACGGCGGCAAATGAATGAATGAAAGGATGATGGGCCGTGGTCATGTTATGGGCCGTACCCAGCCCATCCACGCTAGCTGTGCCGGAGACCCACGGACGCAGCCCAGCCCGCCAATGAGAGTTCGTTTATCGAGCTCCAGCCGAACCGAACAGCAGGACCTCTTTCCCCTCGATGAGCGAGCTTCTACACTCCTCCAGGTATGGTTCCAGACCTGTCGCTCGCGTGGAATTCTGCACTGTTTAACTTCTGTCTGTTGTTCGGATACTCATTTCTTTACTGTGCGTTGCATGTGGGAATGCAATTCAGTAATTCGTTGTTGTGTGACCGCAGATAGACACATCTTCATTCTTCAGATAGGCTACCAGTGTCCACTGTTTGTTTTTCTCGATAATGACCACTGTCCACTGTTCAGTACCCATATCACATTTGGACTGGCAAGGACATGCATGGATTGTCCGTCACCTGAGGCTGCTTCTTCTTGGAGGAGGGGGAGTAACTAGCCTCCTTGTGTTTTTTGCAGCATGTAACATGTGATTTTCGTTTCAGTGCAGCTAGCTATAGGGGGGATGAGATCTGCTTCTGAAATATCTTTGGCTGCATGGAAGCATTTGTCTGTCGGCATTGCGGTCTTTGTCCGTTTGAATCGTTGGGCCCCGATTCCTCTGCTTTCCAGGCTGGGAGGGGTGGGGTGGCGCTTTTCACCACGAACCAAAAAGAGTGCGAATTATTGGGCCCGTACCCCACCACCCTTTGATATATGGCCCATGGGCCAGACCGGTTCTTCCCCACATCATGTTCGATCCCTCCGAATCTTGGCAAATGAATCGGGTGCCTCACATAAGATCCTAAGCATTCTTGTACTACGCATTTGGAAGCAACCGCTCTTCACCAGTTACTACAGAGTTTTATTTTATTTTTTATTTACTACAGGGCACAGAGTGATGACTTCAATGTTTTATTCATTCTCCCGCAACGTGTAAAACTGGAAGGAAAACCTTCTTTTAAACCAACAATTGGCCAAGGGCCGGGATCCACAGGGAGCATGATTGCAGAGCGACCAAGTACTGTAAGCAACGACGACACTCATTCAACCACCATTAACGACCCGACTGGGAGAAAAAAATTCAGAAGGTGGCAAGCTCGCATTTTTTTCGAGAGTATGCAGGCCGGTTAGTACTACCTCCGTCCCCATGAACTTGTCGCTTTGTAGTTCAAAAATAAACTACAAAGCGACAAGTTCATGAGGACGGAGGGAGTACATGAATCAAGGTGGACGCAGCAGAAACCTAGAAAATTATTGCCATAGCATGGGAGTGAGGTGAGAATGCTTTGCCGACAGCCACAGACAGGGAGGCCCGCCCAACGACATCAGTATCAATTTTGGACCAACAACCGTGCATGACCTGATGATCCTGCGCAGCTAGCTGCGTGTATACTGTACACGGCCGCGTGCACTTCTCCTGATCGAGCTCCACTCTCCATCCTGGTCCTGGATTTATTGATTGATTCGTTGTCTTGTCGCGATCCCGTGTGTATCTATTCCTCGAAACAGAAATGCGATCTTGTGGTTCGGACATGGACGCGTCGGCGGGGGCGCGCGCCCGAGAGCTCTGCTCAAATAAGGTGGAGCCGTGGAGGTGGAGGGCCAGAGGCGCCTGGTGTCGTCGTTTCACGTCGTAAGGATATGGTTATCTATACCGTACGTCTCTATACGTTTGCGTCGGATAGCGAGTGCATGCATGTGCATATGGATAGCATTGCCTGATCTACTAACTCCTGTCTTTAACGCACAGCCCGGGTACAAGACAAAAGCTCTGTCGTTCTACACTGCTGGAAACAGATACCAAAATCCACATGAACAGTTTATCCAGTGCTGTATGAGCAACAGAAACGACACACCGAATGCAACGCACGCAGCTAGCTCCCCGGCCAATGCAATGCATGATGATGACGGTCGATCCATCTGCGTCGCATCACCGATACCATGCTTGCGTTGCGTAAACGACGACGACGACGACGATGGGGGCGCGCAGCCACGTGATATCGTGGTATGATGATATCCGTACGTACGTCGTCCCCCTACGGTGCTCACGTGCCACACCACGCGCCTCCTGCAGATCAACAAGGACACCACGTCCATGCATACATGCAGCACCGCACGTCGCTCGCCACGCATTGCATCGCAATATCGCATCGTGAATTTGTTATGCACGCATGTGCATGGCGCTCCATGCATCCCCCGCGCGTCGTACTTGCACCCCGCCCCCGGTGCTGCATGTCGCCTCTCTGCCTCTCTCGTTCACTTCCCGAGGAAACAAACCCAACCTCTTATTACAGCTTCTTCTCCCCTCCAAGAAGAAACGAGGTAAAGTGATCTACTCTACGAACTAGCAAGAGCTAGTACAGTAGTAGTACGTGCTTTACAGTACAAGTGTTCGCTAAACGCCAGCGAGCTTCCTGCGATGATAAAACCATATGGGATCGGAGGCCAGCCCCTGGTTTTCCATGTCTCGATGCATGGAGAGCATGTACACATTGATCGTCAACACGCATCGACAGATAAAGTACCGAAGTTTGCTAGAGGAAGGACTAGCTCTTAGTACTAGCATGAGCAGTGCTCGCGTTACGATCAAAGATTCGTGACTTTTTCCCATCAAAAGTGAGCTATATATATACAGGCGAGTCAACAAACCAGTAATTAATAGCCGCGAGCTTTATGAGGTCAGCGTCGAGTGCAACTAGGACGCGATCGACAACATGCATGGGTTTTCGCAAGTGATTCACGCAGCTTGTGATAATAGTAACGAAGGAGACAGTATAATGGTTGGATTGGAATTTACTTTGCTTATCAATTGATATATGATCTCTTTATTATTAATATTCTCTCCATCCTAAAAAGGTTTGAGTATTTTTTTACTTAAATTAGTTAAAAAAAGGTCAATCTTTTAGGATGACAGGAGTATTTCTTACTTCTGACTGCTACTTTTTTTTAATTTGTCACTAATTAGTTTATTTTTGAACTATCATAAATAAAAAGAAACGAAAGGAGTAGTTCGGAAGTATATAGAACACATATAAAACTTAAGTCTAAAGGATATACTAGTAGAGTCCAAGAGACTTCGCCGTCAAGGTTCTTACTTACTGTATGTATTTATGACCGTTGTTGTTTTTACTTACTGTATTCTTTAAGAAAATACGTACTCCCTCCTTTCTCAAAAGATTGTCACTTTCTAGTACAAAAATGACTAGAAGGTGACAATCTTTTAAGAAAGGAGGGAGTATAAAGATCTGCAGCGCAACAGAGTCAACTACGCGACAAAACAAACCCGTTGGCTGGCACGCGGCAACCGCCTATAAATGAGGCAGCCAGCCAGCGTCCACCCTCTCCATCGCCATCATCCCGGCCGCTCCCCCTTTCCGGCTCCTCCTCCTCCTCCGTCATTCACGGCAAATCGGCGGCGCCTGCAAGGCTGCAACACACAAAAAAACTCGAAACGAAATGGGGCAGTGCGTGTCCAGCGGCGGCGCGGCGAGCGAGACACCGAAGGCGGCGACGACGACCGCGGCGCTGGTGCTGCTGCCGTCGGGCGAGCTGCGCGAGTACCCGCGCCCCACGACGGCGGCGCGCGTGCTCGAGGAGGGCAATATTGTTGCCGACGGCGGCGACAAAGGCTCAGAGTCAGCGGGGTCGTGGTTCCTGTGCGACTCGGACAGGATGGGGTTCGAGGGCCCCGTGGCGGCGGTGGGCGGCGCGGAGGAGCTCCGCGCGGGGCGGATCTACTTCGTGCTCCCCGCCGAGGCCCGGCGCCGCCGCGGCGGCCTCCGGCGCGAGGAGGTCGCCGCGCTCGCCGTCAAGGCATCCGCCGCGCTCGCCGCCAGGGCCGTGAGCGGGCGGCGGAGCAGCAGGCGCGGCGGCGGTGCCGCCGTGGCGCCGCTCGTCTTGACTCCGACGGAGGAGGAGGAGGACGAGAAGGTGGACGCCGCTGTCCCTGCAGCGGCGCGCAATAAGGCCGGAGGACGACCGAGGCGGCAGCGGCCGCGGCAGCAGCGGTTCGCGCCCGACCTTACCGCCATTCCCGAGTGCGAGATGGGTGAGTGAGTAGAGTAGAGTAGAGTAGTCGGGCCGATACAGAAACAGAGGAAGTGAAGAGGAAGACGAAACCGAAGCAGAGCGCTGGCTGCCGGACGACGATGTATGTATGCGCGTGGCGCACGCACGGACGGTGGCCGTCAAGCGAGTCGGCCGGCCTTCCTTCGTGGACGGACGTCACGACGGTGATGGAGCTCAAGTGGTGGTGGTCGTCGTCGTCGGCCGCGTTCGTAATCCCTACTGCTACTACAACTGTACTACCGTGTGAAGTTCATCCTGAATTGGTGAACTCGAATTAGGCTGCTGGACAGTCCAGAATATAAATTGACAGCCTCTTTTTCGTCCAACGTGCATTCAAGTGTTCCGCCTATCGATTCCGCGTACGACAAAGTACAGTGAGATTAAATCTGAACGCCACATCAGAATCCTGATGGTGATCGTGCTCGCCGCCGCAAGCCAGCTCGACGAGACAAGCGTCTTAATATCCACCACTGTTAATATTCGACGACCGTGTTACTCCTTCCTGTATCAGATTAATTGACGTTTCCGATCAACAAAAATAACTAAAACACAACTACTTGGAACTGTGTGAACGTCAATTAATATGATACGGAGGGAGTATCACCATTCGCCACACAGGCCGCCATGTCATGGACCAGCAGCTGCTGACCTTCGCAAGACTCACCCGGGATTTGTACAGTAAGTAGTTTTTTTTTATGCTTCCGTCGGGGTTGGAAATATTTATCACCGGTTATTTTAAAATGAACTAACTGGTGGTAAATATTTCTAACGAAGGCAGTATGTAGTTTACACCACGTGCAAACGACGAAACAGGAGGAAGAATTGCGGCACGCGACTTCTCCTGTCGTCTCAGCACCGTCACCGATCGGTGGTTCCTTTGTGCTCTCACCACTGATGACGTGCTTTCTTCCATACTACGGGGGGTGGTCCTCCTCACTCCAACGCTACACGCCAACATGCAGAAACCATACTAGACATGTTGCAGGGCCACGCATCATCATATGTCGCTCTGAATCTAAGCAAAGCAAACCAATCAGCTTCCTGATCTAGATATATCACTGTACGTAGTTGTAGGTCATGGTCTTAATTTACCACGTTCGTCTCCAGTCTCCAGGTTGATGATCATTATTGTGTCGTGTCGTCGGTTACTGTAGCCGGCCGTCGCGTCGTCGTTATATACGTGATGGAGGTCTTGTGATGCAGGCGTGGACACGTCGCTCGCTACTGTATAGTAGTAACGGCTGGCGGTGGCGGGCGGACAGAGAGAGGTTCAGGTGTCGTTTCATGGCCACCCAGCTAGCTAGCTGTATAATATCGCGTTTGGCAGCACTGACGATCTCAACGGGACTGGAGCATACAGTAGTATTTTGTTGAGCAGGTCGTCCCTCCCTGCACTACACTGCGACAAGCAAAACAAGTTCTGATGTCACGTATACGTACATGCTGTCCATGCATTTACGAGCACTGCGATATCAGAGAAACAGAGAATAACGCAGCGGACCTGGGCTGCGCAGCTGATGGCCGCGCATCGCCAGTTCGTCGTCGTCATCATCCCGCATATATCATCATCCTGCATCGCGTTCGTTCCCCACAGTATACGTAGCCTTTCCTTTTTTCCACTTTTCGAGAAGAACACATTGTTGATCGCCAAGCGCTTGAGATATTTTGGCATGCACGGACACGGAGTCGTGTTCCTCGAAATTAGTATTCCTGATATTTTGGCCAGCCTTGCTGCTGACGGTCCGACGTCGAGCTCCGCATTCATCTTCTCCCCGCAGGCCGAGGACGACGAGGTGGTGGACAAGTGCTGCTGCCCAAGTGTGCGCAAGCTAATAAAGCTAGAAGAGATGGTGGCAGGCATGGTGCCAGCTGCTTTTGGACTGTAGCCGCAGCAACAACCTACGACAACTGGAGCGGCCGGCAGGCAAGGAAATCGTGCGTGTGTTAGCGCTCCTCCTGCAGTAGGGGTCTAGGACTCTAGCAGTGGCGAAGCTAGCGAGGTGATTACGGTGGTGCACCATCCCTACATACAGAATCTATGAACAATTTTATATGGTCAGCACAGGGAACTTGGTAGTGCATTTTATGTTATAGCCTGGTGCCAGTGCACCACTCTGGTTGTACCTGGCTTCGCCAGTGGACTCTAGGGTGCGGCGAGCAGACCCCGCGAGTGCGGACTCTGGTTCACCGTCCACACGCGGCTAGCTGTTCTGTTCATCGTCACGAAGATGGAGGTACAGTACTAGGCAACTCCAGAGCCAGGGCGGAATCCGCAGCTCGCCCACTGAATCGAAATGCCTACGACGTTAGGGTGCGGCGATCGGACCACGCTTCTGCTCGGCGCTAGCGAATCCGGCCATGGGGACGGTGGCGCGCGACGGACGGTGATTGAGAGAGAGGAACCGGAGGTAGGGGATGAGGGAGAGGGGTGATCGAGGTGGACTGGGCTAGATTCTAGCGGACCTCGGCCCAACACGTCGTCATCATCATTTTTTTTAACTTTGAAACCCGTATGTTACTACGTACATGAAAATCAAATGGGTTTGCCACCTGGCACGAAAATGGGCTCACATGTCTATCTAGGCCCGGCCCAAAGAGAACACGGACGGCCGCCTCACTCTTTGTCTTCGGCAGCTTCCCGATCGATCCCAATTCCCAACCAACTCCGCGCCGCCCCCTCGCTCCACCGATCAAGGGCAGTCACCATCACCATGGATGGCACCGCCGCAACGCCGGAGCTGGCTTATTCACTGTCAAGGTCAATCCAGGGCAGGTTAACAAGATAGACGGAGCCTGATCCAGGTCTACTCTAACACGAGGTCGTCTTCTTCATTTCTGTTACGTGTATGTACAGAAAACACTTTACACCCTGCTGCACAGCTTCTCTCCCTCACTCGCACAAGAACACACGACGACCATAAACCCCGCCTATGAGATAATGGTGTAAAATCCTAGAGCCAAATCTACCAAAACATCAACAACAACTAATCGACCGATCATTTAATCTCTCGCTCCAACCGCAACCAATGAACCAATGCATGCAGTTACTAACAAGCCGAGTAATGTGCAGCTGAAATCGTGCACAGATGCATGCAGCTGAAGTCGTGCACAGATAGTCATCGTGTTCAGTTCTTCAACTGAGGTGCGGGAACGCGAGGTCCCGGGCGAGCAGGTACCGGAAGCTGTGCCGGTGCGGCACCCACTCAACGACGACCTTACCGGCGGACCTGCTGTTATTGTCGCCGCCTCCTCCTCCATCTCCTCGCCGGCGACAACACCGCTGCACCGCCGCGCGCAGTTGGCTCTCCGGCAGGCTCCGCTGCACCGCTTCGACGAGCCGCTCCGGCGAGAGCTTGGCGTCTTTGGCGTACGCCTCCACGAGCTTGGGCAGCAGCACCCGCCGGTGCTCCTTCGTCATCACGCCCACCGTCGCGCGGATGTACTCCTCCTTCGCCGCCTCCAGCTGCTGCGACAGCCGCTTCGGGGTGTACACCCTCACCTGCTCGTCCATTCACCATTGCAGAAACACAGGTCAGAAGAAAAAAAAAAAGGAAACGGCAATGGCAATGATGCTTCGACTACTTTGATGAACATCATCAGTAACATTCTTGCATGGTGTACTGCATACATGCTCACAAAAGTAGATACTTGTCAAGCTTCTTTTATCACTGTGTTTTGTCAGGGCTCACATCCAGCTTTATCACTTTTAGAAACATCTGTACACTACCACTCCACTACAATGTCGTCTACGTTTGAGAGTTCCAAGGAATATGATCACATTGTCTTATAATACTGATAGTATGTACTTTCACATGGCTCTGTGTGTTCTGTCAGCTGAAAGCAGGGCATATGTTAACTCACCGCGGGATCGGAATGGCTCCCCGAACAAAGCGCAAAGCGCAAAAGAGGCTCCGACTGATGAACCGCCGCGAAGGCTTGCCACTCATCGCTCCCGGCTTTGCTCGTCGTCCTGCGGCTTTTGATCATCCTCGGGTGCAGCAAAGTCCTCAGCCACTGCATGCGCGCATTAAAAAGGATTCAATTCAGTTAGCTGTCTAAAACATTCCATTATTATGCGAGTTTCTTTGACCAAATGATGATGATGATGTGCTAGCTAGCCATACGTACATGTCCGGGACAGCGAGTGCTGCATCCGAGAACCAGGCCCTGGATGACTGCTGCGTTGATGGTGCGCCCAGCAATCTTGCATTCAGCCTGCAGGAGAGAGTGAAAAGGGTGTGTCAGTGCAATACCGTTTGTTTCGAGGAATTGTTTGGGCCTTCTTCGAGAAGGTTTTCGATGATAATCGATAGAGAGTAGGTTCTGCTTTACCTTGACAAGCAGTGATGTCTTCTTCAGATGGTTCCGTGGGATGCCATACTTCAGGTAGGCCTGTGGAAGCAAGTGCCAATGGATCATTGACATTCAGAAAATAAATGGGTGCACAGATAACAGTTATATCAGTAACAGGTGCTAACTAGGGCATTACATGCATCAACAAGGCATTGTGTATGTTGATCCAGAAAGCGAGCTTCTCTTCGTTTGTCATCCTCCTCAGATCAACGGTCTCTAACCTATAAAGAATCAACCTGAAACACCAATGTGCAGTTTCAGCACATATGTTACACTACTGAACAGAAGACCACAGCATTTCCATCCAATTGAGATCACAATAACAGTAAGACCAACTTACTTATAAGTTTGGAGCAAATCTTCAGCTTCTCTGAGCCTTCGGCTCTCACGAGAAATCGACGGGACCTCAACCATTGTGTTGTACGGTCCACTGAACTCCTTGAGACCCTCTACGTGGAACGGGTTGATCAAACGGGAGTCGAGAGTCGCTTCTCTCCTGCAATTGGGGCTCCACATGTCCCCAAGGTACTGCGGGGAGACCACACTCGTCGAGGAGAATGATGAGGTCGGCGACGACGACGGGCGATGGTGAACCAGGGGAGGATCAGCAAGCTTGCAGTACACCCCTGCCATGCACCTGAGCATCTCCTCTGATAGGTTGTTGGGGGTTTCAGGGATGTGATCGGCTACATTAGTCCCCAGATAGTCAGCCAAGCTTACCACTCCAGATGTAGTAGCTTCCCCTTCCTGATCATATCACAACCAGAACAGATGAACTCAGAATCTTATAGTGAGTTTATTAAGGTACTGTAATCAACAATCTACATCAAACTGAAACACAAAATCTGCACCTTCTGAACATTGGACATGTTCAGTTGAAGTGTAAGTTTCTGCGTGCTATTTTTGTACACATAATCATTATACTGCACTATTAACAAACTGAGCTAAATTCAGGACTTCAAAAAAACTTTTATATAGTAGCATCACCTCCAGGAAGGAGAAGGGTTGAGAGTGACATGATCGAAGAGCCCTCGCAAGACTGTCCTCTGTGGGCGATATCCTGGACGAACATGCTCCACGGAACGACAGAGCAGATTGGCTGCGGAGGCCAATATCAGCATCCATGGTCTTCCTAGGGCATGTCGACGGCGAACAATCATCCACTGTGTCATGCCTCCCTTTACTTATTAGCGGAGGGCAGCTGTAATGTAGCACTGGATCACCTCCTCTCCTGATAGAAGCTTTCACCTTTGGTGTTTCTTCGAGCAGCGAAGACCGTGAGCTGACCGACAGCTTCGGTGCCTCCTTGTCAGCATCTGAAGACGGCAATGTGGGTGCTTGTTGTTGTTGTTGTTGCTGCTGCTGCTGTTCAAATGCTTTCCTGTAAAGTACTAACAGGTGCTGCTCCAAGTGCTTGATCTCCAGCTCCAATGTGGCAACCTCCCTTATCAGTTGAGTCGCCGGCTGATTGGCAAAAAACAGAATCAGTACTCATGAATAATAAGAGGATTAAGCATGAACTTATCAGGTAGTAAAGGATGCACCTTTAGCATTGGACTCTCATTTGGGAGAGCGACAGGAGTAGGAGCAGGCCCCAGTGCTTTCTCCAGTGCACCGCGCACCACCTGCTGATCCTTGAGGTGCATCTCTAGTTGCAGAATCTGCATGTGAGCATCATGTCAGAACAGAAAACACCAACTTGATCTTGTCATTTACAATAACTTAAGCAAGAATTGTTCTGTGAAATATGTGCTCCTGAGACCGAAAACGAAGAGTACAGCAAGGAACGATTTCAAGCTGAGTGCAAATGGGAAAAAAATATGAAGAAACAGGAGCAAATTTCAGGTCCTTACCTCTTTCTTCAAGGAGTTGTGTGCCTCACTCTTGGGCTGATTCCCCTTCTTGGCTTCACTTTTCAGATGAGAGTGTGAGTTTCTACCTTGCTGGAAGAAACGCAAGTAAATAAGTAGTACAAATTGCTCAAACTTTCAAAATCCGGTTCGAAATGAAACCATATAAACAAAAGGGAATAAAGAAGTTTACCAACTTAGGTTGAACAGCAGCTTTATGTGAAGAACGCGGCGCAGTCTTAGTAGTATCCTTTTCGTCAAAATCACTGCCATTTAACAAAAACACAGAATATCCTCCTCACGAACATTGTACTAAAAAGGATACCAAAACCGACAGAAAAATTTGCTGAAGCAAGCTCATGTATCCAAATCCAACCAACCTCTTAGAACGCTTGTGCCTTATTACTGGGGCACTGGAAGGCTTCACTGTTTTAGTAAAGGGTGCGTGAGCTTCCTTCTCTAGTGCCGCCATTTCTGCTTCTCAGACACCTTGTTGTCTAAACCAACCAGGGAGGCAGTAGGAACTGAAACGGATACGGAAACCAAACCGATGTTCTGTCGTACGAAGACAGAAATAGAACGAAATTGCAGAGCTTAAAACAACAGCAGAACTCACACAATTTGCTGCTGCTTACTCACCGTTTAGAACTGATGGCTCAAGCAGAGAGAGAGAGAGGAAGAGAAGGAGAGGGGGAGGGGGAGGGAGAGGGAGAGCGAGCTCCTATAAAAATGATGCAAGCGAGTAGAATGGCGCCTTCAGAAGAAGGAAGCCGCACTAGGCTCCAACAAGGCTTGCCCTGTACATCTACCACCAACGATAGCAACTCTTCCAGTCATACTAGGCCTAACTAAGTGTGACATTTTGCACGGGGAAAAGCCTCTTTAACTGCAGAATCACTGACTGATAGGAGTAGTAGCATTTACTGTAGTATCTTTGTGTACCTATACTTACCAGCAAAAAGGCATTGACCATGGCACCTAAAAAAATATTGCCACATAACACTACAGCTTTTGCTCTGGTTCTTTCTTGTTGTGAGGAGAGGAGAGGCAGTAACAGTTGGTGATACTGCATTAACTACTACTGCGCCTTTTAGCCTAGGGGATCAGAAAAATTTACTCCTGCCTGGCCTGGCAGTGTAGTAGTTCTTGAATCTTGATTTTGATTCAGAGTCAGAGACAGCTACTGTATGCAAAACTAAGAAAAGTTGCGGTTTTTTTAAACGTTGCTTGGTCATTTGTGTGTCGGTTTTGCCCCTCATCACTCTCTAAGCAATGACATCGATATATATAACAATGGTTTCAGGTACTGTGAGTGCACAGGCAGGCTATAAAAATTAATGCGAAATCATCGTTTCCTGCTAATAGAGCCAAGGTTTCAAGCCAAATGACAACGCAAACGTTAGGGCTGGTTGGCCCTGCCTTTCTAACCTATCTGCGAGATTTCAACCGTAGAATAGTACGTACAGTACTAGTTAAAGTGCAATATTTAAATCATGTCGGTGCTTATATCCTGGTAAACAGTTGAACTGCTAGATTTCCAGACGTGACAGCTAGAACTCACTCAAAAAAAAAAAAACTTGTTGAGTTCTGTTTTGCTTTTTCATTAAGAACATGGGATTTTTGGACTAGTGAAGAACATGAATGCAAGAGATATCCTAAAGATCCTTCTTCTCCATAACATGTATGAAATCGGTGGTGGTAGAGTAGACCTAGACCCCACACTACAGTAAGAGAGATGATGAACCATGCCAGTCAGTCATTAGAGAACAAAACCCTGTTTTGTCCTAAGAATGTTTAAACCTCAAAGGATGGATGGATGGATGGAATGGAAAGGTGCCTCAAAAGTGGCGAAAGTGGGGATAAAAGGAGCCTCAAGGAACGAGAACAAGCCTCGCTCTGTTGGGTGTTTGCGTTTGTTTCAGTTTTGGGCTCTCCACTCCAAAGGGAAGCCATAGCCATGCAAGTAAGTACTTGTCCTCTGCCATGAGGGAGCTTCTTGCTTGTCATTTGTCGTCGCGAGAATTATTCTTTTTGTGGAGTGTTTCATCTGCGTGTCGCATTTGGATCAGGTTCAGGCGTAGTACGTGGGGCTAGCTCTTTGCGTTTCAAAGCATGCATGCATGGGTTTAGCCACGGACGGAGGACAGAACAAAAAGCGATTGTCCTAGCTAGGAAAATGAGGTTTATAATATAACCTACAAAAAAATTAGCATTATTACCTCCAAGGCTAGGTCCAATTTGTTTATCATCCATGCATGTTCACCTGTCACAAATCAGAATTCTAATCTCTAGCTACTAATCGTCTGCAAAAAATTTGAACGCACTGAACTCGATTTATAAATGGGACGTCACTCCATTATTGTTTTATGCAATTTGAAAATATACTAACATATTAAAAACAGTTAGGATCGGATCGGAATATCGGATTAGTTCAGATCGACAGCATAGAACCAAAATCTCCAGTCAGCATTCACGTTGCCGGTTCGTCCGGCTCTTATAGTACGTATTGCAGCGTCCTTTAATTGTCCTAGCTAATGATCATAAGACGATGCGAAATTCATTGTTTTATCTGTCCGCCAGCCGGCATGAACAGCCGCAGCAAGATAACAAGATTGACAGACAGAGCAAGACAGCCGCCCGGCCGGACATACTCGCAGTCGCAGCCTGCCTGCCTGATGACGTACGCTTGGAATCTGAAGGCCGGTTTATAAATTTTCAAGTCTCACATGAATCTGAAGGCCGGTTAATAAAGCTGTGGTCAGTGTAGATGCTCTTCAAGTCCTCCGTGTTCTGCAGGAGACCTGCTGATCTTAAATATCACTTACTACTATATTTGCTTGGTTTCAGTGACAGACATAAGAACAATTGATCTGACATCATGCATGTTGCCGGAAGTTTTGTGGCGCATTGTTATCTTTTACTGGAGGAGACTGAAAGACCGATTCTTATGTAAAACATGCATTAAGTGTTTACGGACTGAAAATGCTAGGCCTTGCAGTTACCTAAATGTGCCTACACCTCCCAGTGTGCAATGTTTAGTCCCTCCAAGGTCTTCGCCTAGGTTGTTACGCCGGCTTCTCTTCTTGTTTATTGCAAGGTCAAAAGACAGGAGAATCCAATGTCTTCTACCCAAGTCCACATTGATGCCATCTAAGCAAGTTGTTGTAACCTAGTAAGCTTGAATTTTTTTATTAATATACCTTTGAAAAAAGAATTTAATATAAATAACTTACGGAATGACAAATTTGCAACAATAACCCACCTTCGTACAAGTAAAATACGAAATACGAATTTCGTATGTGTCTCATATAAAATGCCTATTTCGTGTGTGCCACATCAGATGCTGCATGTCACGGTAGAACAAATGTTGGCCATAGTGGAACTAATGGAAAAATATGAATTTCGTATGTGCCACTTATGAAATTTGTATGTCTCCATTTTTTCACCCTATGCTTGATGAATTTTACACATAAGACGATACCGGCGGGCCCCATCGCTCGGGGAAATTTTGTATGAGACACATACGAAATTCTCACCGGGAGCGAATATCGTATGTGTCTCTTACAAGATTCGCCGTGGGACCGGCGGCCTCGGGAACCACTCGACCGCCTCAGGAACCACTCACAATGTGGCACGACACGTCGAATTTCGTGGGAGTCACATATGAAATACATAGCCTACGTGTCATTTCGTAAGAGACACGTACGAACCTGAGTTACTTTTTATTTTTTTCAAAATCGTAGGTTATTTATATTAAATTCTTTTTCAAATGGTATATTAATAAAAAATTTCTAGTAACCATATAGTTGTTCTTACTAGTACTATTATACTAATTAATCCTCTCATATTTTAATTGAAAATCATACCGACGAATGAAAAGCAGAGGTCTTTCGTGCTCTCTATCTGTCTGTCCACTTTGCAGTGGCTGTTGTTGTGGACGGATTCATTAGCAAGTGGAAACAATACCCCGCAAATAATGGGTAGTACATAAAAACAAAGCGTACAAGCACATATCCAACAAAAGCAGCAGTGCTTCTTCATTAATTACCAGTAAGTATACCATATATCCTTCAAGCTTGGTCCTTCAGAACAATTTGCACACAATCATCATATCACACAAGTGATTTTGCAACACCACTTAAAAATTCGTTCTAAATGACTTGAAAGCATCTCAGTTACTACTTTCGGATCTTTTTATTTGTCACCGGCTAGTTCAAAAATGAACTAGCAGGTGACAAATAAAAAGACATGAAGAGAGTACGTACCAACACAAGACCACTACTGCTAGCTACTAAGTAGAGAGGGAGCACACCTAGACTGTGGGGCTAAACCAAAGACGAGCTTAACAGAGTAAACAAACCAGATTTACCGGGAATCGTGACCCTCGTCAGTGTGCATGCATGCACGTAAAAGCAGAAAAAGGTCAATGATACGTGCGCGGTATTACAGTAACTTTCTCCCTCTCCCCTCTCTGTCTTGGATGCGCGCGCACACACACATATAGAGACGACATCAAAGAACACGAACGGGAAAACATCAAACCGAACGGCCATGCAACAAAAGCCAAAAGGGTATATGCATGATCAGCAAGCTAAAGTCAGGCAAAGAATAAACAACAAGGTGCGTGAGCAAAGGGAATTTTGCAAAAAGGCGAAAAGAAGGAACAAGGCGAGGAGAAATGGCCGGTTTTTGGTACCATATCGTCTTTTCTTCGACGACCAAAGATAATGAGACATAGTTCTCCTCCATTAGAGGGACAGCATTATTGTGCCGTTGCAACAAACAAAAAGGTGATTCGTTTTCAAAAATGAATGACGTTGATTAGTTTAATTTTGAAGTAACTAGCGTTATTCATTTCAAAGATAAATGATGCTGATTTAATTAATACTCGCTGTTTAACGCCCTTGCCCGTGCTGGCTCGTCAATTTGCTTACTGAACCACAGTTAATCACGGCCAAGACACTCACTTGTCACTTGCATGTATGTAGCCTGACGAACACAACAGACGTGGCTGCCTGTGACTAAGTCGTGCTCCACCTCTTTCAAATCAAACCTGCATCCAAAGCGGGCAAGCAGCAATCCCTGCTTGCATGGTGCATGGCGGGCAATTCATTTCATCGTCGCCAAACTCCTGGACGCGGTGCAGTGCAGAGTCGCAGCAGGCTTCAATGCGTCTCTGAGCAGTGCGAATGCAGGAGAGCCGAGCGGGCCTCTGAACAGTAGCACGAAAGATTCAGGCATGTCAATGCTAAGAGCTGTTGCGTTGATGGCCATTGATGGGCACTGGACACCGGACAGTCCTATATAGCACAAGCTAAGCTTAATACCTGTTCTTTGGGTTGTTGTGAACATAGCACTAGTTCAATATCAAAATCAGCATAACTTCCCTCAAAATATTAAAATCAACATAGGACAGAGTGCAAACTTGTCGCTGCACATGTTCTTGCTGGTAGAAGTGAGTAGGCATATGACCCAAGTCATCAACCTGTTCATCCAGATTTTGGGAAAAACATTCAGAAAATCTTTGGTCAATTTAAAACTGTTACAGCCGAATTCACAGTGAAGTAGTAGTAAAATTACTAAAAGGTTGATTTCTGCGCCAATAAATCAGGAAATCCTTTTTGACGTTTCAAAGCATTACAACACAAGCACAACCAGCACACACTCTCAGTTAGAAAAGCACCTCTAGTGATCCTACGCACGCTTCTACTCTCTTCTTCAGTAGAGTCTCTTACAACCTTGTGGACAACCATGCATTATCACTAGGCATTTCCTATCTTGTAATCTGCAACCAACACCGCGCACTATTTTTTTGATCAATGCCGCCCCGACCGCGACGACGACGAGCCTGCCTGCTGCTCGGCGTAAGGCCTGACGAAGGTCCTCCTCCACCACACCTCGAACGCCCTCTGAAGGTTCGGGCAGCTGTCACCGACCTTCAAGAACCTGCCCAGCCAAGCGAGCAGCACGGCCTGCTGGTCCTCCAACGGCAGCGTCAGGATGGTCTGCCCGATCCCGTCCTCGACGGCCTTCTGGTCGAAGGACCGGCAGCCGTGCTGCAGCCACCTGTAGTCGTCCATGAGAGGCTGCAGCCAGACGTCCAACAGCTGCTGCCTCGTCTCCTTCGACGGCAGCGCCTCGCCTTTGCCGATGGCGATGAAGAGTCTCGCGGTGACGCAGCTCACCAGGTGCCGGTGCATGACTGATATCTTGCTGTGCAGTTCGGCCAACTCGCCTTGCCTGGCCCAGATGACCGTCAACTCGTCGGCTGCATTCCTGTCTGGTAAAATTTCAGCTAGCCATAGGAGGTTATCAGCCTCCAGAGTTATTTTTCGGAAGATCGATTCTCTGCTGTCTGAAGATTGTTCAGCAAACTCTGGACTGGAAGCTTGACGGAACAATGTTAGCAAGGATTCCAGGCAACCCCGGCATGAACTGTACAAGGTCATGACACAGGAGTCCGCTGAACTATTGGCTGAGATGTTGTTCTCCTTCAAGAGCTTCAGGACCAGAGATTTCATTTCACGCCGTCCTCTGTCTTCGCTGCTTTTTAGCACCAATTCGATGATATGTGCAAGAGTGTCGTTTGGCGGATCTGTTAGGTCAGATGTCACTCTTTTGAGCAACGGATTCACTCTGTGGTTCTCATTGTTCAGTTGTCGTATGGATGACACGACATTTTCTTCCTCTTCACCGTCCCAAGGAGCTGCTTCCAGGTAATCTAAGCATGATGTGACACATGCATGGAAGCCTAGTGATTCTGCGACCTGAGCAGAAAACAATTCACACAAATTGAGACACTACAAAGCAAAAGAATATGTACTCCCTCCATCCCCATGAACTTCGCTTTGTAGTTCAAAAATGAACTACAAAGCGACAATTTCATGGGGACGGAGGGAGTACACATTATGGAGTCAAATTTGCTTTACAACATCCAGTGCATTGTCTTTATCTTGCCACATTGTCAAGAAATCTCGAGTTTCAGATAGTCATGTTCCAGATAATAGTCATAGGAATTGTTTCACACACATGGTAGGCTACCTAAATTGAAACTGACCAACTATGAACTGATAAAACTTGATAAATGATTCATTGAGTTGTATACACTTTCGTCGTCAGATACTAAATAAAAGTGATTGTGTCATAAAAATATGGATACAGATGAAAGGTGACTCTAAATGCAGTAGCATGAAACGGTATAAAGGTAGTATCAGCTGCATCCAAACAGAATCCATGCATCTTTAAAAGAATTACAGTTGCATCTAATCAGAATTCATATACCTTCTAAAGGCAAATTAATACTGGTTGTTTGGATTCACCCAAGACACCTAATGTTCAATATTTGTAAAACATATATTATTTTCAATTGATGTATTCAGATAATATCTACAAAGTGTTGAACTGAATAATCTGTTATATGACCATATGTCCTTGCACATATGTACTCCCTCCTTTCTCAAAAGTTTGTCACCTTCTAATTCAAAAATGAACTAGAAGGTGACAATCTTTTGAGAAAGGAGGTAGTATAAGAATAAAGATAATTATCGAAGTAGTGTCTAATTGACAAGTGAAGCAGTTCCCAATGCTAAACACCTTCTTTCAAGTAAAATAAAATAATGTAATGTTTTATTTTGAAAAATGTTGAGGAGTTAGGATTCTGATGCTTTCGATAAGCCTACAAATTCCTAATGTGATCTACCAAAGTTCATATAATTTTTCAACATTTGCGAATAACTTCATAAATTAATAACTTGAAACTAGAATGCGAAGAAAATAAGAAATCAATTAATTGCCTCAAGGAAGGACCTTCAAGATTCGCAGAACTCGTGGAACATTTTGCTTGATCAACCTCTGCTTGACATCCTTGCAGTACATCAAACCGACCGTCTCAACATAAATCTCCACATCCTCACAATCCGGTACCTCAATGCACGACACTGGTGATTGCCTCGAGATCCTATCAGCAAAGAAAGTGCTATTTTCAGCAAGGATGTTCTTGTGAACAACCATCTTCACAGCAACCCCTTCTTTGCCGTACAGCACAACCTTGAGATCACTGGTGTTGATCTGCCCAAAACCGACAGAGATCTTATGTTGCTTTGGTCTCTTCTCGGGTGCTGGAGATGGCTTCGGTGGATCAGGGGCAGCAGCATCTGCCGGGGGACATACTTGCTCACTGGAATTGATTCTAGACCTAGTCGGAGTAGAATGCGCCCCCTTCTCTGACGAAATGGTGGGTGCCCTCTGCACCGAGGAGGCCTTCGATGCAGCAGGGGATGCTCCCCCTCTATGTCTTCCCATCTGATTTGGACTCTTTGCAGTCTTCTGAAGCGCGGCCTGTGATGGGCAGCACCAGAATCCGTCCGGGGTGACAGCAATGGGGACGTTTCTGATCCTCGGTGGCTGACCATCCAGCCTTCCGATCTTGAATTCTGCCATGTCGATGTAATAATCTTCAGAGAAAGGTAACTGAAACGGCCTTTGACCTTCTCAGGTTCAGATGTGGTTTATGAATGTGTAACGCACCTGAAACGCAAGAGTTGTTCAACTGTTTAGTTCATATTTCACGCGAGGATTTCTGGATCAGAACATGTATATTTCAGACTTCTGTGAACGAGGACGTGTGTAACAAAGAAGAAAACAGCAGAATGTGGCATTCTTTTTTTTTTCTCAGGACTTTTTGTTCTCATCCTTCCCATGAAGTAGAGTTTGAACAATTGAGTGTCAATCCTCACAGCCCATACAACATATTGAACAGAAACTGTCTAAAAGAATCAAATTCTAGTCACTTACAACTCCTCAGCTCTACACCAATCAATTTCTTGTCACCGAGAGAACTGAGAAACAGTTCCAACATCAAAACCCTAGAAGCTCATACGACAAATTTAAGGAAAGTGAAAAGGCACATATTGTAAAGGCGAAGACGAACAAGAGCGGGGAGCCAGGGACCAAGAGCGCATTCTGCACCTCCCAACATACATACAGAAATGCCCAATCTTTCTTTCATCACGCTGAGACAGAACTGAACTACAGAACCGCTCTAAAAATCCCCACACTAACCTCACAGTCCCCGGCCGCCACTACCTCACGAACCAGTAAAGTATCACAGAAACACAAAGAAATCGAGAAGCAGGATCGAGTAGTAACTACTCGTAGTAACCACCTCAGTCGCTCGCTCGCATCCCAGCTCAGCTAAGCTCGACCCTTGCCGCACCAATCACTTCACTCGCAGCCACACCAAAGCAAGGAAGCAAGAAAGGCGGAGAGCGAGCGAGAGAGAGAGAGAGGGGGGAGATGGAGAGGGAGAGGAAGAGGGAGAGGGAGGGGCAAAAAGCGGCTACCTATCAACCCATCCCCATCTCCTTTCGCCTTCGTCAATGAGTGGTGTCTTCCCTTTACCCCGCTACCACACCACACCTGCCATCATGGCGCCCTCTTCCCCCTCCTTGTCCAAGATCTCTTCTTCTTTTCCTCTTTCTCGCCACCTTGAATGAATGAAGGCTCGCACGCACACTCGTTGCGCCTGCAGCGACTACCGGCAGCTAGCTACTGATTGAGTGCTAGCCAGAGGCCCCGAATGTAACGGCGCTGTAGCGCGTCGTTTCCGGCGTTTTCGCTCCCCTGACTTGGCTCGGCGGCAGAGAGCAGAGAGCTGATTGAGATGCTAGCTTCAGGCAAGCGTCTCCTCCGACGGCGTGTTGTCTGCCTGTCTGTCCCGAGCTTATTCACTTGTTGGATTCTCACCCCAGTCCTGTTCCTGTCGTCGCAAAGGTTCACGTTTTTTTACTTTACCGCAAGTTACTCTCACCACCACCAGCAGTAGTACACTAGAGGTCCTAGTTTACCGTGCTGACGCGCGGGGCAAGCCTCGTATTTTACTGTGATTTGCGTGCACCGCAGCAGCAGAGTTGGTTTCTCGAATCTGGAGGAGTTTGACTGCTAGTGGCACGTAGGTACGTTTCCCCATCTTTTACTGCAGAACAGCGCGCTGCATGGGGGATTACGAGCAGAGATTTTCAAATATGCCTTTGGAAGCTGTGGTGTGGGCAGCAACTGCCAACTGCTCGTGCCAGACGACACCAGCAACCGGAAAAACTGAAACACGTCAGGGCAGTCTCCACCACCATTTGATTTTGATGAGGTGAGATATGGGACGGCCAGGCCGCGGAGTACGTTTTGGAGTACTGTACAAAAGTACTGAGAAATACTTGCATGATGTAATCAAGTCGTCTGTGTACACAATCTGAAGAATGGTTCGATAAAGTGAACAATAGGAAGGAGCAAAAGCATGACATGCGACACAGTAGTGACGAGCTTCTCTTTGTACGACTCGTAACCTTTCTAGCCCGGCTGAAAGGACACAAAAGTTGATGGGTTTTAGACTCGACACCTAACCTTTTTGGTGAACAAAGTTGGTCGTTGTTCAAATGGTAGAAAGGTGACGCAAGGCCAACTTTTATTTTTTGACCAGCATTGTCATTGAGGTCCTTCCTGCTAGTGTATTTTGGTTTAAAAAGCATCGGTTTTATAAATCTGTGCCGTGAAGTAGTCACCAAATCCATTGTCGTCTAGTCCGGTTAGGATATCTGGCTTTCACCCAGACGACCCGGGTTCAAATCCCGGCAATGGAATCATTTTTTTCCAGACCAGGTTAACTTGAAAAACCAATGAATAGGACACCCTGCGGCGTGAACGGGTTGGGTCGAAGCACGTATACACGCATAAAGATTTTCATCAATCAAGCCAAAAAATATCCAGAATGCATGTTCAGCCAGTTGTTCTGCTTACATAAGTTATGACCGACCACCCCACAAAAGCCAGTGCCAGACTTCCCTGTCAATTACAATGTGAAGAATCAAGATTCACAAACCGAAGCAGATCAGAAATCCACAGTAGCTCCTCACTAATCTGAACTGCCTCACTGTGCGAAATCCAGCTCCAAGGCTCATGACCTGCACTAGCCGCGCAATGGTGCCTCCAATAAAGCTGAAACTATTCCCGTAACTGTTTGTGACCATCTTCTCATCTTGTTAGCATCTCAATATCAGCTCCGACTTCCGCGATCTTGGAGTTCATGGAAGCTTTTGCGCTGTTTGCGATGCTCTTAACATCAAGGTCAAGAGCAATGGACTTCACAAGGCCATTTAACATCTGGGGTAAGGTAGGTTAAGGCCAACGTGTGCACCCAAAGCATGAAATAGTTGGACAAACTGATGCAAGCTATAGAATCAAACCACTCGACATGAAATTACGCATGATGCAATGTCGAAAAAGGATACAAGAGAACCAATTGCAACGAGTGCCCGATATTTTGAATCAAAATCTTGAGTATCATCCTCAGCAATCTGAAATTTCAAATAAGAAACGGAAGTACCGGATGTGTGGAAACTGCAATAGATGGCTACATGGAAGTCGGGGGATGGAAAAATCACCTCAAGGGCAGCAGAAAGAATCTGCACCTGATACTGTTCATCTTTTGATTCAATTGAAAGAACAGCATAACTGAAGAAATAGAAAAGAAAAATATGAATGCTGGACCTCAGCATTACAAAGGATCTATGGATAGTATAATCTATAGCACCATGAAAATGATTTTTCTAGGAAGAGAACTCCACTTGGGACTTACTTGAGTAGAAGAGTTGCATATGCCAAGTGTGCATTCTTGCTAAAAGATGGCCTGCAACTGGACACGGAATCAATGATCTGAAAAACAAAAATGTCAGTCCATAAAAGAGCCCAAAGCTAATTTTGCCTTATGACAAATGGATGCTTATAGTAGTAACCATAATACAATCAAGTAAATGAAACTAATAGTGACTTCCATACAGAACGTGAACAGATGTAGTTCCAAAACAGACCTCAGAACAGTGGGTTCTCAACCATTGGTGTAAGCATGACTTGTCAAATAAGTTTGTCGTGGCTTTAAGGATTGTGAGCACATTTGCTGGCAGCACAGGTGGAGCTACAGCCTTGTGAAAAGTCTCCATGAGGACATCTGATAACGTGGAGAAAAAAGCTTGATTCAGTACCAATAAGTAGAGACAAAATTGATCTTGCAGATAGTTCAGACAAGAAGAACTGGGCATTAGCAGAGTGCATATCCAGTTCGTACCGTTTCCAGTTTCAATGGTCTTGAGAAGTAAGGTAGCTCCATCAGGATGTAAAACAAACATCCTCAGGAAATCAATTACTGCAAAGTAAAAAACAAATATTTCAGACGGACTGCAAACTAACTCCACTGAATGAGAACAGAATGAAACTGACATGCTAGCTTTGAACCAAATCTATTATTGTAAATGTGTCTATAGGACAAAATGGATATACCTGGAAACATCATTTGTGGAGGCCAAGATTTCAATATTTTCAGCAACAAGTCCATGTCTGCATTTGCAAGCTTGCTAGTGTGATAAAATGATGTCTCCTTCAGTACTTTCACTATGGCAGCCAATCTCGATAACTCAGTCTCGGATATACATATTTGTTTCTGTTCCTGAGTCAGATATAAATTATTATTAAGACTAAAAAATAATGATATTTCTGTACAGCAGTAAACCCTTGGCCCCTTCAGAGTGTAAAAGGAAAGAAAGAAAGAAACACTAGGGGATTATGGTTCTAAACATCCAACATAAAGCTAATAGACTGTCACTTAGCTGTGGTCACATTCCACAACCATCTATTCACCACATGCAAGACTTGCAACTTTGCACTAAATGAACCATAGTAAAAGAAATGTCCCTAAATGTGTCTCTGAATTCATGGTATAAATGAGCTTAGAATACAAGGTACCAAAATACAACTATACAAGGGAAAAAATTTGGTGATTTGTTTTACTTTTGCCTAGTTACTTCAAGTCATACTATTTACCCTTAATTTATTTACCAGTTTACCACACAATAGCCTACTCCAATGTGCTTAAATACATGGGTATTCTGTCATTTTCTAATCGTAAATTCATGGGTGAGGACGTGAGATTAGGTATAAAGTACGAGAAACTGTGTTCGTACAGAGATGATTCATATTTGTTGAAAAGTAGTAATCTAATATGTGAAGAACCAAAATAGCTCACAACACCCTAATGGCACGACATTGCGAACATAACTATTTTCTCTAGGTTTGAAAGCTACAAAATTCACCAAGAAAAGGTATTGGAAATTACCGAATCCGATGAAAGTGCTGCATTGAACTCTGAAAGCTTCTTTAGGATTCCCTCAAACTGAGCTGTGTCAAATGACAGCATCCCCTTCTGCAAACCAAAGAAACAAATTTTTGCGAAGTTTTAGAACAAGTTATCGCTTATCAGAAAGATTGTAAGGCAACCAGAAAGTATAATTTAATGGGACTTATTTCTGGACAACACTGAACTTAGTCAGTAATAATCAACCCATGTATTTTTGGTCAAAAAAAAAATCAACCCATGTACTACATGCCATAATTTTTTTTAAGGCTTCCTGCAAACACATTCCCTTTCAAGGTATGATGTATGATGATACTGGTAAATCAGAAGGTCAACATCTGCCTTCATTGATATGTATAAAGTGTTGCAGCTGTTTGATTTGGGTATAGAGCTTGACTTAAAATTTTTGCCACAAAGACTTCTAAAATATTTTCTATATAACAAAGATCATTTAAATTACATGAATCTTATGGCATCACTTCCATGTCACTAAACACAGGCGTGGCTGAGCAATTAATCAAACTTTGTATGCTACACAATTGAAACTTATGTGCAATCTAACATCGTATAAATGAAAAGAGGAAACCGGGAGTTTTAAGTTTATTAGATAGAATTGCTATATGAAGCATTACACAACTATGCACATGCCAGAACCTTGATTTTTGGTTTCACCCTTTTTTCAGTCCTTATCTATTTGGTCTAGCTCTTTGCCTCTCCACTTATTTTCTCTTTTTCCTTTCTGTCTAACTTTAGTTTTTGTGTGTGTTAGGTCTTGTGGGTTAATTTTAAATTCGAGATATCATTGAACAGTCATTTATGAAACTTCCCCCAAATAATGCAATGACAGTAAGTATCGAAGGTACCTTCGGTATGTGCTTGAAAGTTTGTTTTGGAGCAGTACCTGCAAATCAAGAATGGAACGTTTGCATCATCACTCAATAAGCCCACCCCGGTAGGAAGCATGGTCATGTCATACAAAGAAAGAGAAGGAAAGAAAAATCAATTTTCAATAAATTAGGCATGAGTAGTGAATACATACTATTTGATGAAGATGGCTGCCCAGGCACATATGCATTAGCTGATACATTAATTAGATTGTCAATGACAGTAGCTAAAAATATCACAAATAGATAAGAGAAACATGCTTACCCCCAGTATAAGGATCACGAAAAGATGGATCTGGAACAAAGTTGGTCTGGCCAGAATTTTGCAATATAAATTCTACCACTTGCTGGCGATAAGTTAATGGTAGATTTTCCTTCAGAAGCCACTTGTCCGCAACTGCGTACGGATCATCTGCAAGTAAATGAACAAATAGCACAGAAGGTACTTCAGATAATGTTGAAGGTAAAGACTCCAAACACACATGCATGTGCAAGATGAGAAAGATTTCATATTGGATGGGCACTTGCACAATAAAATGTTAATAGAACCAAAATCATACAGAATAACTCAAAACAGAAAGGAATGGGTGATATACCTGATCTATTATAGGGTAATTTCCGGATTGGTTCTCCATCTCCAATGTCAACATTAAAAACTGCAAAATTTTAGAATACTGTAAGCAATCTGAAAAGGTTTAATGAATAGATACATATACATCCAAGTGAATCAACTTACCAAAATCATAGCGAACACCATCAAGAATCTGACCTTGAGCAGCATCACCAGACCCAGGTCCATCTACTACTTCACCAATCTAAAAATTTGATTGGTATAAAGATGATGTCAGACAAACTCAAAATACGACAAAACAGAAATGCAGTGCCAGGTCAAGCAGTGCAAACAGATCACAGATACATGAAGTTTGTAATATCTATTCTTAATCTACAAAGCAATCTCAGTGACTCAGTTAGAATATGTCATTGTGAGTGTTGGACTGTGTATGTGGGGTTTATTGGGCCAGGCCCATGTATCTAGCCCTAGAGGCTATATGTACTCTTGATACTCTATTGTGAAACCCTAATCTATTCTATTTTCCTCCAATAGTGAGCTTGTGGCATGACATGACATTATGCAATTAATAACTGTCACCAGTGATCCACTCTATACTATTCTTGTTTTAAATCCACACCATCGCTACTTGAGATGCAGTTAAAACTCAGATACCCATCAAATGCACAGCAGCTTGCATATGAATTGAACAACTATCCAAATCAACCAGGAAAAAACAATATGACATTAAAATATATTTGACTTTGCAAATTACTTGATGAGATTGGACAGAAAGTCAGAAACTAAGGTGAAATTGATAATATTAAAATCACAAGGGTGCTTACTTTGTCCCATTTTAACTCTGTTGAATTCCATGAATAGGCAACACCATTGTCCCCTTCTCTAACAATTAGTGTTTGACCATCGGTGTTTCCTGCTTAAAAAAAGTGGTTAGGTTGTCAAGCAAAGAATATTGGAACACAACATTGTACTCCCTCCTTTCTCGAAAGTTTGTCGCTTTCTTATTCATTTTTGAACTAGAAAGCGACAAACTTTCAAGAAAGGAGGGAGTATTGTTTTTTGAAAGATCACGTTGATGCCAAACTAATACAGGGAACATCAGCTACTTCTGTTTGAGCAGATAAAGCTTATCTAGAGAATTTTGAAGTATGCTGAGAGCAACAGTTTATCATAAAGTTTCGAGTATTTACAGAACATGACGATTATTTTGAAAACACACTACACAAGTCAATAATACTGAGCTGCATAGTATGTTCATGTTATATTCGATAAATAGCCAACTATCCAAAAATATTTAGCATCACTGCAGCATCAAAATTGCAAGAATTTATACAATAGATTAGAAAATGTGACCTGGAACTTGCAGTGCCTCAACTCCTGGTAGATCCATCAACTTAAGTCCACCAACAGTCTTCCTGCACAAGTAAACAAGAAAAATACTTTTAATTGGATTGAATATATCCTTATATGAATAAATCATGGACTCCCATGGTCCCATGTTAAGAAAAAATAACAAAAAAGTACTCCCTCCGTCCCAAAAAGTTTTTCGCTTTGTAGTTCAAAAATGAACTACGAAGCGATAAACTTTTTGGGACGGAGGGAGTATTCTCAAAGCGGTCAACAGTAAACAGGCGACAGTCAGTATATTTCAACTTCAGTGAAGAAAATATAAGGCATGCAGTAAAATACGACAACTTTGCAGAAATTATGAAATTCTGGAGAATGAAAAAAATACAAACCTACTAAGAGTATATTGAGAAATAAGGTCTGTGTAAGCTGCAACTTCCTCATCACCACATAATCTGCTGGTATCAGTTGTCCAGATCCTTGCAGTTGCATCAGAACAAGCAGTTACAATATCTCCATTTTCTAAGAATTTAACATCCCATATGCATCCAGGGTGTTCAATGGTTTGAACACATGTTCCATCTGCAGTGTTTGAGGGAAAAAAAAAAGACAACAAATTAATGAAGCACTTAATCTACACATGTTGTATTTTAACTGTAATATTTCCCTTGCTATAGCCACACAAGTTGGAACAACTATATTGGACACCAGGACAGTTTCTATTTGGAGCAAGTAGTGGAGTAACTTGACTTCTTTTTTTTGCGGGAGACACATCAGGTGGAGCAACATATTGTGGTATATATATTAAGAAAATGCCCATAAAAAGAAGATAAAAGGGGGAACAGGCTAAGAAAAGAAGAGAACTGAAAAGGATGGAAATTAACAAAACTGCCTAGCCATGCAGTGAGAAAATATGCAGCATGCAGTCATCTTTAACAATCATAATTTTGCATTTCTTTAGCAAAGTTATCTTATTGAATGGATTCTACACTAGAATAAGGAACTACGGCTACAAGGTTAACATGAGTTCAACGCAAGAAGAAAGAGCACTGCACTTAGAATACAAAATGCATCACCTTTCCATATCTTTAAAGAACGATCCTCACTGCCACTAGCAATTTGACCTGAAGAATGTGCATCCACAGAATATACAAGAGAAGTGTGCCCGATCAGATCCAACAGTGGCTGACCCGTTAATTCCCATAATTTGATTGTGCTGCAAGAAACAAAAATTAAAATAACAGAGAGAAAACGTTAAACAGATTAAGAGGCTTGGAAACATCTTTAGCAAACCCAAGGCAACCTTCTAATGAGGATTTGGGGAGCATGCTTCCCTACTGCCCGGAAGATGCATTTACTTGTAAGTGAACAGTGGGTACATGGACGCACCTGTCATGCGATGCTGAAAGAATTCCCAGCCCTGGCATAGGTGCTAAACACCGAACGGTATCTGCATGTGACATAATTGCTCTAAATATAACACAATTAAAAAAAAAGATAGATAGATTACACGCTACAAGCTACATATTAAAAAGTGGTGCATAACAATTGATTGATAAATGATATTTAATTTCATTGACTAAAAACTAATGGTTAGCTTCTTGCACTGGACAGACAATGAACAGAGGACAATGTCTCAAGGCACCAACACGACAGATACTGTTCCAAAACAAGCTCATAAACAATGTTCTCTGTAGTAGGAATAAGCAAGAAAATAAAAAGCAACCCGCATGTCCTGAGAATGTCTGCAGACAAGTCCTTCCTTTCCAAAGTTTAATAGTGGAATCACTTGAACCTGCACAAAATCGGAAAAGAGATTTGAAATTTTTCTCAAAAATATATGAGAGTCATACTGGGGACATGAGTAAGCATTGAGAAAAAGTCAAACTTTCTCATGCCTCAGATCGGTCGTGCTATGAAAAATAGAACAGAAGCTCTACCAGTAAAAAGTTCTCCTGTGGGAAGCTTTAAAACAGTTTGCACTGCAACCTTGTGCGCTTCCCAAACCTCGATAGCGTTGCCATTTCTCCAGCGTCTTACAGTACTGCAACCAGAATGTGTACGTCAGGGAAATAGGCTGACATTGGCAGTGAAGGAAAAAAATTGGTTTGCCTACTAACACATCCTTCCATTACATCAACATTCGGTACATAGGTAATTTCGTTAAAACCAAATTTATCTAAGAAACTTACCAATCCATGGATGAGGAGATGATGTCACCGTTACCGTCAACAGTGAGTCCAGTAACTTGTGAGGTGTGCCCCTTCATCGTTTCAGCAACTTCTCCTTTGCGCAAATCCCAAAGCAGCACGAGCGTGTCCATTCCGCCAGAAACTATTCCTCCTTCAGGAAACCGGTCCGAAGGAGGAATCCAAGCCAACGGGCCCACGAAACTCGAATGACCCACGAGTGTCTTCGAGAGAACGTATTCACGGTGCCTTTCCGGGTGCCGCGTCCAGAATTTCACTGTCCGGTCTCTCGACGATGTCGCAATGCCTGCGTCTCCGCATATACAGATGCCGCGGACCTGTAGAAGGAGAATAAAAAAACACAACGAGCCAGCCGTGAAACTAGAGTCTACGAAATCAGAGGCCGCTGAAGTATGCTGCATCAACTACGTGTTGAGAATTGCACAGTGGAAAAAGGTTCTAGCTAGTTTTCCCGACTGTCACGGACTGAATTAAGTACTTGCCAATGTAAAAGTAGACGAAACCTAACAGTTCCCTAATGCAGCAAAGCAAGCCACCGAGGGAGCAAGACGGGCACTTCCATCCCATGACCGCTAGAGCCAGATCGTATCAGTACGCGAACCCGCTGCCAGCAAGCGGATCGAAGAACCCGCCGCTTACGAGGAAAGCAGGGACCGGAACACGCCGGCTAGGGTACCGGTTCCGGTGGGGGGCGGGGCAGATCGAGGCCTTGAGGACACGCGAGCAGGCTTGGAGAGGAAGCAAACGGGGACAAAGCAGGTCGTGGAGAGAGAGGGGGGGAGGGGAGGGTATGGGAGGGTATGGGGGCGGTGGCAACTTACGTCGTCCTCGTGTCCATGGAGCTGGGCGCTGAGGCGGTACCCCGCCATGGCTCCGTCGGCGGTGCGGAGGTCGCGAGAGTTGGGGAGGGAGACTGGTGAAGACGGGAGGGGAGACGACGAGTTGGCCCCGTGTGATATGCGAACTATCGTGGGCCCGACCGGCAAAGGCGAGCGTAGGCCCAAAAAACATTGCAGAAAAGGACCAGTTCACCACGTTTTAGAGCAAGGATAATAGAGTAGTCGGTTGCAGGCTGTAACTCAATGCCATGTCACTTTAGAGTCAACAGTTTAGCCTTCTTATATAATAGACTAGCTATTAGATTGACTGGAAAGTGATTGGAATAAATGCACTGTTTTCCCCACCCCCAATCGCATGCAGACACGTCGATAGAGTCACCTCGTAAATGCCGCTGCGCCTGGCTACTATTCTGGAGCCAGCAGCTCTCTCTCTTCTTTACTCCCTCATCCACGTAAGCAATATGCTGATGTGGATTCTTTTGAGCCAGCTGACTAGGCTCTATTATACCTGCTCTTACAGTGCTCTGTTCCAAACCAACACTCCTCGCCCGGAAGCAACTCAGACACTGGCGAAGCTACTTGGACGTCCCCTGGTGCACCGGCACCAGGTTACAAATCAAGATTAAATTAACATCATCAAATTTTAACCATGAGTGCACAAGGTTGGGCCAAACATGTGCACCAGTGAACTTGCTAAAAGAGCCTGTGTAAGTGAAAATTAACTCAATATTTCACAGCCCATTAGCCCAACAAGGCAAACAATCCAGCCCAGATAGCAGCCTAGCAAGCATTCGTGTGATAGCTTACAGAGGAAGCTGCAGCCTCTATTCCCGTAGGAATTTCAATCGACACTCGTCTCTGGTTTGTGGTCTTCAAGCTCAGGAGCTCGCCCATGGCCACGGCGCCACCATCCACCTCGCCATAGTCAGACAACTCGCCGGCCACTGCTCCAGCCTCCAAGTAAACTTCAATCGGCCGCTGCTCCTGTGCTTTGAGGTGATTTTTTTTGCTTCATCGTTACTTCCTCTCTTTGGCTATGCAGTCTAAAAAATGAATTACCTCAAGTACATATTGTTATGCATCTATTATTTCTCAATTTTTGCTTTTAATCCAATTTCTTTGAAGCAAACAAAGTACTGAGCTAGTCTTGCATCAAGTTGTTATTGATCTTTATCATTCACTGTGATTGTAGGATTAGGGTTTGCTATTATTTGGTACAAAGTATGGAAAGGTATTATAAAAGAAAAGCATATGATGATCCCAGTAACAATGAACAAGGTCTTAATTTGGAGGACGAAATTCAGTTTGATCCAGGAAAAAGGAAAGAAATTAACAAGTATCATCCTAATCTCAGAGATGTGGTAAGAAGAAAGTACTTGCAAAATGGACCTTGCCAACCACGTACTCATGATTTTCCAAGCACTAAAATTGGTAGCAAAAATAGAAGATTTAATCCAGAGTGGTTCGACGAATTTGGTAGTTGGCTTGAGTACAGCGAATCCAAAGACAGAGCATATTGTTTTCCTTGTTTCTTGATGAGAGAACGCTCTAAAAAGGAGGCCGGTTATGAAGCTTTTGTTGTTGAAGGTTGGAATAGTTGGAATAATCCGACTAGGCTAAAAGATCATGTCGGTGGTGTTGGCAGCCCTCATAATGAAGCACAAAAAAATTGTGTTGCTTTGCTAAGAAGAAAACAACATATTGATGTTGCTCTACATAAGCAGAGTGAAATTTCAAGAAATGCTTATTTTGTTCGACTTAATGGCGCAATTGAAGCTGCTAGATGGCTATTAAAGCAAGGATTGCCATTCCGAGGCCATGATGAGTCAAATACATCCTATAACAAGGGTAATTTCAAGGAATTTATTGAATGCTTGGCACGTAATAACCAAGCTTTAGCCAAGGCATTAACAATTGATGCTGCAGATAATAGCCTTATGACATCTCCAGATATCCAAAAAGATATTGTTCGATGTTTTGCAGAACAGATTTTAGAGTCTATTCTTCGAGATATCGGAGATGATGTCTTTGCCTTGCTAGTTGATGAGTCTAGAGATATCTCTTGCAAAGAGCAGATGGCAGTGGTTTTGAGATTTGTTGATAAATCTGGACATATGAAAGAAAGATTTGTAGGCCTTGTGCATGTGGCAGAGACAACTTCTTCCTATCTCAAGACATGCATTGATTCTTTATTTGCAAAATTTAAGATTAGCTTGAAGCAAGTACGGGGTCAAGGATATGACGGTGCCAGCAACATGCGAGGTGAGTTTAATGGTTCAAAATCTTTGATCATGAGAGAGAGCAGTACAGCATATTATGTGCATTGCTTTGCCCATCAACTTCAACTAGTGGTTGTGGCTGTTGTTAGAAAGAATCGAGATATTAGTATTTTTTTCAATTGGATTTCTACCTTGTTGAATGTGGTGGGCAGATCTGCAAAAAGAAGGGACATGATTAGAGATATCAATCTACAAGAAATAACTAAGGCTATAGGTTGTGGACTGCTTAAAACTGGGACAAGTTTGAACCAAGAGCAATGCCTCAAAAGACCGGGAGAGACTCGTTGGAGTTCTCACTATAAATCCCTTCAAAGTTTAGTTAATCTTTTTCCAACAATTGTGAAGGTCCTTGCCATTATTGAAAAAGAAGATAGGGATGGGACAAACAGAGAACAAGCTTGGGGTCTTTAAGTCTACTTCCAGTCTTTTGCTTTTGTCTTCTATTTGCATCTCATGATGACTGTTTTAGCAATCACTAACACCCTATCAAGTGCATTACAACGAAAAGATCAAGATATTGTGAATGCTATTAATTGTGTTAGAGCAACTAGAAGCTGTTTTGATGAACTTAGAAGAGAGGGATGGGATAAACTCCTATTTGAAGTGTATGCATTTTGTGATAAATACGATATTCCTAAGATGGAAATGGATGAGGCATACATTGACCCAAAGAATGTAAGGAAGAAAACTGGAATTACAAACAAACATCATTTTCAGGTAGAGTGCTTTAATGATATTATTGACTGGGTACTTCAAGAGCTTGATAACCGCTTCAATGAGACAACATCTGAATTACTTATTTATTCATCTGCTCTAAGTCCAAAAGATAAATTCCATGATTTCAATGCAGAGAGGTTGATAAGCTTAGCTAAATTATATCCCAGTGATTTTGATTCCAAAGATCTAAGAGAACTTGATCACATTCTTTCTCTTTACATAGCTGATGTTCAGGAAGATGAAAGATTTGCAAACTTACAAACTATTGTTGAGCTTTCCCAAAAAATGGTGGAGACAAACAAACATCAGTGCTATCCTTTGGTTTATCGACTTGTGAAGCTAGTACTTATATTGCCTGTTGCTACTGCCACCGTGGAGAGGATCTTCTCAGCCATGAAAATTGTGAAAACATATTTGCGAAATTGTATTGGTGATGAATACATGAGTCATAGTCTTATTTGCTATGTTGAAAAACAAGAGATGGAGAAAGTTACGAATGATATCGTGGTTCGCCGCTTCAAGGCCATGGCTGAACGCAAATATTAGAAGGTAATGTATCTGTTTTCTTTGATCTTTTTTATTTTTCTTCATATTCAAATAAATAGTAACTTTTATTTACATATTTTACAGGTCGTCGAGGTAGCTGGTTCATTTTGCTCAAGAAATTAATGTCTAGTTTGCATTTTTTTACTTTATTTGACTTTAGTCACTATTTTAACTAGTGGCATGACATCCGTTCTTAAGTAAATATTTATATCAATCACTATTTAGTTATCATACATATGTAAGTTTGTTATAGTGTGCACTCGGGTGTCCGGAGCTCTAGCTTCGCCACTGAACTCAGACTAGCGGATTAATTTGCCATTTCTCGAGAGAATATACTCCACGTAAAAAGGAAACAGAAATCAAAGAATTCTATTAATATTTATTTCAAGCCAACCGAACGATCGATTAATCTTCTTCATGACGATCATGTTCACAGTTACAGCACGCTGATAAAGTAAAAATCCATTTCAAGCCAACCGAACGATGGATTACTTTTCTTCATGACGATCATGTTTACAGTTACAGCACGCTGATAAAGTAAAAATCCAAAGGAGGGGAAGAGACACAAGGATCGATGAGACCGTATATGCACAGATGCAAATTTCTGTAGCCTCCAAAATACAGTAAACAATTTCGCAAGAAAAATAAAAGAACGGTATTTCTTCACAAGGATGTCCATCTCCTTTTGCGGTGGCGCGCTGCATGCACTGCACCGCACGCAAGTATCAGCGGGATCAGGCAGCCAGGGCGGCCACCCTACCCCTCCGTCCGCCGGCGCAGGTCGTCCGGCTCCGGGGAAGGAACATCATCGCCCCGAACTCCTCGCACGGCCGGTCCTCGTCGATCCGCGCCATGCTGGCCACGCTCTGGCTCCTGGGCACGGCCGTCGGCTGCTGCTGCGACGACGCAGCGGCCTCGGCCTCGGCCGCCCGGCGACGCTGCGACGCGGCGCGTATGAGCTCCCGCAGGTCGTCGGCGTCGTCGTCGGCGTGGACGGCGCGGCGCGACGAGGAGGCGCTGAAGCTGTAGTACTCGGGCATGCCGCCGAACGTCGGGCACCCGAAGGCGGCGCCGGCGTCCCCCGGCAGGCGGCCGGCGCACCCCGTCAGGCTGCGCACGTACAAGTCCCGCGCCGCGCCCAGCGCGCGCCGCGGCGCGCGCCACAGCCAGCTCAGCTGGTGCAGCTTGCTGCTGCTACTCCCGCCCCTGCTCATGGCTAACAACTACTGTAATTCTGTTCGTGGCGAGCTAGGCCGATGCGCGATGCGACTAACAACTAATAACAGGAGGTTAACGACGGGCGATGACGATGCGAGAAGGAAATAGGCTTATAAATACTACGTACCCATCATGTGGTCGGAGAAGGACGATGGGTAAGATGGAAAGAGAGTGGCATATATGCTATTGTTGACTGGTTCTTCAGAGCTGACTTTCTTCGGAGGATCACGCGACCGACGCTAATGAGCTGCTCATCTATCAGCCTGATCGATAGCGTCGAGATCAATCACTTTGGTTGGTGACGCGTACAGTCCTTCAAAATTGATCGCGTGGGAACAGGAAACAGTGACATGCGATGATGGAAAGAGATGGAAATCTATACGTGTTAATTAGTCCAGCAATCAACTTTGAAGAAGAAGATGAAGTAGAAGAAGGAATAGTGACGATAGCGACGAGACACAACACAGGTTGGATCAAATGGTCAGGACACGCGACTTGAAATGTGGAAACTATGCGAGCATGCATGAACAACGTGCCGCCGCGCCGCCGGCGGATGCAAGTGCAGGCGACATGCCGTGCAGCTGCGTGTTCAGCAACCAGCAGCAGCGCAGCGGAAAGAGGAAGACGAAGAACAAGGCTTAATTTCTCGCCATTGGTCAACAAGTCGGAAGCACGAGGAGGAGACGAAATATTTCATACTGACTGACTTTACGTTCTGATGAAGACGTGATTAGCAGGATAATGATGACAACGGAGAAGAGAGAACGCCAGCCTAACAATAAAAGGCGAAAATTGAAAAGAGCATGCAAGGCTTGCGTTGCGCGTGTGGTTAGAGAAACTTAAGCAACGAACTGTGTGGTTGGTCAAACAGCGTATACCTGATTCAGACATGAAGCCAATTTTAGCCAAAGAAAAACGCAGGGTTTTGGTTGGTTGGTTGCCGCGTTTAACTTTGACAGATGAAAATGTCACGAGCATCGTCTTAGACCGCGATAAGAGTCAAAGGTTGATTAGTTACTCTCTCTCCGTCTCCAAAAACTTCGTCTCCAAAAACTTGTTAAGGCTCCTTTTAGATTGAAAGAATAGCAAATGGATTTTGAAGGATAAGATTTATAAATGATTTTTTTCTACATGAACATTTGGCTCACAGGAAAAACAAAAGGTAGTTTTCCTAGGATATACTCCCTCCATTTCGTTTTAATTGTCGTTAGGACAACCTTTGATAGTTCATTTCTAGTTCATTTGGTTGTCTGAAACGACAATTATTTCGAAACGGAGGGAGTATTACTTTGCTAAATTTTGTAAGAAACCTAACACGAGATTGAATCTCTTTTTTCTTTCCTGACTCATGTTACACTCTTGTTTTTCTTATAATGCTGCCAAATGGTTTCTCATCTCAATTCTTATATTTTCAATTCCTATAGAATTGCAAAGACATATAATTTTAATTCCTATGTTTTTTTTATATATGTGTTTTTCAATTCCTTCAATCCAAAGGTAGCCTAAGCTAGCTATCGCTCCACAGGTAACATATGCAAAAGTCCTATTTAAAAATTGAAAAATGGAGACGCACTACTAGTCTACTACCAGACATTTTGTGGCTTTGAATTGAAGCCTGGGAAATCCAACTGAGTCGTTTCTTCCGGCCCGGCTCGATAAGAACGAACTTCCGGAGCACAGGTTATAATAACGGGCCTGCTCCAATGAAGACAAAGGGCCCAAACTCGCTGTTCAGGAAAGGTCCTAGTCTAGAAAACAGAGCACAATCTAGTACTCTTTCCGTCCTCATAAACTTGTCGTTTTGTAATTCATTTTTTGAACTACAAAGCGATAAGTTCATGAGGACGGAGAGAGTATCTGTTACTCCAAATAACAGAGCAGACTGCAGCAGTTGGCAGTAACCGAGGGGAGCGACACTTCTGATGAGCATGGTTTGGCCACGCAGGAACAAGGAACCCACTGGGTTTACGGCGACAGAGTTCAGATCAGAAAAAAAGGCATGCAGATGATGCTCAAGACACTCGTTTTATTCATCCGTCTTATCAATCGCACGTAGTACTACTTAATTAAACATTCATAGCACGATCATCACAAGCAACCACACTCGACAGTCTCAGCTAGCGTAACACTAGTTCTAACCTGCAGCTACTACTGATTATTCTACTTCAAGAAAACACATTCATGAATATCTATCTATAGCTAAGCTAAGCTAGCCACGGGGACGACACATCGATATATAGTTCAGTTCAGCAGGAGGCGACGCAGCGGTGGGCGCAGTCGAAGCTGCACCCGCCGCCGCCGCCACCGCCGCCGCCGTTCTTGCTCCTGTAGCTGTACGACTTGAAGCACCGGGCCGGGCAGGTGAGCCGCTTCCCGCGGCAGGGCCCGCGCTCGGAGCACACCGTGGACGGAGGCACCACCGCGCCGCGCCGGTACCACGTCGTCCCGCCACCCGCGCCGCCCCACCCGCCGCCGAACCCGCCTCCGCCACCGAAGAAGCCGCCGCCCGGCGCGCCACCGCCGCCGAACCGCGGCATCCCGAAGAAGCCGCCCTGGCCGTAGTTGTTGGGCCGGTGGTGGCCGACGGCCGACGCGAGGGGAGCAGACGACAGCGCGAGGATGAGGAGGAGGGGGAGGAGGACGAAGGGCGACGCTGTCTTGGTATTGGCGGTGGCCATGCTGGTGGCGGAGTGGGAGTCGAGTGGTGGTGGTTCTTGACTTGTTGTTGGGGACGCGGGCGCTAGCTGGTTGGATTTGGGAGTCTGGGAAGAAGAGCTAGCTGGGCGATACTTATGGGGGCTATGGTGGCGATCGAGGCGCGCAAGTGGCGAGTGGCGACTTTGGGGAAAGTGGAGCTCGGTGGTGGGGCGGTGCTGCGTTGCGTGGCGATTGATTCGTTCGGTGCCTGTCGCTCTCGCTCGCGGTGTCGCCGTGGTTAATAACCTGACGGCCGGCGATGAGTGCGGTCTAGCTGCATGCACGAGCAGCTAGCTGTCGCTGTCGTTGCGGCATGCACCAACCCATCAACTGAAGATAAACCGTGGACCGGAACAGATGGTGCAATTGTTAGTAAGTTTTGTTGTCAGGATCGCATATGTTTACTGCCCAAATGGCTCTCTGCTCCATCAAATGGCTCTCTGCTGCATGTCATTCCTGCCGCCTCTATCATCGTTATTCGTGACCGTGAGGTAGTACTAGTAGTACGGAGCAGCAGTATTCTGAATGTATTACCCGTAGAGGGTTAATGGCACCCGTGTATTTTACCTGCCGACCATGAGCAGGTTCCCGGCTCGGGAGTCCAAAACTAGAAGCTGCTCTGCATCTACCTCTGTCTCCGCGCGCGCCAGCGCTTTCCCGCTTCAGCTGACTTGTTGTTGTTGTTGATCCCTCCGCGCGCGACGACTGAAACAGAAAACAGACCATTTGCTCACAGTTCATACGCCCTAGCTTCACTGGATGTACCAGGTTCAGCTCGTCTTATCGAACCTATGTACTGAAAAATACAAGGGGGACGACACATGCAAAGCAGCAGAAAACCTCTCTCTCCTCGACGGCAACTGGATGTACAGTACTCTGAAGAAGTCAACCTTCGCTGCATGCAAGAAACAAGTGATCAGCATGGCGGCGTTTTCCCCTTCTGATGAATCAGGGAAACGAACGATTTCGTGTCTGTGGAAACCATGGGGCACGCTGCGTGCACGCGTCGAAGGAGCAAGGAGCCAGCTAACGGCCGTTGACGATGAGGAAACGCCATGGATTTTCTAGTGCTGTGCTACAGTAGCATGGATGGATGGATTAGTACGTTTACTAACATCCACTTGACTGACGACCCACTTCGGCTGCTCGGCGGCCGATGCTAGCTTTCAGCCGACGAGCCCGCCGCCGCCACGTGCGCCGTCTGCTGCCTGCCGCACGATCGTAACCTGTTGCTTGCTTTGCCTTTGCTAGCTTGCTTTGCTTGCCACATCGATCTGATGGGCTCTCGCTCCCAGAACAGCCTCGCTCATGGAGTATGTAGTAGTGTGGTCAACTCTCCTGTATCTGTCAGTAACCCTGCAGCTGGTAATCCGATGGCCGCTCGCTCGTCCATCTAATTCACCAATGTGACGACGGATACTTGTAAATTCTGGAGTACCATCAGCGGGAAGAAGCGAGACCGATACGCGTCCGCATCATTTGCATTCAACTGTCCAGCACATGCAGGATAGATCGATTAGTATGGAAAAAAAGGAAGAGCAAGTCCAAGTGACGACGACATGCATGAACAGGTGTTGGTTTGAGTCAGTTGCTTAAGCAATACGCATCAAGAATTGACGTACGTCAATGGATAGATGCATAGAACGGCCGGCATCAAACGTTCTAGATAATGCCATGCTTAATTATCTCCACATATCCAGTGCCCGTGGGAAGGTACGAAGTCGCCAACCTTATGGATATAAAACTGCTTAGGACATGCATGGTGTGTACGAGGACGAAGGGTCAATGGGTCCTTTTTCTCATATGGTGTCAAGATCGCGGCCAAACTCTGATGTTAGATAGATACCGTACTTTAGGCACCATTAATTTCTCGTGGCTGCTGGTTGACCTGTTGCGTCTGTCAGGAAGAAGTCATCGCTGCCCAACTCGCTTATTAAAGAACCGTCGTGGACCGTCGCTGCATGTGAGTCGTCTCAACAAAACTGGAAATCGAGGGCGTTGTTGTTCCTAAAAATTACTAGGCAGATACGAGATGACGCCCGATAATTCAACACCACGACGGCGGCATCCATAGAACGAACGCAACGCGCAGCAACATACTACCGTGCATGCATAATCAGGAACTGTTTGATTATCAGAGTACGTACAAGATGACGCATCATGCATGCATGGCACCACAGATCATGCATGCCAGCTACTACTAATTTAATTGCTCTCTAGCAGCTGGGAATGATGAATCAATCATCAGTTGTGGTGCTCCTGGGTGTAGATGTAGTCGGTGTGCGCGGCGAGCGTCCTCCTCGCCATGCACTCGTCCTCGTCGTTGGCGCCCTCGCACCCGCCGCCTTCCACCGCCGCCGCACCCGCCTTCTCCTGCGCACGTACACCATCGCCGACCGCCAGATCGGAGAATCGATCAAACGTCAGTGATCCGAAACAAAGGTTGTCGTCTCGTGCTAGATTATTACTACTATGAAGAAGATGGAGATAGATATGGCGTGTATATCATGGATGCATGTTCTACCTGGTGGTGACGAGGAGGATCGGCCGGCGGGTCGACCCCGCCGGACACTGATGCTGCCTCCGTGGCGGCGGGGCCGGTCCTGGCCGCGGACGCCGGGGACGACGCCAGGAGGAGGAGCACGGCGAGCGCCGCCGCGAGCACCATCGTCACCGTAGCAGCCTTCCCCATGGACAACGACCGGTTTTGTTGGAAGGGGGAGGGAATGGAATGGAAGGTGCCGGAGAACTTGACTTGAGGAGACGGGGAAGCGCGGGGTAGCATATATAAAGCCGGGAACGGCGAACGGGAGCGCGGTGGTCGCGGGAGGCGTCCCTTGACCCCGGCTCCCGCTTGACGCGCGCTGACCATCGAAATGAAGAGTATACTACGCTGTACTTACAGTTGTGCGCCGCGGTGTCGCATTATGATGCGATTTTGATTGAATGCCCTCCAGTTGTTCCTCATAATTACTGTAACTCCAGTGAGAAATCAACAGCTGTTCCTGCTCTACATCTACATGGATCTGGCTTCCCGTTGCAAAAGCTACACCAACCAGACACGCCGCTACTGAATTACACCACCCGTGCCAAATCGCTGGCCCAGTGAACTCCGGCGATGGGCTTATATAGTATGGCCCGACGGTATCGTTGGCTGGGCCGATTTCATGTTCTGAGACTAGATGCATTCCAGCCCGTTAATTCACACTTAGCAAAGGTGGAGGCGGAGCCCAGAGGGGGATCTAGCAGATGGACACATTGATGTTCCAAGATTTTTTTTATTAATATACCTTTCAAAAATAATTTAATATAAACAACTCACGATTTTGAAAAAATTTAAAAGTAACTCAAGCTCGTAAGTGTCTCGTACGAAATGACACGTAGACCATGTATTTCGTATGCCGTAGCCGTACATACGAATCTGACGTGGCATGTCACGCTGTCAATTGAATCTTGAGGTGGTGGAGCGCTTCCCGAGGCCGTGCAAATTTCCTATGTGCCTCATACGAAATTCTCCAGGCGATGGGGCTCATTGAGAATTTCCTATGTGCCTTATACGAAATTCTCCGAGCGATGGGGCCCATTGAGAATTTCATATGTGTCTCGTACGAATTTCTCCGAGCGATGGGCCCAACGGTATCATCGAACATGTCACGGACGAGGTATTGTGCACATCGTATGTGGCGCATACGGAAATCGTATGTGTCCATTGGTTCCACCGCTGCCAACATTTGTTCCACCGTGGCATGCAACATCTGATGTGGCACACACGAAATGGGCATTTTGTATGAGGCACATACGAAATTCGAATTTCGTATTTTACTCGTACGAAGATGGGTCATTTTTGCTGGTTCGTCGTTCCGTGAGTTATTTATATTAAATTATTTTTTAAAAAGGTATATTGATAAAAAAATTGATGTTCCAAATGTACAAAAGGGGGATGCTTATGCTAAAATCTTTGTGCTTTTGTTTAACGTGCAAGTATAAATGATCTTATTATATCCATCATAAACTAACTATTATAACATTTTATAACTCATTATATTTAAAATTATGTACTTTTATAGATATCATTAGCTAACTAAAGCTTAAAAGGTTTTACTTTAATCAAACTCAAAAAATACTTATATTGTTGAACGGAGGGAGCAGACTATATTAGGGCGCTGTGGCATGTGAAGAAGGCCCAAAACGGAAGAATGCCCCAAACAAAAGATGCACACCCAACCCCAACCAGGGGAGGGAAGAATGACCCCTTGTTTGTCATTCTTGTCCCTGCTAGCTCGTCCTCATCTGCGCTAGCTGTTCTCTTCATTCATGCATGGAAGAACAACTAGACTGATTGATGTTACTACTAGAAAATACTCCCTCTATCCCCATAAACTTGTCGCTTTGTAGTTCAAAAATGAACTACAAAGCGACAAGTTTATGGGGATGGAGGGAGTACTTATATAGACAGGATAGGGTAGGATTAGACGGATGATTGACCGATGCATGCTTTAATAAGACTGATCGAATGAAAGATGTGAGGGGTGCTTGCTGCTTGACAGATGCATGACACTACACTATGATGGTTTGGTATTTGCCACGTTGAGAACTTGAGATGACACCATGATTTAATTTAGTGCACACACAGGAAGAAGAAGAAGCTTTTTGGAGAATCGGCGTGTCTTAGTTTTCTTTTTTTTTTTAGAAAACTCGGCGTGTTTTAGTTCTCGCAGAACGGAAGCTTCTTTCGAGACACGATCGAGCTGCAAACTCTAGAGATATGTAATCACTCGAAACGTGTCTAAGAGATCGATAATTTCTATGGTAAAAACCCCTTTAATGGAGCTTACTAGTTACTGGAAATGACTCGTAGCTTATGTTGTTATGTACTATGATCTCCGTTTTAATGGAGTTGGGACTTGTCCCGATTGGAAAAAAAATGGTAAAAAACCCCCTTTGTGTATCATTAAGGTGCTCTGGCAGATCCAGAAAAGGTGTTAACATGCTCCTGCGCTATATGTAATAAAAATAAGGTTTATGATTGGTAAATCCTTTGGTCAAAGAACCTTTTGTGCATCATTAAAAAAGTCCTGTAGATCGACGAGATCCTGAAAGATTTCGAAACAGGCATCAACACTTATCAGAACATAAATGAAAGTCTACTCTTACCAGCTGAGCGGCTTTAGGCGGGAGGAGCAGCAATTCGAACTTGCTTTATTTTTCCTCTGACGAAAAAAGCTCTCTTGTTACAGATTAAAGATGCCGGCATGCAATACGGTCAGCAGTGCTTCATGGAGCATGGTATCGATGGGAATCATGATACATATAGGGCCACACTCTCTTTAGCTAGCTTATAAGCTTGCTTTCTGCAGATTTTGTAGAGTTAAACCTTTAAACAAACGCATGGTCGATCGATGATGTTATGAGCCAGCTGCAGGCTCATGCTACAATATTTTCCAGTGAAATATTATCATGTGTGTCCAATGCATGCATGCAGTGGGTACCCTGCTGCCACTCTTATCACCATCAGCAGCGGCAGCAGCGGCATCTTTTGAGCAGTATATATACACAGGTTTTGTCCTCGGCTAGAAACTCTGATATATGCACAGTCTGCGCGCGCTAGCAGCAATTAATTCACAGGCAACTTACTGTTTCTTCCTTGGCAGATTCAGCAGGCAGTAGTGTGTTCATTAGTACGTATCCTTTTTCTTTTTTCTTTTCTCAGCTTTCAGTACAAGTTTGAACAAATTGAGCTCCTCTTTCGCTGACGTTTGACTCATTTTGACCTTATATATTAATGCAGTACGTAGTAGTGACCTCTATAACTGTGACCTGAAGAATACTATACAGTCGAGTGTGGTCATGCACAAAATGGTAGAGGCGGCAGAACTGAACTGCCATCAAATCAGCTTTATTTTGGGTGGAATATTTGATCCGAGAATTCTGTGGGGTTATATATCCTTAAGTGTGAGAGTCAGGAACTGCTTTTTGTGTGCAGAGAACAAGGTCTAGTGGCATGGGAACTAGTCATCTGTAATATGTCTCCTGTAGGCCATTGCCGCTTCAAATGTTTAGTAGGTTGGCCATGCATGGCATGCAAGAGGAGAGAGATCGAGAGAGAGATAAAAAAGCAGCAGATTTAGGAGAAGAAGAAACAGAACAAAGGAGATAAAGAGGGGCAGAAAATTACTCGCTTTGTTTCCTTATGCAAGGCTGAAACGAGCTTGCATAAGGAAACAAAGCGAGTAATTTTCTTCAGCCTTGCATGCAGACAGCAGCCGTGTGGAGCCCCTAATAAGGCCTCTCACTCTCTCTGATGATGTCTCTGCCATGGCTGCCATCTTTTATCAGAGTGGGGAATGTGGAGGCATGAATTGCACAGTACTGGTTAGTACTCGTATTATGTTTGTGTGTGCTGATCCCTTTGCAAGAAGCAAGAGAGCGCAGTAGCAGCATGCAGCAGCAGGAGGGCCAAGCTAGCTAGCTGCTGCAGTGAACCCCACGCGCCACATGCCGTTTTGCTCTCTTCTCCTACTACTGATGCAGAGTGAACAGATGGACTGGACCGATCTTTTTTGCCGGGATTAGGGACCTTAGCCATGTCCATTTCTGCTTAACCCTAGCTAGCTAACCCGTTCATTCAGTTACATCAGCAACTAGGATGCTGCCACCTGTACTGTACTACCAGGCTACGTACTACGCTCGATCGATCGATCTCTCTACCGGCTTAATTTGTCGTCAGGCGTTGCCTCCAACGTCCTTCGTCTTCATCACCTTGCTTCATATTCGATTCCTTATGTAGATGACTTGATCTTCCCATTGGTCTCGATACACTGTTCTTCCCATCCCGATACAAATATGTTGTTCTTGCCAACGTCCTTCCATAAGCTGGAAGTAGGAAGTACTACACACATGCACGAATTAAGTGCAATCTCATTCCTTATAGCCTGTCTGTCTCTGCCTGTCTTCACTCGTGGACCACATATAAGCATACATGCAAATAATGCAACACTGATGACTCTCTCTGTAAGCTCCAACTACACCTCTGCAGGCCCTCATCGTCTCAGGCAAGCAAGCAAGCAGGCCACTACAACGATAAACAATATGCATGCATGAGCATCTGGCGAGCTCCCTCCCTCCCTCGCTCTCAGCTGGTGCAGAGATGGCAGACGCATTCAGTGGTAGCTAGTGCTGAAATAAGCCCTCTACTAACGCCATGGCAGCATGCACCACGCACGCATGTGTGTGTGCATATGGTCTCTGAAACTCTAAAACTCCCTGAAGTGTGCCCATGCACAGGATACCATTGGCGTCCTTGCTCGAGATTGATGGCGACCGCTCATCAGCTTCTTACTGGCTAGCTAGTTGTAGTTGATAGAGTGGTTGCAAAAGAACACAACTGCAGCTGGCTGGCTAGCTAACAAGCTCATTCAGTTTTCTGTTGTCATTCAGTCTGTTGATTCTGATGGTCCGATCAGGCATTCAGAAAACCAAGCAAAACCCCTTTTTCTCTGAAAATTTTAGAATAAGAATTTAGTAAAATGAACTATATTTCTTGTCCTAAATATCATATATTTAAGAATGGAGAAATTGGAGAGTATACAGAGAAACTATATAGACACTAGTTTTGGAGCTTTCGAAAAAAATATAGACACTAATTAACTCGCTCCAATTAATCCCTATTCTTTTGTGCAAGTTTGTGGTTGCCTGACGTGCGACATAAAGAGAGAGAGCAGTTACAGTATATATGGAGAGAGGGGGAGAGAGGGAGCAACATTTTCCAACGGCTGTTTTGCAGTCTCGTATAGCAACAACTATCCAAGCCCTCTTTCAGTACGCTAGCTTCTCTTTGGGCAGCATGTAGTAGTACGACCCACACTGCTTGCTCACTGGCCTACGTACACAACCCTACCTCAGCATGTCCCTACTCTCACGAGAGAGAGAGAGAGTGGGGCAGTGTAGCAGCTGCGAAAATGAATCTAGCTTAGATTTTGTTTGGATCTTGTGCGTCCCTAGCTCCATCCACTCGTGAAGGGACGACAATGAAAACCACAGGGTTTCTGCAGTAGGCTCAGACAGAGGCGCCATCGGCCTTTAAATGCAAGCACAGCACGCAGTGGTACTGTGGTTACTGAATCATGGAGCTGTTTGTAGCCTATTGCTAGATGCTAGGCCAGGCTCATCCCAAAAGCCGACCACCCATATATACATCATTCTTTGAGGACCCGTTCCACAATATTTTAAATTTGTATTAGAAAATAATGTTCAGAGAATGGTTCTTTGAGTAATATAAGTACTACCAAAATGCTTAAATCAAAATGTAATAAAAGCGACATGAGGATATTATTTCTGTTCCTTTTACATCCATTGTTTACATCTGATCTGGGGTAGTTTCTAGTCCAACTGCTGTAGCATTTGCAACTTTTGCCTCTGTCAGGCCATATACGGGAATGCATGCATGCATGAACACAAGAGACAACAGCTATATATGACTGTTGGGCGTCCAAGCAAAAGAGGATAAGAGACAGATTAATTTCCTCTCCTTTAATTTCCCCTGATTTATCTATCGCTTGTTTATTTCTGCAGGTGCTCAACTGTTCAGCGACGTTCCGTGACGATCAGGACCGCCTGCAATTGTACATGCTATAGCTGACCTCGTGATCTGTGTATCATATCACTGATCTTACTGGCACTGAACTATTGTGTTCTTTTACTTGGCAAAACCAGGCAGAGATCAAAGTGCATTTGATTCCCTTGTTTTGTTTTCTGTGGTCACCGTACCACCATACAAAATGCTTCACGTACCATGCTGGAGGCTAACGTATTTTACTCTCTTATAACAGTATGATTAATTAACTAATTAACCTTACACTGCTTATGGAAATATCGGTTCGGCGTGCAGAAAAAAATTGAAGTCTCGAGGCGCACAGTGTGAATGTGACTGGTACCTAGGCTAGGTAGCTGCATGCATGCTATGGATCGGCGTGAGGAAAAGGTTATGAATGGTATGGCCGCCATCGCGGTCGATCGAAGAACACTGGAGAGGGAATGCTGCGAAATGCGTTCCAAAAGCCAGACAAGGTACGTACTAGCTAGAAAAACTAGAGCAACCTTGGACGGGAGTACAGCAGTAGAAGCCATTATTTTTTTTTCTTTTGAGTTTATCTTTAGAGCAGTTCTTAGTTACACCCGATGGAATCGTTAACTTATTAACAGAATCTGGGGCCGAATAAACTAATTGGAGATCACTCGCGCGTGTTCAACTGGCGGCTGGCACTTGGATCAATTATGATATATGGACTTTGGGTTCAGGTTTACATCTTGATCTGTGCGATTAGACTTCATGGTTTATATCATAACTACCACTAGGAAATTAAAAGAGCTTTATTTGAACCAGACATACTACTTTAGGTGATCACCTGACGGTCTGATGCCGATGCATACACGGGCAATGCAGCCATGATGATGATTCACACACAAATCCTAATAAACATCTCCTAGTATCTGATAAGCAGCTCTAGTTTCAATGCGATATGCATGCTAACCTGCACAGATAATTAGCTGAAGCAAAAGTCTCATAGCAGCTGGCTTGAACACGCTTTAAAATCTAATGAACCTATATATTTTAGTTCCAGCTAGCTACTATGACTCGATAGTTTTCATGTTATAATATATCTCCTACTACAAGTCACCTTTTAAGTTCTTTAACCCCACTCTCATATGATGGAATGTAAATGTGCCTTTAGCTAGATGCATGATAGAGATTGAGAGCGAGATACCCGGCCCTCATGCATGCATGAGTTGTCTCGTCACATGTGACGGGTAAAGCGGGACCCTGGCCTGCTTATGCTGCATGGCAATCTTACCACCATGCACTGCTGCTGCTACGTGACACAAAGGCGCGCATATTATTGCACCCAAGTCCGGCCGTCGTCCTAAGAAAGCCAGGCACATAGATAGATAGTCCTCTTCTATAGGATTTCTTTTGATTTTTCTATTGGAGACGAATGTATGAAGCTATAGGACTTGTCTACGTACTTGTCGCCGCTTTTGTAGTTCACTGTTGTCCATATCCTGTCCGCCCCTGTCCAGATATATATGCACTGTACTCAATGTCCATCTATAGTATCCACCAGCATGTGACATCCCCACAATGCAAGCCCTAGCTAGCTAGCTCTGTAGTTTTACCTGGACATTTACATTTTACAGTTACAGTCGAAGAGATATTTAATTTATATTACGTACCTGTGTTGTTTTAGTGATTAACTAATGTTCATTGCATAATTAACATGTCGTTTTATTGACTGTGCTCTGACATTAGCAGGAAAAGGGTAGAGGCTTGAAAAATATTCTAAACCCTCGAAGAGACTCCAATGCCCATGCATACAGATGGGGAGTGTCGCCTGTGCATAGCAGATAAATGCAATGGAGCAGATCATCAAAACTGCAAAGCTTCTTTAAGCCCCTCTGCACTGCACTGGCGCTGCCACCACCCTGCATCTGCATGAAAGGGACTGGAGCATGGGGCAAAAGATTGGCATTCTTTTGGATTATGCTAGCTGGCATGCTGCTAATACTACTATACTCCATATTATTCAGCGGTATACTTAGTACTCCCTCATTTCTCAAAAGATTATCATCTTCTATTTATTTTTTAAACTAGAAGGTGATAATCTTCTTAATTGATTTCCATTCCCATGGTCATGCATTGACCATATTATCCGGCTGTTAGGATGGGTTGGGTTCAGACCTGAACCTTAAACTCTGAATGCGATATGTGGTGTGGACATGTGCTGCTGCTGTCCACCTTCTTCCTTCACTTCTCCCAAGCGAGCGAGGAGGAGGCCATGCCACTGTTGGGGAGCAAAAGTGCACGCATGGGCTGTAGCTGCTGCTGCTGCTGGCCATTCGCCATCATTACCTTAATCAAAGTTGAGTCATGAGGCATGGGATGGCATGGATCCCTAGCCGGCCAGTTTCCTTTTCATCATGACGCCAATCTTGGATCCTTTGTGACGTGCTCCCGGCCGGACACTCGAGAGTCAGGTGACGCTGTTGCCTGGTGGTTCAAGACTCTGGGTAGTGTTCATCGTCAAGATCATATACTGTACAAGTTTAGATCAGGTTTTTTTTGAACAAAATACAGTACAATATTTCTTAATAGATTGTTCGTTGCATTGATTAAACTAAGAAGATAGATGAAAAATGCAGTCATTGGCAAAAGTGAAAAGATAAATGAAAAGATAAAAAAACAAAACGAAAAGTTCGTAGGTATTGTTAGTTAGGCTATGCCCAGCTCCCCTTTTGACAAACATGAAGAACACAAACAACAAAATAGACGGCAACATACTAAGCTCTTTGGGAAAAGAAAAGAAAAGGACCCTCATCTCTCCATGCATGCAGTCATTCATCAGAGAGCATCATGCTATATATGCGCCACCACATTGCAGCCAATGTTTCATCAAAAAAGGATCGATGCCATTGTTCCTCTTGATCTGGAGCTGGAGCTACGCCCTCAAGCAACCAGCAGCCATTGCAAAAGTCCAAGGGAGCTGAGGAGGGGCCTGCTGCACACTGGGTAGCTGCCAGGAACTAGCCGAGCATGCTTAAAGGGGACGCTGAAATAGTACTGATACCTCCCAATTAGCAACAGCCTTTCTCTCTCATCTAGTCATCTCTCTCTCTCTCTTGGCCCCTTGCTGCCTGCATCATTCATGAGAACATGCTATTGACCGACATCTCTCTTTTTTTTTTTCTGCAGCTGTTGACTACCCCGAAATTCAGAAGAAAACAATCTATCAGCTACATGCACTGCATGGTGGGGCATGATCTCTCATATTGACAAATCACCCATAAGCATTTCATATATTCACAACAGCAGCCCTTTGAAAAATTCATTTGTTACGCCTCTATAACAATACTGCACTGTAGCAGGCTTGTGCGCTGGTGTGTGTACGTACTACATACGTGTACCATGAGCCGTCATGAACTGGTAGATACTCCAGGATCGGAAGTTTTTTCTGTTGCACTAAACCAATGTATTTATATACACGCGTACGTACGGTGCGCAGCATGCATGCATGTCTACTACGCTTGCATGTAATAGAGACGAGACAATCAAGTACGTATACGATATATATCTCTGACGCCTTCAATGTGTCAGGCATACATAGAAATGGAGCGGTGTACGTTTATCACTGTATTCACAGTGAAGTACCCGTTGTATTTATACGCCTACGTGTGTACAAGCAACACTGAACACGCATGTTTATGACCTTCTTCTTCTCCCTTCACTCTCGCAATGAGAGCTCAACATCAAGGAACAGTATGAATGCGCCATTGACTATTTGGCATATGCACGCTGCATGTTTCCCTTATTCGAACCAACAGCTTCTTCCTCACTCTCTTCTTTAAAGATTTGTTATCGCTGACTTTTAATTGTAAATTTATTTATCAGTGTGTGGAGTTATTAGGCAGTGTAGTACAAGTATATATGAATCGGTTTTTCTCTAAATTGAAGATTTATCATGGCAGTGCCCTTGGGTTGCTGGCATTGAGGAGGTCCTGCACAGTGCTATACAACTGTTTTGAAGTGACATCTGCTTGTGCAGTGAGTATTTCCCTAGTACAACAAAAGTATGTCTCTACAACATACCTACGTGGCTACTACATACTGTACGCAGCAACGCTAGTGCAGGCAACAATATAATGACGATGATGCAAATGAGCTACTGTAACTATTATCATCATCTTTATTTTTCCTTTTCAAAAAGGGACAATGTAGTATTGGGGGGAGATTTCCTTGAATCTTTTCACACACACACACAGGAGGGAGAGGGAGAGAGAGATGCTACACAGATCCCTATGAGCTGAGGGATGTGTGTGAAGAGAGAATGTTACCCATCCAAGTCCAAGCATTTCTCCTTTTCCTATGTTTTATTTTTTTGGTTGGGTGTTGTGTGTAAATGTGGGAGCAAGTCATTCCTTTTGCTTACTTTAAAGCCACGCGCAACGCAAGCACAAGCACACTTGCTCACTTCTCCTTCCACTTCACACGCTCCGCAGCTTCACCTAGTAAACCCCGGACCTCGAAGCTCTCATCGCGCACGGCACGGCAATGGCGGGGCGTATCATTCCCGAATGATCGACCCGCTGCTGCTGCGATCACCGTTCGTCCCTGCAGCATCTCTTTCACTCTCTTCTGATCTCTCACTAGTTCGATTTCCATCCCCCTGTTCATCATCATCGATCCTCACGACGCGATGACCAACAACAACGACGGTGGCACCAACGCGGCGGCGAGCGGGTGGCTAGGTTTCTCGCTCTCGCCGCACATGGCCTCGTCGATGGACGACCACCACCACCACAACAACAACAACGGTCAGCAACAACAACAGCAGCATGGCCTCTTCTTCCCTTCCGTCACTGCTGCCGCCTACGGTTTCGGCGCCGGCGACGCTGCCGTGGCGGCCACCAGCGCGCCGTACTACACGCCGCAGCTCGCGTCCATGCCGCTCAAGTCCGACGGCTCCCTCTGCATCATGGAAGCGCTCCGGAGAACCGACCAGGATAACCACGGTTTGTTTCCGTATTTGCTCTTGATGTACTGTCTTCTTGGATTATTATTGGATCGCGCGCGTATTCATTTATTTGATGCGTGTGACGATGGACGAGCAGGGCCGAAACTTGAGGACTTTTTGGGCGCGTCGCAGTCGCAGGCCATGGCGCTGAGCCTGGACAACGCCGCCTCCAACTTCTACTACTACGGCGGAGCCGGAGCCGGTGCCGGCGTGGGACAGCAGGGACACCACCACGGGCTCTTGCAGCCGTACGCCGACGCGTACACCGGGCAGTCGGCGCCGGCGGCGTTCGTGGCCGACGACGAGGCTGCTGCCACGGCGATGGCGAGCTGGGTAGCGGCGGCGCGCGCCGGCGCCTTCCTGTCCCAGCAGCAGCAGCAGCACCATCCGCTGGCCCTGTCCATGGGCTCCGCGTCGTCGCTGTCGAGCTTGGTGACGACGATCCCGCAGGGCGTCGGCGGCGAGTACGGCGGCGTGCTGGCGTCGGCGGCGGCGACAGCGATGGACGGCGGGCGGAAGCGCGGCGGCGGCGGCCCGGCGGGGCAGCAGAAGCAGCCGGTGCACCACCGCAAGTCCATCGACACGTTCGGGCAGAGGACGTCGCAGTACAGGGGCGTCACCAGGTAACTAACACCTCATCTATCATCACTCTCCTATCACGTCGTCCCAAGCGCTGGCTGGCTAATGAGCACGTTTATATATAGCACGTGGTAATTAATCACCGTCGCCTCGTTGTTTTAGCACGTGCTGATTACAGCTTTGGTGGCGATTACATTAAGCAGGCATAGGTGGACGGGAAGGTATGAGGCTCACCTATGGGACAACAGCTGCAAGAAGGAAGGCCAGACCAGGAAAGGCAGGCAAGGTACGTACGACACAGTAACATTTCAATATGTTATGTCACCGGCTATAATTACCGGTCTGTAATGACAGTCTACTTAGTACTACTTACTTACTATCAGTGGCTAATTACGTTGGTCTCTCTCTCTGCATATATAACCAAACTGCTCTGGTTGTCCGGGACTATATCTGCTGTTGATGCGCAGTTTATCTCGGTAAGTACGGCACGCTGTATGAACACTAGCTAGCTTGCTGTTGACACATGCTATGCGCGGTAAAAAAAAATTCTATCTTGATGACATGGTTGCATTAGGCGGGTACGACATGGAGGAGAAGGCGGCGAGAGCCTACGACTTGGCGGCGCTCAAGTATTGGGGCCCTTCCACACACATCAACTTCCCGGTAACTCCGCTTTTGCTTGCTTGTTGGTTTCACTACTTTTACCTCGACATCCATGGTTATCAAATGCTAAGTTAAAAAAAGCAAATCTTTGTGGTGGATATATATAGCTGGAAGATTACCAGGAGGAGCTGGAGGAGATGAAGAACATGACAAGGCAGGAGTACGTGGCTCACCTCAGAAGGTACTACGTACGCACTGCACAGACTGTATTATCTAGTGCTTGTCATCTGAACATTTGACCTAGCTAGTCGCCATGCAAATGCATCATCTGAACCAACTGCTGCTGGACGACTGGATATTTTTTTCGTCTCCATGCATGCATGCATCTGAAATCCAATAACTGCTGGACATTTCGCTGCATGCGTGATGCAGGAAGAGCAGCGGTTTCTCACGGGGCGCGTCCATGTACCGTGGAGTGACAAGGTCCGTCCGTCCGTCTGTCGTCTATATCTCTGCATTTTCACACTACTTTGCACATGATGAACGGTCATCATCAGTTACTGACGAACATGGATGGTTGTGAACTCAACGATCAGGCATCACCAGCACGGGCGGTGGCAGGCGCGCATCGGCCGCGTCTCCGGCAACAAGGACCTCTACCTCGGCACATTCAGTACGTTCCACTTCAACGCTTCTGAATTTATTTTTCCTGAAAGCCAGTTGCCATTGCCATAGGTTTCGATCCGTTAGTTGCCATTGCCATGCAGCTAGCAGCGCGAGGCGTTGCATGCAGAGATGCTGTCATGGGCGGAGGGCACATCGTATGCATGGCATGTACTGTATGGCTTAGTAGCTTTAGCTCCCAATGAATGATGCCGCCCTGACCCCTCCCGGCCCCCTGCGAAAGAATGTCTTCTTGCTTTCTCCCCTTTCCTTTTGCCTCCCTTCTCCCTCTAGCTCTCTCTCTCTACACACATGCTAATGCATGCAGAGAGAGAGAGAGTGAAGAGAGAAGCTTTTGCGTAAGGCTGGCGCCTCTAGTTTTTACACTGCCGCGGATCGCACGCGCTGAAACCCTTTTGACCAGCCCCCCAGCATGCCCACACCCCATCGACGACTGCGTACAGCCGCGCGCCCATCATTCCGTTCCTCCTGTTCAGATCATTGCTTCTTCGTTCTTGCAGAACTGCATGCATGTTACTCGTGTTCGCTGATGTGTCGTGCAGTACTGATCAATAATGACGCATGCTGTTGTTGTACGTGGGTGCATGCAGGCACGCAGGAGGAGGCGGCGGAGGCGTACGACATCGCCGCCATCAAGTTCCGCGGCCTCAACGCCGTCACCAACTTCGACATCACGCGCTACGACGTCGACAAGATCATGGCCAGCAACACGCTCCTCCCGGGCGAGCTCGCGCGACGCAAGAAGGACGACGACGGCACATCCGCCGCCACCGCCGCCGCTGCCGCAGCAGCAGCGGCCTTGGTGCAGCAGGCGAACGGCGGCGCCACCACGGACACCTGGAAGATCGCCGCCGCGAGATCGGCCGGTGGTGCCGGTGGCGAGCACAGCCAGCACCAGCAGCAGCTGCAGCTGCAGGGCAACCACCACCACCACCATCACGACGTGCTGTCGGCCGGCGAGGCGGCGTTCTCCGTGCTGCACGACCTGGTGGCGACCGCCGCGGACGGCAACGGCGGGACGCACATGCCCACCATGTCCGGCGGCGCGTCGTCGTCGCTGGTGACGAGCCTGAGCAACAACTCCCGCGAGGGCAGCCCCGTCGACCGCCTCTCCATGCTCTTCTCCAACAAGCCGTCGCATCATCAGCAGGCCGCGAAGCCCATGAGCCCGCTGCCGCTCGGCTCCTGGGCCTCCCCCAGGCCAGCCGCCGCCGTGTCCATCGCGCACCTGCCCCTGTTCGCCGCGTGGACCGACGCGTGACGAACGAACCGTTTCCCACCGTGGTGCGTGCACGCGCGCGCGTCCAGCTAGCTGCTCGTAATAGCTGGTCAGCTTGTTCACGTACGTAGTTCATTTAGGGTTCGTCTTGGATGCATGGTGGTTTAGAAGGTTAATTAGCCATATGCATGGGAGAGTCAAGCTCAAGCTAGAGGAGAGGGGAATATAATATGCACCGCGGCACGGCCTCTGCTGTTTCCTTCTTCTCCGGCGACGGACGGCGAACACGACCGGCCGGGTCGGAGAAGAAGGGGTTTTGTAATATGGAGGCTGGAGATCAGGTGCATCGATCTCCTCCAAAACTATATCCAAAAACTAATGTACCACTAATATTATAATAACCTCTCACTGATCGATTGGTTTCCTCGGCTGCCTTCTCTCAGAAACAGAGACTGAAAATCGTATCTGGTACAGCAGCTGTGGTACGTACGTAGCACATGAACATTTGCACACACGAAGAAGAACTCAACAAGGACGAATCAATGAATCTCTGTACCAGCTGCGAACCAACCAACCAACCAACGTGACGCGTGCATGTGAGAGGGATGATCTCACCAGATCAGATCACCAGCTGGCCCGCCATGCCCTGCCTGCGTCCCCGACGGGCGATCGATCAAGAGCAGTTCCTTCACCTGCGCATCACGGCTCACAACTTCAGAGTTGCAACTATTCACCCGGTCGTCACCCCTCGCCACGCCATCACCCACACCTCATTGCCATCATTATCTTCTTCCCCCGTGCAATCGCAATGGCAGTACCGTGCAAAACAGACTCATTGGTCTGTTCTGTTCTGCTATCAGCGTTAGCTGGACAGCAGGACGTTACAACAGAATATATAGGTGAAAAGGTATGAGACGATTCAGATCAGGTCTAGAGATGATCCAGTTTTTGAACTTCATACAGGGCAAAAGAATTGAGATTTCTGGAGCAGCTAAGAGAATTTACAAGCCACGACAAGAGCATATCCACAAAAGAATTGAGATTTCTGGAGCAGCTAAGAGAATTTACAAGCCACGACAAGAGCATATCCACACATCCATAACTAATTCTACACATTTCTGTGACGACTAATCCACAGGCTGGTATTCAGTTCCTACATCTAGATCCCTATCCCTCAAGTCCTCGACAAAGCTTTCAACCAAGCTAGTACATCCATTCGTGATCTCTGTTTGCAGTTTATTTCACATCCTCACCGATGAGGTCGAGGCCGACCATCAGGAACGAGATGCCCTGGAACAGCAGGAAGTAGAAGTGCATCCCTTGTTTCGACAGCAAGCTCCGGGCGGCAGCGGTTAGGAGGAGCAGCGAGAGCGTGAGCTCCTTCTTGTATATCCGGTTGTACTTCTTCCTGGACTCCTTTCTTGGAGCAGGTTGCTTTGTCATGGGCTGCTCCTTGATCGTTGACACGGCAAGGATTGGCGTCGAAAATGCTTGATGTTGGTTCTGCTCCTTCGGCGATGACAAGATGAGGTCATTCTCTGATGATCGACCCGATTTCTTGGTCACTACCCACTCGTAGGCGCTCCCGAGCTGGAATAGGCCGGAGATCATGGCATTGAACTTGGTTACGGACATGGTGTTCTCAAACAGGAGGTATGGGATTATGAACGGGAAAGATTTTGGAGCAGGGAGGATGTTAAGGAAGGACATCAGGGCTGGGATGTAGCAGACGACCCATTCCGGGAGCTCGGCTTCAGGAACGAACATTGTCATCGGGAGGATGATGCAGAAGAGCGTGAAGGAGTAGAAGGGCAAGATGAGCTTGCGCAGCAGGAAGAAAAGAAAGATCAAGTTGGCTTTCTTCCAGAACGCGATCTGCAACCACAGAAATTGGACAACATTAGTAAACAGTCTAGTAATTTAAGTTATCCGACAACAAATCAAGCCAAATTCATCATCTTGACATTCAGCGGGCAGTTGATTTCCCCTAAAAGTACAGTTGGAACTATACACTAGGTGATAAAGTTTTGTCAACAAATTAAGAAGGAAGGTCTAAATGAAAAACTTGCGCGCCACAGAAAGCCACCTGATCACTTTCCCGTGGACCCTTTTGTCACTCTCAAATGATACCTGTTTTTACTCATCTCTCAAATGATACTTAACACTACGAGTCATTCCTTAACTTTGCTGACAAACCCAATTATGGAGCTACTGGTAATACCTTGCATCGAATAATGTCCGGCAAGCATAGTCTGAACAACTGCATTGGTCCTGAATGCCACCGGTGCTGCTGTTTCCTGTAAGACTCGTATGACTCTGGCAACTCACACTGGCACTGCATAAAGATGAAAAAAAACGCATTATGCAGACCATTCATATCAAAACACTATGATCCAAGCACCGTGGTACCACAATATGCAAGCAATTTGGCATGTCTTGTACCTCCACATCGTTCAGGAAGACAAACTTCCAGCCCCTCAGATGTGCACGGACTGCAATGTCCATGTCTTCAACAGTTGTCCGCTCCATCCAGCCCCCTGAATCCTCCAAAGCTTTGATCCTCCACACCCCAGCGGTGCCATTGAACCCGAAGAAGTTGATGAACACACCGTTCACCTGTTGCTCCACTTCAAAGTGGAAGCTCAGGTTAATGTTCTGTAACCGTGTCAATAGGTTCTCGTCCTTGTTCACAAATGACCATCTTGCTTGCACTAGTCCCAAATCCGCATTGTCCTGCAACCAATCGATGAGGCATAACACAGGCAGAATGCCTAAATTCCGCACAATTGACCTTAGGTACTGAATTTACCTTAAAATGCGGCACTGTGCGCATCAAGAAGTCAGGATAAGGCTGGAAATCGGCATCAAAGATCGCCACAAACTCATATTCCTTGACATAGCTGCAGCTCATCGCCGACTTGAGGTTACCGGCCTTGTACCCCTCCCTGAGCACACGGTGGTGGTACACGATGCGTGCACCAGCCTCCTGCCACTTCTCCACCTCCTCTTTGATCAATGCTCGAGTGATCAGGTCATCGGAGTCATCAAGCACCTGCACCAGGATGTTGGACCTTGGCCAATCCAGATTGCAGACCGCAGCAATTGACTGCTGATACACCTGAATGGAACGGAGCAATTCCCAGCAACTTCAAAATTGGAACTTATGTTTGATGGAGAAAAAAAAAGCTGAAATTTTAGGCGCAATTGCAAATAACAATGCTGCATTGTTACCTCCTTCTCGTTGCACATTGGTATCTGGACGAGCACCATGGGGTAGTAGCCGGCGTCGGGGTCCTCCTCGTCGGGCAATGCAGGCGAGACAGGCTTGGGTTTGATGCGCCTGAGGTGGATGTAGAAGCAGCCGAGGCTCTGAATGATGCGGTCGGCGCTCTGGACAAGGAAGAGCACGACGCAGACGTCGGCGAGAAGCTGCAGCGGCGGGGCGACGTAGGCGGCGCGGAAGCGCTCCCACGACGCGTGGAGCGCGCCGAAGGACACGGCGGCGGGGGCGGCGAGGCGCCAGCCGTTGAGGTAGGCGGCCAGCTCGACGGCGAGGAGGAACAGGGACAGCAGGAGGCACGCCTTGATGAACGCGTAGAACGGCGACCGCGGCCGCGCGGGCGCATCCGCGGCGTCGGAGTCCGTCCGGCCGGCGGCGACGCGGCGCCCGAGCGCGACGGCCGCGGAGGCGAGCCACGCCAGGAACCCCGCGGCGCGGTGCGCCTTGAGGAGCAGAACCCAGGTGATCTGCTTGGCGGTCTTGCCCCTCCGCCTCCTCTTATTCCTCCGCCCGCGGCCGGCCAGGAACTCCTCCACGTCGTCGTCGTCGCCGTCGATCTCGGAGATGGACCAGCTGGGACTCTCCATCTTGACGACGACCGGCGCGCCGCGGTAGGCGTCGCCGCCGGCGAGGACGGTGGCATTGCCGCCGCCCCACAAGCCGCTCCACGGCGCCATCGACGGGCGGCCGAAGAACCCAACCCGACACTCCCGCCTCTCTCTCTCTCTCTCTCTCTATCCCAAAATAGCAAGACGCCGAGCACACCCTCTGGCTCTGGCTCCCCTTCTTTTGTGCTCCCCCCCAGCTCCGTGCAACGCAAGCTCAACCAACACAACAGCTGCGGCAACGCGACGGAACGAGACGGCGACGAAGGAAGGAAGGAAGGAAGGAAGGGGAGGGAGAAGAAGAGAAGCGCGGAGGACAGGGTACAGTACTGTGCAGGGCAATGAACAGCTCAACACGTCAGAGAGAGAGAGGAAGAGGAGAGGAGAGGAGGGGAAGGGACAGCGAGATTTATGGCATTGACGTGGCTGCCACTGCCAGTCTGCCTTCCTTCGACCGTGCATGGCTTCTCGAGATTTTGGGTGGCAATCAAGCCACATCTGTTGGATTATTACAACAGATGGATCCTCAAAAAATGATTATTTTACAAATCAAAATCCGCGGATTCTGCTTGCCTTTCGCACTGTGATCTTCACACGCGGTTCCAGTGTCTTCGTCGCAGGCTGACGAGCATCTCCCGAAACACGCAAAAACTTTCTTGCGCGTCTCCGGTAGCGTGTCTCCGTAGATTCATCGAACATTCATCCTCGTTAATAAAAAACGAAGGCCATGCATGTACAATTGCTCTGTGACACTGACATGCATGCATTCAGGAACGAGTGTCTCAAAGAACGGGTTCATTCCTAGTGTCACCGATTTCGAGGTTGACAACAACAAACTTGGAATATTTCCATTAAAATAATTCAGCTTCTTGTTGTCATCAATGCTCAAATATTCATTAATTTATATTTTTGAACTAAATTATCCGGTGACGTATATTTGGGATCATAATCATCACCGGTGACGAATACTTGGGATCGGAAGAGTAAAATGTGATCCGTTGTAAATAAACTAGTCCTCAAATTTGGGCGGTACTTTCCTGTTCTTTTCAACCTTTTTGTATTTGTAACAAAAGAATGACACGTGTCCAAGTACCAGACAAATATCAAAAGGAAAATGTACTTTGAAAAAATGAGAACAAAATCAAGGTTAACATAGAGGGCAAGTTCACAAAAATATATTCACATTGCAGAGACAGCTCAAAACATCTTCAGTGAAAGACCAGCTTTGCTTGTTGAACTGAAGCTGAAGGTCATTGCTCGTGCACAATAAAAGTGTTGGGCCTTCCTCTGAAGATGTTTTGAGTTTGCAATGTAGCATGGATTGAAAAACAAAATGTCAACAAGTTTACTCATCATCAATTGCATCAGCCTGAAGTTCTGTATTCAGCCAGGGGGACCAAATCAACTTAGTTTCATTAAGGTTAACAACGAGGCCTACAACGGCTAGTTTGTGACAGAGTTTATAGCTTCAACATAGTTTATCGAGCGTTAACGGTTAAAAAATATTTACATATAGTTCCCTCCTACAACCACAAAAGTGTGAATGCATTCAGCAACTTCCCTTTCGCCGCTCTGATTTTATTGCTTCGTAAGAATCCATAACCTCTTTGAACTTTGCCTCAGCAACCCCTGCCACAAACAAAAGGGTCAGATTTTGAGCACATGCATATATAACGGGCATATGATCGCTTTAAATGTTGGGAATCGGGAGAAAGAAAGACAAACGTTTACCTTTGTTATTTTGGTTTTGGTCCGGATGGTACTCCATTGCCTTTCTCCTAAAAGCATTCTGGAATACGAATCACAAATTAAGCAAGCAAGGCAGACAGATGATTACAAAAATTTTACTGCTTTATCCATCTAGCAGGGAGAAAACAATGTAAACCGCAAAGAAGAAAACTTATCAGTAGAATATTAAGCATTGGAATTCCAGAGTTGGACACAAGAGGTGATAAGAAAGAACTTCGGCAAGAGAAGTAAAGCCAGTCCTTGCTTGCCTGATTTGGCTATTGTCGAAGCAGTCAAAGAAAATTGGTTACTATAGTTACTTAGAGGTGTGCAGGACAAATCCAATTACAGTAGTAGACCATCGGTCTTCCTACATGCTTAGCTCGTAGTTCAGTGAAACTCTTCAAATAAGGGGAATTTTAAATCTTCAATGATTTGAACTGTCTCAATTCTCAACACACAGAAAATTGTAGTGCTACAAAATATACAGCAGACACACAAGCACTCTTTTTGGCTGCAACATTCATAAGCTACATGAATAAAAGGGCACAAGAACGCATACCTTGATCTCAGCATCTGAAAACGGCTCTGATCTTGACCTGTGCAATGAAACAAAAATCAATTGTTGTGGAAAATAGTCATGAAACTATTACCATTGACTGTATATACAACAATGTTAGTTTTTTTTTTTTTTTTTTTTTTTTTTTTTTTTTTTTTACGAATGACAGCAACGTTAGTTCAATACTATTACAGCCTACAGCGATTGTTTTCGTTGATATAGTTGAATCATGAGGTTCAAGGCTGGAAGTGAAAAGTTACTTTCCATGTCTACGTGTCAGCATGTCCGAATGTCATGCTCGACTGTTATGGAATCAGGACAGATGGTAAACATGGCCAATAAATCAAAATAGATCACAGAATACTGTAATGTATACCTGTCCAGGCCCAAGATAGAATAGTGATGCGACATTGTGTAACTCATAGTTTCCTTAGGTATTGACCTAAACTTCGTCCTTTGGTTAGCATAACACGTTTCTGCATCCCAGTACCAGTCATCTCTTCGGCTATGCTGATAGTAGCCTGGGTCATGGCTTTTCCAAGTTCGATAATCCCGGCACTTACTTCTCTCCTTCTTGAATTCATCTTGCATGTGCCGTATGCGTTCCTACAAAAATCACAAGTTGAAACATACAAGCACGCAAATAAAAAGAACATAAGAAAATGTGACTAGCATGCTGACACCAGCTTATAAGATAGTCCTTCACTGTGACATGCATATTTTGTAACATTAAACTTTTCTGGCAGGTTACTTGCATAACCTTTACTTGCATGACCTTTGCTGATTTAAATCTAAAATTTTCTAAAGATCAAATATCACAAAGTGGAAGTTAAGTAGCAAAGTTCACAATCAACCATAAATAATAGAGTTCTGGCATTTATAGTTGTCTAATAGCATATTCAGACAGCATGAACTGAATCATGCAGTGCAGAAAATGATCTGAACTTCTGATCTTTTAAGTGTGAGCAGGGAACTGACCACTCTTTCCCTTTGATCCTCATTCCTTTGGCGCATCCTCTGGTAATATCGTTCCCAGGCTTCGCCATGCCGATTCGGCCGCCGAGGTATATCTTCCCAGTATATAAACGGCTCCGACCTACTAAGCTTCATCCAAAGGAAAAAAACATTTTTACCTGAAATCACCTGGTTAGGGTCACGAAATGGGTACTTGGTTATACCTGCGTGTAGAACCAGTTCACAGACCGGCGCAGTTGACCAACCTAAAGATTCGCAAGCGAACGCATCATTGCACGAGAATAAATTCACGAAAAGCGACAGTTCAGACTGACGATCGTTTCAGATGATTCTGCTGAGCGCAACCACAGTACAGAGAAGCAGCAGCGTGCATGGCCCAACGATAGGAAGCCTAGAAATTTTGACATCGGGAAGCCGCACGGACACCGCGGTTCTGGTCTGACATCCACTGATCTTGGGAAGGGGGGTAGTATGGAGAGGAGCAGGCAGACGTACGGCAGCCGTGGTGGCGGTGGCGCCGACGAGCGCGAAGAGGATGATGGCGGAGGGGAAGGAGCCGGAGTCCTCGTCCTCGGGCGACCGCCACGGACTCGCCTGGCGCTCGCCGTCGCGGCGGCCAGCCATGGCGCGCGGAGCAGGTCGCTGTGGCTGCAGAGCAGAGCGACTGAATCGGGGATCTGACGCCGGCGAGGTGCGTCGCAGTCGCAGAGAGTGTAACGGGCCGGGCTGAGACTGTAAATGGGCCCGGGCTGAATTTGTAAGATAGGGGATGGGTGTGAAGGCCCAAACTGGATTGCTCTCAAGTGACACACTGATGAGATTGCAGCCCATAACATGCTACGGCCCAATGCTTCATTTCGTCCCAAATTTGATACTCCGTACGTCTTCGAAAGTTAACGATAAATTTTAAGAGACGGAAGGAGTATTTTCTGGTTTTCTATCATGTTTGACATAGTATATACTATTTGCCTCCAAGATACTAATCAACAAACATATGGCCAGATCTCTTAAAAGTATGCATACTTCGATTAAAATAACCATTTGGCGCAGGCCACAGAATAAGACAAAACTGTTACTGTTAGTAGACCATTTTGGTTTGTCTGAGCGATGGAGCTAACTTACCCAGGTCAGACGTCAGGACGTTCATGCACGTAGACAGCCGGCCGGCCTCCCAGATGTTTGAAGTAAACGAACGTTCCAAAAGGCCGTGCCACTTTTCCAAGCATCTAATCAAAATCAATCAATCTGGCCGTGATCATCGCGCTTGATAGATCGTCCATGGAATTCTCGGCCCACTTTGGAAAAAATAACAGATATATATATATACTGTGTACTCCTTTCGTCTTCAAAAATTTCTCGCTTTCTAATTCAATTTTGAGCTAAAACGCGACAAACTTTCGAAAACGGATGGAGCAGCTCGCAACACGCCGGAATTGACTGACCGCTATTTTTTTCCGGTCTACACTACAAGTCCAGATCGTGTGTTCCCTGGAAAAGTATAAACAGATTTTATTTGGAGTAGAGCCTCCAGTGGTACTATATATGAAACTGTAAATACCACCACTCTCTCCACAACTCATGCATCGACCACAACTCAAGCTTCTTCATAAGTTGTTCCAACACCGCGTGGAAGCTAGTGAGCGATGAAGCACTACTCCTCCAACACCGCGTGGATAGCTCTGGCGGCGTTGTTCGCCATGGCCTTCTCCGTGACGCCTTGCGCGGCGCAGAACTCGCCGCAGGACTTCGTGGACCTGCACAACGCCGCGCGCGCGGACGTCGGCGTCGGCCCGGTGTCGTGGGACGACAACGTGGCCTCCTACGCGCAGAGCTACGCGGCGCAGCGGCAGGGCGACTGCACACTCGTGCACTCCGGCGGTAAGTACGGCGAGAACCTCTTCGGTGGCGGCGGCAGCAGCTGGACAGCGGCGGACGCCGTCGGCCTGTGGGTGGCGGAGAAGCAGTACTACGACCATGACACCAACTCCTGCTCGGCACCGGCGGGGAAGTCGTGCGGGCACTACACTCAGGTGGTGTGGCGTGACTCCACCGCCATTGGCTGCGCACGCGTCGGCTGCAACAACGGCGGCATCTTCATCATCTGCAGCTACAACCCGCGGGGCAACATCATCGGACAGTCTCCTTACTAGATCTTTGGACAGTCACCGACAGCTGCATGCATGTTACGCGTCGGTTATATGAATAAACTACACACTTCAGGGAATAAAATGTGAACTAGAAAATGATGAGCATGGATGAATATAAAGCAATAAAAAGTTAAGTGGTTTGTGATTTGTAATACCATAATATATAAAGCAATAAAAACTTAAGTGATCTGTAACCGTCCCTGCATTTTCTCTCTGCCTCCCGTGTATAGATGGCCAAATGGGTTGGATCAAACGGGTCAGCCCGAAGTCCTACGAAATCAGCTCGACCCGAGCACAGCCCGACACGGAGTAGATCAGGCCTAGGCCGGCTCGAAGCCCTGCTCAGCCACAAGCTCGTCGTGCCAGCCCGGTTGCCTGTTTAGCACGTTCGGCCTGACACGGCATGGGTCCGACCCGGCTAGAGTATATAAAATGCAACTCTGGTAAAACCATAGTCCTTATAGTCGGTCTGCCTCCCAGCCGTCGCACCAACTCGAGCACCAGCGATCCAGCATTCCAGACCCATCTCATTCTCCCTAGAACATCCACTGCCTCCCTTTCCATTTGCCTCTTCTTCCTCCGGGCTCCAGAACTCTACCACCTCCCTTCCATCACCAGCGCCTCAATCGAGGACCCTTCGGCCTTCGATCGCCGGCCGCTGCAAACAGTGAAGCCGGCGACCGAAGCCCTGGTGAACGGCGGCCGTAACTATAACGGTCCTAAGGTAGCGAAATTCCTTGTCGGGTAAGTTTCGACCCGCATGAAAGGCATAACAATCTGGGCACTGTATCGGAGAGAGGCTCGGTGTTGAGAATGCGAATACAAATAGGTATTTTGTGTTTGAGGAAGTCCGAAGAAAAAAGGGTTTGTGGACCCCGCCCTCGCACGACGCTTCCACTATTCTGCAGCCTTCTTCCGCCACTACCCGCACGCCGCACCACCTCCACCACTCGGCCCTCTCCTCAGATCCGCTTCGGCTTGCTCGTGTTCTCATCTTCTCGGGCCTCGACACGGCGCCCCGCCTCGGCAATGGCAGATCCAGCTGTCGTCCATCGCATCAGAGTCCTTGCGAATGGGTTTCGACATCGCTGTCAACTCTGCTCCATCGCTGCTACGAGTTTCGGGCTGGCCCGGCACGAAGGCTCGTGTTGGGCTCAGCATGGCCCAACACGGTTAAAATTAGCTCAGGCCGTGCCTAGGCTGAGACGTAGGCCCGTCGTGCCGGCAGGGCCTGACCCAGTGCCTCTTCCGGGCCATGCCAGACCCAATGTTTTCAGGCCCATTGGACATCTATACTCCCGTGACAGGACTTCTGTGCTATTGCTGGTCAAACAATTATGCAGTTTATTAAATTAAAAACTAAACGTGCTAGCCGCACACCCATTAATCGTGTACTACATATAGCAATTCGATAAAAATAAAACAACTTTCCTTTAGAAAGCTAAACAAACATCAACATGATAATGATATCAATTACAAGACTTTGTAATCCGTCTTGAGTCTCGTAATCACCCGTGTAAAACACAACTTCTGTAGAATCAGCCGTGCAATCCTACAATCATGGATTCTCAGGCGTTGGATTCTCATCCTAAGGTGGCTGCACATTTTTACTTAAATCCTCCCACCCGTGTCATCAAATAATCAACATATATGTGTAACTCAATCTAGACATCATTATTGAAGCACAATGCACCGAACAGCGACACCAAAAAACTTAAGCTAATAGCTAGGGAGGCGTGTGCACAATTCATTTATACTTCAATTTTAAATTATACCAGAATATTGGTCAATAGTTTTAAGTTGCCATAAAAGTTCTTTTATTTGTGGCCTTTGAACCTTTTCAGTTCAACCCAATTTTTTTTTTTGAAACTCAGCATTTTATTTAGTTCAACAAAAAAATGACTAGTTTTTGCAATCAAAGAGATAACACCGATTTTCTTTATTTTTTTAAATCTTCTCGAACCATAGCTTACACATGCCATGCACCATGCATAGACAAAGGAATAAACTGTGGCTAACTGGCAAGACCAAGTAAACCCTCCACGGATCAAGTCTCCTAAGTAAATCATTTAAATTTATTGAAATCAACCCTGCAGTTCCTATCGATGATGGCGTGGAGCATGGGAGTCTTTTATGTTATGAATAGCGCTTCTATATTATTATGGGGTAGAGGATCAAATATATAGAGTATTGGATGATTACAAATATGCAAAAAACTCCTCATACGATGGGGAAATACAATATATCTCTAACGTTTTACTTCTTAGACAAATACTTAGCTTCTTGGTGCCATCATTGACAGACTTTTGGATAAAGATTGTATATTAATTTTATGAAGATATCAATTACACTTGATTTCTGCACCAACATGATATCAAGAACAAGTCGAGATCATTGATGCACGATGACGAAAAAACAAAAAAGAAACTCTAGATAGATAACCATGACTAATAATTAAGAGAGTTGAACAAGTCAATGAGGGGTTTCATTTTAGGGACATTTGTGAAACTGGTACGTTTCGAACTTTAACCGTACATTTGATCCTCTTTTTAGTTTTGTGTATATGATCCTATTTTTCCAACTTGAACAGATGGATTGACCCTACTCAGTTAAGGCTATTTGGTGGTGTTAAGTTCACGGAAAAAACATCTTTACGCTTGTATCATTGATCATATTTATTTTGTAATCTTCATTTATAATTGTCGACTGTTGGAGTCGGCAGATCCCCTAACACTATGAGAAGTGTTTGAAGGAGTTTGTGGTTCGGTCTGGGCGCGCGGAGATCTAAGAAAGTGAAATGCGATTTGGACACGAGTGACACGGTGGTTTACGTGGTTCGGGCCGCCTGAGCGTAATACCCTACTCCACGGATGTGTGTTTGTTGTATTAACTTGTGAGCTTCCGAGTGTTCTAGAGTTCTCCCTGTGTATCGTCGGTTTGTCCTTTTATAGTACAAGGACCAACCGTTACAAGTCAGCCTGGCCCGACATGTGGCCCTGGCGGTTATTAGTATTGATACACGAGATTAATTGTTGTTAATAACCCTGTAACGGCTCCGACAGTGCCGTTACAGGTGTTAAAGCTGTCCGATTAATTATCATTAACATGGAATTAATGGTAATTAATCGGATCTTGAAGTCTGTGGCTGTCCTTTGGAGATCCGGAGCCGTTACAACGTCTCCCGGGGATTTGAAGCGGTTTAGCTCCGACGTATGGACACGTGGCAGCTCCGGAGCTTGCTTGGGAGAAGCGGGAAGCTCCGGGGTGACCTGGCACGTGTCATGTCCGGAGCTTCTCTCGGTCGGGGGCTACCTCCGGAGGTGCCGTTTCAGTACTTGGCCCGGAGCTTCACCCTTGCGGGTAATAGCTCTGGGCTGACAGTACACGTGGCAACCTAGAGGTTAACCATGTTGGAGAAGCGGGTCCGGTCACGTCTGGCGAGTGGGCCCCCAAGGGTCTTCAATTTGAGTTGATGTCCTTCCCTTGAGATCTTTGTAACCTCAGGGGGTGTATGGTTTTTAGGGTACCGACAGTGGCCCCCTGGACCTACCTCCGGGGAAGGCCAACGGGATGAAGTCGTTCCGTCGGAGGTGGGTCCATACTTGTGACTCTTGAACTGGGTCTTCAAGAGTCTTCGGAGGTGCCTTTGGCGGGGCTTTATGGTTGAGTCCCGACGCGTGGCGCACCTCAGGCGGCAGATAAGATCTTTGACGTGCGGATCTCTCGCAATTGAAGGTCGTCGGTTCCCGATACGAAAACCGTATCGGTTCCGCGCGCCTTGTCAGTCCGCCGCCTTTGGGTTTCCCGCCTCGTGATGACAACTGTTCGCCTGGGTAAGAGCCTCGACTTGATCGTCAGGGTGGTCCCGGGCCCCCTTGTCATCGGCTGGGTCGAATTCTTGAGTAGTATGCTTAACTCCCCTGCAGTTTCCATCCAAGCGTTGCGAGGGCTTACTTAAGAAGGAAAGCGCACCGTCGGGAGTTCTTTACGCTTTCCATCTGTTCTTGCGCTCAAACTCCCAACTCGTGCTTTGCTTTTCTTCTCTCGCCTAGCTGTGCTGCGATGGAGTTGGGTCTGCGTGAGAGTCGTTTGAAGACGGAGAGCGATCTGAAGAAGGTCCGGACCCTCATGGGGTGGTCGTCGGACTTCTTCAACCGTTCAATCCGCACCGGAGGAGAGCTTCCCTTTAAAAAGGAGCGCTCCAGCGAAATGGTATACTTTTCATCGTATGCCATGGTGGGGCTGATCCCACCATTTTCTTCCTTCTTTTTGATGCTGCTGGACTTCTACGGTCTACAGCTATACCACCTTGGCCCTCACTCCCTTCTCCTTGTGTCCATCTTTGTCCACTTCTGCGAGATGTGGGTGGGCATTCCTCCCTGCATCGAGCTCTTCCGCACTTTCTTCACCGTCCAAACCACCGGCCGAAGTGACGAGTACCTTGGCTTCTACTACTTTGTGAAGCGCAAGAAGTGCCCGTTCAAGTACCTCCGGTCGTTCCCTTCCGGGAAGTGGGATGACTGGAAGAAAGATTGGGTAGTTGTCCGGGTGGAGGAGCACGAGCGGTTGGAGCTGCCAGAAGGTCTGCCTGGCATTGACACGTCAGTGTGGAGCGAAGTTCCGGTGCTGGCGGCAGCCTTCGATCCCGTCCTATCAAGGATCCGCCAATGTGTGGAGGGAGGATTGACTCCCCAGGCGGTGTTCTGCAACTTCCTGTTCAACAGGTGGGCACCGCTGAAGAGGAGGGAGAAGCTCGCCTGGGCCCTCAACAGCGTGATGGACGAAGACCGGGTTGAAACCGGGTTGAAGTCCAGCATGGTGGGGAAGTCCTTGGAGTTTCACCTCAAGAAATTCCAACACGGCATCGATGTAGACGGAGCGTACTTGACTCCGCCACCGGCTTTCCTCCCCCTGAACGAGGAAGTTGAGTTCAGCAGGGAGCTCCGGCGGAAGATGCCCGCGCTTGACGACCTTGGCGTCGTCGAGAGAAGATCGACCGCCCCGTTGGCGATCCCCGGGTTGTCGGAAGGCGGCTCCGCCCCTGTCTCTCAGCCAAGAGCTGAGGTCACCGGCAAGGGCAAGGAGCTGGCGGAGGAGCCAGAGAGCCGGAAGAGGAAGTTGCGTCATGCTGACGGGAGGTCCGTCGGGCTTGCTACTTCCCCGCCAGTTTCCCGTCCTCAGGAAGGAGGATCCTCCGCTGTTGTAGCGTCTGTCCCCGTGGTGGGGTCTTTTCGGAGCGCTACTGTTCCGGCGGTGGGATCCTCCCGGAGTACGGCTGTCCCCGTGATGGGTCCCTCCGGAGGTGCCAGCTCCGGACAGGCGACTCCGGTTCGAGAAGCGGTGAGGGCCTCCAGGTCTAGGAGTTCCTCCCGGTCAAGGAGAGCTCCGACCCGGGAAACGCCCGCGGCTACGGCAAGTCCTGGGAGTCCTCCCGGAGCTCCTACGCCGACCGTGGCCAGCCCGGAACGTCCGGGAAAGAGGTTTCGCGCAAGCTGGTGCGTGAACCTCCCAAGGTAATTTTTCTTGCTTACCTCAATTAACTTTTAATTATAGCATCTGTTTGCTCAATTTCTTCATTCTTCATCTGCAGCGTTCCCAAGAAGGGGAGTGAAGCTCCGCCCTCAGCCACAGTGTCTGAGGCTGCGAGGGCTTCTGCTCCAGCCCCGGTGCCGCCTCAGGCGGAGGCTGCGACAGCTCCGGCGCCGGCTGTCGTGGTCATGGACCTCGACTCATCTCCAGAAGTTCCCGTGGTAGCGCCGGACCACGGGATTGAAGATGCGCCAGCGGCACCCGCTCCGGAGGTTGAAGCTCCGGGCCCTGGTGCTGCAGAAGTAGATGCTCCGGCTGTCGAGCCGGAGGAAGTAGCGGTCCCGGCTTCAGAGCCGGAAAATGCTGGAGCTTCGGCGGTCGAGTCGGAGGCAGCTGAAGCCCCGGCGTGCGAGCCGGAAGTTGAAGTGGTTCCGGCAATTGAGCCGGTTACTTCTGAAGCTCCGGTCGCACAGCCGGTAGTTATTGGAGCGCCGGCTGCAGAGCCGGTGGTGGTGGAGGCGGGGGAGCTTGAGCTCCCCTCAGAAGAAGCGTCCCGGCCGGAGCCATTGGAGGCGACGACGTCGATGGTACCCGTGGCGGAGCCAGAGTGCCTGAACGAAGTCGCCGGCCCCCAGCCTGAGGGGGCGAATGAAGATTTGGTGGCGGGACCTTCTTCAGTGGCGACTGAGGCCATCCCGGAGGAGGGCCCTAGTGCCTTGGAAGCTCGGGGTTCCGCTCTCGCAGAGTGGGACCCAATTTTTGTAAATGAAGACCCGCTGGAACCAGCGGAGGAGACCCCAGAAGGTCCGGAGCCCATCTCGCTGTCGATGTCCATCGACAACGCTTGCTCCAGTCTGCGCCAAGTCCAACTAGCCTTCTTCCATGACAGCAAGGTTCTTGAAGAGGAGCGCCAAACCCTGAGGAGGTGGCGTAATAGACTCCAATTCGAAACCAAGCTGGCGCAGTCGAGGATCGCTGCGGACAAGGAATGGATCAAGCGGGAGAAGGTCCGCTTGGAGCTCTGGGGTGAGATGCTGGACGAGAGGGAGAGCATGACTCACAACCTCGACGCCCAATCCCGGGAGTACCACGACCAAGCTAAAGCTGCCAATGATGCGGCCAACGCCCGGTACGATCAACTCGAAGCCATCAGTACCGCACTCATCAAGCGCCGAGAGGCGCTTGAGGGAAGGGAAAAGCGGCTCGAGGATGAGGAGCAAAAACTCCTGGAGCTACGGGATGACGTCTTGCGACGTGAAGAAGAGCTCGCCGAGAAGACAGCTCTGGCGGACAAGGGCCTCGAGGAGCGCGCTAAAAAATTGGAAGAGCGCTGCCTCGAAGAGGAGGAGAAGACCTGGGTGCGAGGGCAGGAACTCTACGAGTATGAGTGTGCCCTCATCGCCCGGGAGAAGAAAATAGAGGCTAGGGAGAAAGACCTGGTCGACCGCCGGAACAAGATCCACCTCCGAGAGGAGGAGCTCGGAAGACTCGAAAAGCGGGTTGCTGCGAAGATTCAGCAAAACGCCAAAGAAGTTGAGCGCCTCTCCCGCGAGAATTCGGAGCTGGCGGCGGCCCGGAGGTCCTTGGAAGAGATGAAGGGCCTGAGGAAGACGGACTCCCTGCAAATTTGGGAGTTCCTGAGCAAGGCCGACGACGCGCTAGCGCCGATGGGTTTCAGCCCCGTGCTTCCGGATGATCCGGAGCCGGAGCCGGACCTTGCGCTGCAAGCGTTGGGCGCTGCGGGCAGCAAGCTCTCCAAGGTGGGCGACGTCATCGCGGACCAGTTGGAGGTCGAGGGGCAATCCCTGGCTAGGAACGTCACAGAATATGTGTTGACGTGCTACACTAGCCGGAACCCCCGATTCCCTCTGGACCCGGTGCTTGAAGGCCCAGTTGAAGGAGAAGGCGAAGCTACCCGAGCCAGCGTGTCGGAGGTCGCCCAGAAGGTCGCTGAGTTCTTCCATAGGGTCTAGGACTATCTTTCTTAGCCTTTATTTGTATCTTCTCTTCTTCCTCAATTTTGTAATCCTTTGTCCCTAGATGTAATCTCTAGTCTTCAAATGAAATGAAATCCCCAATTTTTCGTGAATTTCATTTTTTGTCTTCAACATCTTTGTCTTCACTTGGCCCCCTGGTAGATGTGCACAATGTGATTGTGGACATGTACCAAAAGGATGTTGAGTTTTGTTGAAGACAAATTTGCTTCGAACTCGTGTAGTTTAGGTCCGAAGTCTTCGATAGTGAAGGTCCCTTGAAGTCGTCGGAGCTTAGAAGCTCCGGCATTGCCCATCGTCGGAGCTTAGTAGCTCCGGCAATAGCCTCTACCAACACATTGAGTGTCGATAGTTAATACTTCAAGGTGTCGGAGCTTAGTAGCTCCGGCAATGACCCTTGCCACGCCTGGCTTGCTGGCAACAGACTCTAGTGATAGAGTCTTCTCACCATCTTCAAGTTAACGCCGGTGGGAGTCGAAGCTTGGTTAACTCCAATTTTTCTCCATCAATGTTGGGTTTATTCTTCCTGCACACTTAGGCCAAGAAAAACAGTAAAATTCGTTCCTTATCTATAACTTCGTTGCGGCTTACGGTTCTCAAGAGAATTTCAAGTTGAACACGATTTTTAGTATGATTGGATGAATTGTCTTTTCTTTTAGATCTAATTGTCCATGGACCCACCTTACTTTGGCCTGCCGGGGTGTAGGTAGAGTGGCGTACTTAGGGTGCTTGACCAGGCTAAGTCGATAGCGCACTCCAGCCCTAGAATGGCTTGGCGGCTTTCAGGCGAGTTGGCCACAGACGATATTTAAATCTAAAAAATCTGACAATTCAACCCAAATCGTACATAAACCGGTTAAACTAGAACTTCTTAAGAATTGCACATCTCTGTTATAGACAAGAAAGAGAAAAATAAAAATGTCGAGCCTTATGCAAAAATGAATGCACGTGGAGTCTATTTCACATGAAGATGTCTTTCATTATAGGTCCGGGGTACATGGGAAACGAGTACACTCTTAGGGTACGGAACCAGGCTAAGTGTGTTTGGTTTCTCGTTTAACCCAGGGTAATTAGCTACACTTCTAGTCCGGAGACTGTATCAAGTGTTGCATGAGCTTTTCAAACCTTTCGGGAAAGGTCCGGCTGCTCTCCCGGAGGAATTACCCGACTCTGTACAATGACTCTATAACATACACTTCAAGTTACTTAAGACTCACCTCCGTGGAATTAAGTGTAGAACTTACGGAGGTGCTCGATGTTCCAAGGATTTGGGAGAGGTGTCCCATCCTCGGTAGCCAAGCGAACGCTTCCGGGACGGGATACTTTGATCACTCGGAAGGGTCCTTCCCAGCCGGGGGAGAGTTTGTTTTGCCCTTCTCTGGATAGTATTCTCCGTAGCACCAGATCGCCTTCCTCGAGCTGTCGGTTATGTACATGCCGCTGATGATAGCGCCGTAGAGCTTGGCGGTATCGGGCATTCCGAACAGCTGCTTGGCACCTTCCCTCCTCGAGGAGGTCTAGGTCTTCACGCCGGAGCTGGTCCTGCGCGGCTTCGTCGAAGGTCCGGACTCGGAGGGAACCCAAGGTGATTTCCGGAGGAAGGATCGCTTCAGCTCCGTACACCAAGAAGAAGGGTGTTTCTCCGGTTGCCCGACTTGGAGAAGTCCTGTTAGCCCATAGAGTGGGCGGAAGCTCTTCGATCCAATTGACTCCGTGCTTTTTCAAACGCTCATAAGTGCGCGTTTTTAGTCCTTTAAGGATTTCTGCGTTTGCTCTCTCGGCTTGCCCATTGCTGGCAGGATGAGCTACGGAGGCGTAGCAAACTTGTATGCCGAGGTCTTCGCAATATCCTTGAAATGAGGAGCTTGTGAACTGAGTCCCATTATCAGTGATGATCTTATTTGGGACTCCGAATCTGCTCACGATAGATTGTAGAAAATTGATTGCAGATTGTTTGTTGATCGTCACAACAGGAGTAGCTTCCGGCCACTTGGTGAACTTGTCGATGGCGACATACAGGAACTTGTAACCTCCGACGGCTCTTGGGAAGGGTCCCAAGATGTCCATCCCCCACACGGCGAAAGGCCACGTAGGAGGTATCATTTGTAAGGGCTGAGCAGGTGTATGAATTTGCTTTGCATGAAATTGGCATGCTTTGCATTTCTTCACTAGCTCAGTAGCATCCTGGAGCGCTGTTGGCCAGTAGAAGCCGTGCCGAAAGGCTTTTCCGACCAGCGTGCGGGAAGACGCGTGGTTCCCACACTCGCCTCCATGGATTTCTGCGAGGAGCTCGCAGCCTTCTTCCCTTGTGATGCACCGCATTAGGATGCCGTTGGCACCGCGCCGGTAGAGATCCCCTTCTACCAACGTGTATCTTTTAGCCAATCTGACTACCCGGTCAGCGGATACATCATCGTCAGGAAGGATGTTGTCTTTCAAGTAGTTCCGGATCTCCGAGATCCATGCATCGGAACTGACTTGAGCATTTGAGTCTTGCGTGCTGGGTTGCTCGGAGCTTCCGGCAGCACCTACGACCCTTGATGGCTGCCATGGTAACAGGGCCATCGGGACCGTCAGCTTCGTGATGCTGATCTCGCCCCCTTCGTTCAGCTCGGCAGGCTGAACTGTGGGTTTTGACATCCTCCGGACAAAGGTTCCGTCTGGAGCCGGAGCTCCGGTTGACGCCTTGGTCGAGAGTTCGTCAGCTTCAACGTTGTGAGCACGCTGAACATGATGAAGGTCTAGGACTTCGAAGTCCTTCTGAAGCCTCTGGACTTCAAGGAGATAAGCAGCCAGCTGGAGATTATTGCAGGAGCATTCACCCTTCACCTGTTTGATAACAAGTTGTGAATCTCCTTTGACCAGCAACTGCTTGACACCAAAGGATAGTGCCACCTTTAATCCATATATGAGTGCTTCGTACTCCGCCATGTTGTTGGTTGCCTTGAAATCAAGGTGCACCATGTATCTTACCTTCTCCCCGGTTGGTGTGAGGAGAAGGACTCCAGCTCCGGCTCCCTGCTTTTGCATGGAGCCGTCGAAGTAAAGGGTCCAGTGAGGCTTAGTGAAGGCCGGAACTTGTGGTTCCTTCTTCTGCTCGCTGGGGCCCCCAGAGTTTGATGGAGAGGGAGTCCATTCTGCCACGAAATCTGCCAACGCTTGACTCTTGATTGCTTGTCTTGGAATGAATTCGAGGTCGAATTCAGCCAGTTCCGCTGCCCACTTTGCAATATTCCCAGTTGAATTGGGATTATGCAGAATCGCTCGAAGTGGATATGAGGTTACCACCGAGACTTTGTGAGCTTGGAAATAGTGTCGAAGCTTCCTTGAGGCAATAAGAACTGCGTAGAGCATCTTATGTACCTCTAGGTATCGAGTCTTGGCATCATGTAACACTTCACTGATGAAGTATACTGGGCGTTGAACGGTCCGGACCCTCCCGGAGGGGTCCGGAGCTTCCTCTCCATTGATCCGGACCCTGTCGGAGGGGTCCAAACTATATTCGAGGACCTCCGGGTTCTGGGTGGAGGAACTCGGAGCTTCTTCAGGAATGACCTGGATCCTATCGGAAGGATCTGGGTCCTCTGAAGTGACTTCTTGAGGATTCAAGTCTGGGAGCTGGGACCCAGACCTGCTTTCGGGAACCTCCGGATCCTCCCGAAGGGATCTGGATTCCTGAGTATTGGGCAGTTCCGGTCTCTCCGCAACCAGAACCATACTGACGACTTCGTCAGCTGCTGAAATATAAAGCAATAAAGGCTCACCAGGGTTCGGAGCTACCAAGACTGGTAGAGTGGTGAGGAACTGTTTCAGCTCCTGGAATGCCTTCTCTGCCTCTTCAGACCATTGGAATGGTCCGGACTTCCTCAGTAACTTGAAGAAGGGAAGTGCCCTTTCCGCCAGTCTTGAAATGAATCGACTGAGGGCTGCTAGACATCCAGTTAATTTTTGGACGTCTTTGATGCGGGTTGGTGGCCGCATGTCTTCGATGGCTTTTATCTTCGCCGGATTAGCCTCTATACCCCGGTGACTTACCAGGAAACCAAGAAGCTTTCCGGAACTAACCCCGAAGACGCACTTGTCTGGGTTTAGCTTCGTGCGGGTGGCCCGCAGCTTGTCGAAGACAGCCTGCAAGGTATCCAAGAGGGACTCCTTGTTTTTGACTTTGACCACAATGTCATCAACGTACACCTCCACTATGTCTCTGATGAGTTCTTCGAAAGTTTTGTACATTGCTCGTACAAAAGTTGAAGCTGCATTCTTGAGACCAAAAGGCATGGCTGTGTAACAATACAATCCATCCACTGTGATGAATGAAGTATGTTCTTCATCTTCCCTAGACATCCGGATTTGATGATATCCCGAATATGCGTCTAGAAAACACAGCAACTCACACCCAGAGGTGGAATCCACTATCTGGTCTATTCTAGGTAGTGGGAATGGATCTTTTGGACATGCCTTATTCAGTGTGGTGTAGTCGATGCACATCCGAAGTTTCCCGCCGGCCTTAGGCACAACGACTGGGTTTGCCAGCCATTTTGGATGGTAGACTTCTCGGATGAATCCGGCTTCGAGCAACTTCTTCACTTCTTGTCGGATGAAGTTCTGTCGCTCTACAGATTGCTTCCGAGGTTTCTGGTGTACAGGCCGAGCGTCGGGGTAAATCTTCAGATTGTGCTCAATCACTTCCCTGGGGATCCCAGGCATTTGTGACGGTTGCCAGGCAAACACGTCAACATTAGCCCGGAGGAAAGTGATGAGCGCGAGTTCCTATTTGTCGTTCAAGCCACCCGATATGCGGGTAGTTTGAGTGACATCGGAACCAATTTGGACGACTTTGACGGGAATGTCGGTGTCGCCGCTTGGCTGCACACGGGGTGCAGAGGTCGAGCCTCGTTGACGAATGCTCGGAGGTTGTGGAGCTTGCTTCTGTCTGGAATCCTCCTCTTGCGCTGTGGTGAGTGCATGGAGTTCTTCCAGAGCAGTTACTCCGGCAGTGCGATCTCCTCGGATCCGGAGAACGCCTACTGGTGTCGGCATCTTCAACACCAGGTATCCATAATGAGCAGCTGCCATGAATTTGTACAAGGCAGGTCTACCCAAAATGGCGTTGAATGGTAAGTTGATCTGAGCGACGTCGAAGACCAACTTTTCGGTGCGATACTTCTCCCGGGTCCCGAAGGTAACAGGGAGAGTGATAGCTCCGAGTGGGGTTATGGCCCCCGGACCTACTCCGGAGAAAGGTCGAGAGGGCTGGAGGTCTGAAGGTCGAAGCTGAAGCTTAGTGAAAGCTTCGAAGCTGATGAGATTAAGCCCCGAACCTCCATCTACCAGGACATGATGGAGCTGGATGTTGTTGATGGTGGGGGATACCATCAAGGGCAGCTGGCCAGCTCCGACCATGCTTTGAGGACAATCCGAAGCATCGAAAGTGATGGGTGTGTCCATCCACTTTCGATGTGGCTCCGGTCTAGCTGTAGGAGCTACAGCAGCCATATCCCGTCGCATGGTCTTAATGACGCGACGAGAGGTGATGTCCCATGATCCACCAAAGATGGTGTTCATGGTTTTTCGACGTTCGTTGTCGGAGACGTCGGAATCATCGTCGACGGAGGTGTAGACGGCTTTCAAGACCTTTTTGGGGTCTTGAAACCCTAACTCCTCTTCAGCCGGAGCTTCATCGACCTTTTGTTTTCCCTCCCTCTGACGGAAGGGAGACCCTTCCCGGCGCTTGTGGTAGCGCTCGGCAAGGTTTTGGACCTCCCGGCAATCCTCCAGTCTGTGGCTGCCCGTTTTGTGAATGGGGCACCACATCTTGGATTTGCCACCGTCTTCGGAAGACGGTCGAGGTCGCTTCTCGGGGCGTGGCCCCCGGCCACCAGGAGTTGCAGTGGTTGCAACGTTGGATGTGCCGGCCGACGGCTTCTTCTTGCCGTTGGTCTTCTTTTTCTTCTTGCCACTCACGGAGGTAGTGACTTCTTCTTTGGAGGATTTTTTATGATCCTCCAAGGCTGGTTTGGAGTGCATTTCACGGCCCTCCGCAGCTCTGGCACATTTGTCAGCCAGGCTGAAGAGCTCCGTGACACTGGTGATCTCTTTGATCGCCAGTTTCTCCAACATCTTCTTGTCTCGTACACCCTGTCTGAATGCTACAATGACAGAAGCGCTTGAGATAGAAGGGATTGTGTTACGTACCTGAGAGAATCTCTGGATGAATGACCGCAAAGATTCTCCTCCTTTTTGCACGACCGCAAAAAGGTCCAGTTCGGTGCCCGGACGGGTGTATGAACTCCCGAAATTGGCGGTGAACTGGCGGCATAGCTCCTCCCAACTGTCGATAGAGTTGGGCGGAAGGCTCATAAACCAGGACCTAGCGGTCCCAGTTAAGGCCACTGGAAAGTAATTGGCCATTACAGCCTCATTTCCTCCAGCTGCTAGGATCGCAGTGGAGTATATCTGTAAAAATTCTACGGGATTGACAGTCCCGTCGAATTTTTCCGGCAAGTGTGGCCGGAACTTCTGTGGCCATCTAACCATACGCAGGTGCATGGCTAGGGCGGAACAGCCTCCTCCTACTCCTTCCAGAGTAGAAAGATCTTGAGCATCTCGTCTTTCTCGAGCTCGCTCGATGTGGACACGGCCATCCTGTTGGCGGTATCGGCGATCAAGCTCCGCTCGGAGGTCGTGTGTCGAAAGCCGAGATGCAGTATGGGCACGTCGTGCCCCAGAGGGCAACGACGTCACTTGCTGTGACGCAGCTCTTCTTCGGTTGTTGGAGACATGTGGACCAAGTCTTCCAGACAACGTTCGTCGCTGCAACGGGGCCCGCCCTGAAGGAGGTGGACCCTGATTGTTGAGGCGTTCGGCCGCTGCTGCGACCAAATGCTCAATATCAGCTCTCCATTGCTCCATGGCACCTTGAGATGCATCCGGAGGTGGTGGTCGCTGAAGGAGAGCACGCGCTGCATGGAGCGCGTGTTCTGGGTTGTCACGGCTTGCCGGCGCAGAATGTGACGCCGGTGCACCATCATGTCTTTCGGCATGTCTTGCCGGAGAAGATGGTGGTGGTGGGAGTGTGACTCCCGCTGGAACTGAGGCTCCTGCCGGTGGTTGCATGTTGGAGGGATTGCCTCCGACAGTCTGAGCAGCAGGTTGCCCGTTGGATGATCCAGCTGCTGAATTCACCATTCTTGAAGATCTCAGGCGCCCCTACCTGGCGCGCCAACTGTCGACTGTTGGAGTCGGCAGATCCCCTAACACTATGAGAAGTGTTTGAAGGAGTTTGTGGTTCGGTCTGGGCGCGCGGAGATCTAAGAAAGTGAAATGCGATTTGGACACGAGTGACACGGTGGTTTACGTGGTTCGGGCCGCCTGAGCGTAATACCCTACTCCACGGATGTGTGTTTGTTGTATTAACTTGTGAGCTTCCGAGTGTTCTAGAGTTCTCCCTGTGTATCGTCGGTTTGTCCTTTTATAGTACAAGGACCAACCGTTACAAGTCAGCCTGGCCCGACATGTGGCCCTGGCGGTTATTAGTATTGATACACGAGATTAATTGTTGTTAATAACCCTGTAACGGCTCCGACAGTGCCGTTACAGGTGTTAAAGCTGTCCGATTAATTATCATTAACATGGAATTAATGGTAATTAATCGGATCTTGAAGTCTGTGGCTGTCCTTTGGAGATCCGGAGCCGTTACAACGTCTCCCGGGGATTTGAAGCGGTTTAGCTCCGACGTATGGACACGTGGCAGCTCCGGAGCTTGCTTGGGAGAAGCGGGAAGCTCCGGGGTGACCTGGCACGTGTCATGTCCGGAGCTTCTCTCGGTCGGGGGCTACCTCCGGAGGTGCCGTTTCAGTACTTGGCCCGGAGCTTCACCCTTGCGGGTAATAGCTCTGGGCTGACAGTACACGTGGCAACCTAGAGGTTAACCATGTTGGAGAAGCGGGTCCGGTCACGTCTGGCGAGTGGGCCCCCAAGGGTCTTCAATTTGAGTTGATGTCCTTCCCTTGAGATCTTTGTAACCTCAGGGGGTGTATGGTTTTTAGGGTACCGACAATAATCCTACTTTGTATGCCAAAATTTTAGGATTATCCATATTATCGGAGAAAAATTTCAGGAATGTTTAATCATTTTTTATCAATAATTTCATTGTAATTAAATTTATAAATTATACTCTCTTCTTTCTCAAAAGATTGTCACTTTTAGTTCATTTTTTGAACTAAAAGTGACAATCATTTATACATTAGTTTCAATATAATTTGATCATTCGATAAACGAACAAATATATATACACACACACGCGCATACATCGTCGATACATATATGAACTTACATTACAAATAAATCACATATATGAAAACCACACATAATATTTAACATAATGTTCAATGAAGCGATAGGTAAAACATAGTCTTTAAAATAATACAACATGTTGCAACTAGCTATTACATGCCCATTATATTCAAACACCAAATCATTCACCTAGCCTCCCTGCCCCCACCCCCTCCCACTTCCTCTTCCTTTCCATAGTATATGGTGTTCTCTCTTCTCACATTAGTTGCACTTTCACACAAGACCTGCATAAGAAGAAAATAATCGACACCACAAAAAATTATTGCATGTATGTTTCTGTAACATGATTACAAGCATTTTCAGATCATTAAATTGTAAGTTGTCTAACAAGTCATACACGATAACCCGTTCCAGTTTTTAAGCATCACCGGTTCTAGTTTTTAAGCAAGCATCAAGTTGTCTAACATGATTACACAGAATTTCCACACTTTTTAAGCATCACCCGTTCCAGTTTTCCGTCTACTACTAGTTGTCTGCACCTGCTCCCGCTGCATGGTGATCGCATAATCTGCCGCTTCCGTATAGAAAACGGCAGGAATTCTTGCACAGCAAGGACAATAAATGTGTTGCAGCATGTCACAGAACGGAACCGATCAAGAAGATTACCAAAAGTCTATAGAATTCTCCAAATTCATTCTCATCTACTAATCGCAACAAGCATAAGATGTCAAGGTCATCAACTGCTCTGTTTCAACATGCTTCAATGACGTAACATCTATCCAAAGGAAGCTTCACGATGAACAATCCTTTAGATTAGGATAAACTTATTTATCTCGAAAAAGCAAGGACGCAACAGCCGAAGAAGACAAGTAGGCAAATACCGTGCGTAGAAATATGCCATGCATGCTAAGAATTGCAGCCTCCAAACCACCCTTGATGTGGCCCAAATGACATGCATGGTAGGTGCACGTGTTCCGAGAGCGAAGAGGAGACCTGTTCATGCGCGCTTAATTAAGCAGATTTTTTCCCCGCGTGGCCTGTCTCTCATGCCGTCATCCACTTCTCGTTCATGCGCGCTTAATGAAGCCGCCGCCGCGACCAGAGCATCTAAGATTGCCATCTAATGTAGTATCAAAACGAATGCGTAACTAAGAGAGCTAGAAGCTGTTCTAGGATAAATCGGTGCACAATTTCACGTTCTCTCCAACTTTGAAAAATATCTGGCATTTCCATGACACCAAGTAGCTCCTGCAACTTAAAAATATTTGGTTCAAAAACGAAAACTTAGAATGCATTTCCGTCCGGTGACTGCAGACCAGGTACGGTGCAACTACGATTCATCACGATTTCCTTTACCAAAAAATAAGTGTAGTGGACAAGTTGCCTAGCTCGATAGCTCTCGCTGCCAGAGTATTATGGAACTATAAATACCCCCTCGATCGCCACAGCACATGCATCCACCACAACTCAATCTTCTTCTTCTTCATAAGTTGATAATAGTTGTTAGCGATGGAGCACTACTCATCGAAGGCTGCGTGGATAGCTCTGGCGGTGTTCGCCATGGCGTTCTCCGTGGCGCCTTGCGCGGCGCAGAACTCGCCGCAGGACTTCGTGGACCTGCACAACGCGGCGCGTGCGAACGTCGGCGTCGGCCCAGTGTCGTGGGACAACAACGTGGCCGCCTACGCGCAGAGCTACGCGGCCGTGCGGCAGCGCGATTGTACCCTCGAGCACTCCGGCGGTAAGTACGGCGAGAACCTCTTCGGTGGCGGTGGCAGCAGCTGGACAGCGGCGGACGCCGTCGGCCTGTGGGTGGCGGAGAAGCAGTACTACGACTATGGCACCAACTCCTGCTCGGCACCGGCGGGGGAGTCGTGCGGGCACTACACTCAGACCGTGTGGCGTGACTCCACCGCCATCGGCTGCGCACGCGTCATATGCCACAACGGCGGCACCTTCATCATCTGCAGCTACAACCCGCCCGGCAACATCATCGGACAGTCGCCTTTCTAGATCGTCGGACAGTCGATCGCTGGACAGCTGCATGGATACTACGCGCTGGAATGAATAAACTGTACTCCATGCATGGAATAAACTGTCAACTATATAGATAATACAGTAATGAACATGGATGTATATTAAGTGGTTTGTGATTTGTAATACCGTGATATAAAGCAATAAAAGTTGTGTGATTTGTAATCGTCCCTACATTTTCTCTCTGCCCCTGGTGACAGGACTTCTGTGCTATCGTTGATCAAACAATTATGCAGTTTAGTAAATTAAAAATTAAGTGTACTAGCCGCAACCAAATAATATTGTACTCCATATAGCATTTTATAACATTAATTGAAACAACTTTTTTAGAAAGCTAAACAAACCTCAACGTGCCAATGATATCAATCACGAGACTTTTGTAATCCTTCTAGTGTTTCGTAATCACCCGTGTAAAACATATCAACTGGATATTCTTTTATTAATGAAAAATGAAATAGACCCGGACGTAACGTAGATTATGCAGGCAAGAAGCTTATTTCTCATTGATTGGACTTACAATACAGGAACCATCTAAATATACGACGGCCAAGATTATTTAGATGGCCAAAGGTTAAAAACTGTCGTAAATTAGTTAAATTACAACGGTCGAAGGATGCCGTCGTAAACTAACATTAATTTACAACGGTGCAAGACAGTCGGCGTAAAAAAGTGTGTTTTGGATAGCTTGGGAGGGACCGGGGGGCATGCTTAAGAAGAGATGCAGTGTCCGGATCCGGGCGAGATTTCGGCAGCATAACCCTGATGTTCTCTACTGCACCATTTTTTAGCGTGTAGTTGTAGAATAGCGGGGTCTCGCTGCCGAAATATTGTTCGAATTCGTACTCCACATCTCGTCATAAGCACGCTCATCTCGGTCACTCCCGGGTAGGTTTAGGACCTATCTTCCCTATTAGATGTAAGAGTGTGACATAAAATAAAATATTGAGCCGTAATAATAATTTACGACAGTGTCGAGCAATCGTATTGATGACAGCGTCGAGCGGTCGTCGTAAATAAGGTTATTTATGATGGTGGCCGTCGTAAATAACCTTATTTACGATTTTTTATAGCGATGGCAACAAACCATCGTTAACAACATAAAACTGTTGTAAATAGGTTATTTACGACGGCGTTGGCCGTCGTATATCAGCAGCATTCCTGTAGTGTTACTTATGACAGCTGCCCAACTTGACCGTTATATATTTAGATGTTTCCTGTAGTGTAAGTCCAAAGTGTAACTCCAATTAATTGCAATGGGCCAGGTAAATTCATTTTTCTTCGAGATCGAGCTTTGTATTACATGTAGGATATGTGTTACAAATCATACATAAGTTTTAAAGTAGTTTTGATAACATCAAATTTTTGCGATAAAATCCAAGGGGGTTAGCCTTTGATTTTATCGAGAACCGAGTTTTGTGCAAAAACTGGGCCATAAATTCATTTTTCTTATAGATCAAGCTTGTATTACATGTCGGATATGCGTTATGTAGTCATACTTAATTTTTGTAGAAGTTTCAACGATATCAGATTTTTGTGAGAAATCCAAAGGGGTTATCCTTCAGTTTTATCGAGAACCGAGTTTTCTGCAAAAAATGGGTCATAAATTCTTTCTTCTTCAAGATCGAGCTTAATTATTACATGTTGGATATGCGTTAGTAGTCATACCTAGATTTTGGATAAGTTTCGACAGTACCAAATTTTCGCGAGAAATACAAAGGAGTTAGCCTTCGATTTTCTCGAGAACCAAGTTTTCTACGAAAAATGGGTCCTAAATTCATTTTCTTCAAAATAGAGCTTGTATTACATGTTATATATGTGTTACGTATTCATACTTCATTTTTGGAGAAGTTTCGACGGTATCAAATTTTTGCGAGAAATCCAAAGGGGTTAGACTTCAATTTTATCGAGAATCGAATTTTCAACCAAAACTGGGTCGTAAATTCATTTTTCTTCGAGATCAAGCTTGTATTACATGTCGGATATGCATTACATAGTTATACTTAAGTTTTGGAGTAGTTTTGAAGGTATAAATTTTCACAATAAAATGCAAAGGGGCTAGCCTTTGATTTTATCAAGAACCGAGTTTTCTGCGAAAAATGAGTCGTAAATTAAATTTTGCCGAGATCAAGCTTGTAGTACATGTTGGATATGCGTTACATAGTCATACTTAATTTTTTATATGTTTCGACAGAATCAAATTTTCGCGAGAAATCTAATGGGTTAGCCTTCGATTTTGTTGAGAACCGAGTTTTCTACAAAAATGGGTCGTAAATTCATTTTTCTTCGAGGTTGATCTCATGTTACATGTTGGATATGAGTTAGTTAGTCATACTTAATTTTCGGAGAAGTTTCGACTGTATTAAATTTTTGTGAGAAATCCATAGGGATCGTAAATTCATTTTTCTTTGAGATTGAGCTTTTATTACATGTTGGATATGCGTTACATAGTCATACTTAACATTTGGAGAAATTTCGATGGTACCAAATTTTTGCGAGAAATGCAAAGGGGTTCGCCTTCAATTTTATCGAGAACTATGTTTTCTGCAAAAAATGGGTCATAAATTCATTTGTCATCGACATCAAGCTTGTATTACATGTAAAATATGCGTTATGTAGACATACTTGATTTTTTTAAGAATTTTCGACAATATCAAATTTTCGGGAGAAATCCAAACGGGTTAGCCTTTGATTTAATCGAGAATCGAGTTTTCAGCAAAAAATTGTTGTAAATTCATTTTTCGTCGAGATTGAGCTTGTATTACATGTCAAATATGCGTTATGTACTCATACTTAATTTTTTGGAGAAGTTTCATCGATATCAAATTTTCGCGAAAAATCCAAAGGGGTTAGCTTTTGATTTTATTGATAATTGAGAATTCTACGAAAATTGGGTCAGAAATTCATTACTAAGTCATACTTTATTTTTGGATAAGTTTCAACGGTATCTAACTTTTGCGAGAAATCCAAAGGGGTTAGCCTTCGCTTTTATTGAGAACCGAGTTTTCAGCGACAATTGGGTCATAAATTCATTTTTCTTCGAGATCGAGCTTGTATTACGTGTCAGATATGCGTTACGTAGACATACTTAATTTTTGGCGAAGTTTTGATGGCATCAAATTTTTGTGAGAAATCCAAAGGTGTTAGCCTTCGATTTTATCGAGAATCGAGTTTTTTGTGGAAAATGGATCATAAATTCATTTTTCTTCGAGATCGAGCTTGTATAACTGGTCAGATATGTGTTACATAGGTTTACTTATTTTCGGGAGAAGATTTGACCATATCAAATTTTCACGAGAAATCAAACGACTTCGATTTTATTGAGAACCTAGTTCATGCAAAGTAATGGATCGTAAATTCATTTTTCTTTGAGATTGAGATTGTATTACATGTCGTATATTTGTTATGTAGTCATACTTTAGTTTTGGAGATGTTTTTATGGTGTCAAATTTTTGCAAAAAATCGAAGGGGTTAGCCTTCGATGTTATCGAGAATCGAGTTTTCTGCAAAAATTGGTCATAAATTCATTTTTCTTTGAGATCGAGCATGTATTATATGTTGGATATGCGTTATGTAGTCATACTTAAGTTTTGGAGAATTTTAAACAGTGTCAAGTTTTCACGAGAAATCTAGACGGGTTAGCCTTCAATTTTATGGAGAATTGAGTTTTTCTCGAAAAATGGGTTGTAACTTCATTTTTCTTCAATATCGAGCTTGTATTACATGTCAGATATGCGTTACATAGTCATACTTAAGTTTTGGTGTAGTTTCGACAGTATCGAATTTTTGCGATAAAATCCAAAAGGGTTATCCTTCGATTTTACCAAGAACTGAGTTTTTCACGAAAAATGAGTCATATATTCATTTTACTTCGAGATCGAGCTTGTATTACATGTCGGATATGTGTTACTTAGTCATACATAAGTTTTGGAGTAGGTTCGACGGTATCAAATTTTCGATAAAATCCAAAGGGCATAGCCTCGATTTTATCGAGAACCGAGTTTTCAGTGAAAAATAGGTCATAAATTCATTTTTCTTATGGACGATCTTTTATTACATGTCGGATATGCATTACATAGTCATACTTACATTTTTGGAGAAGTTTCGACAGTATCAAATTTTCGCAATAAATCCAAAGGGGTTAGCCTTTGAGTTTATCGAGAACGGAGTTTTCTACGAAAAAAGGGTCGTAAATTAAATTTTCTTTTAGAGCGAGCTTGTATTACATGTCGGATATGCGCAGGGTTCAGTAAGGCGCTAGGCGCTAGGCGGGCGTTGACCCACTGCCTAGAGCTTAGGTGTGACTAAGCGTTATTAGGCGTTGCCTAGGCGTTTTTACTATTTTTTAATATAATAATACAAACAGGGAGTAATACATAGATTCAGACAACAAACAAGTATTTTTTGCAAGAAACAGACATACTACACCAAAGTACAAAACAAAATTATGATGAACAAACATATATGCATCAGACATGAACAAACATGGATCTATATAGCATTCAGATACGAACCAGACACCAAAGAGCTTATCAATCTATAAGACATTCACACCAGATACATAATACAGAGGACCGAACTAAAACAGAGGAAGGTGAGCAAAGCCTGCGGCAAGAACAGAGAAGCTCACTCATGACTCACGGCAAGAACAGAGGAGGGCGAGCTCTGAGCACACCTGGGTGGCAAGGGCAGGCGCCGACAGTGCTCAATCGACAGTTCTAGAGCTGAATCGGCGGCCGGAGGTGTGGAACCGGCGGCCGGCATCGTGGGCGAGCGAGGCCGGCGGCGTGGGAGAGCGTGGGGGACTGGGGGAGACTGCAGCGCAGCAGCGGGGGAGACAAGCGCGGTGCAGCAGCGGGAGAGCAGAGGGCGGCGCAGCGGCGGGAGAGCAGAGAGCGGTGCAGCGCAGGGGAGCAGAGGGAGACGCAGCGCGGGGGAGCAAAGGGTGACGCAGCGGCGGTGAGCAGACGGCGAAGCATAGGGAGACACAGCGGCGAGTCCGAGCGGGAATGAGGCGCAGCGGCGAGTCTGAGCGGTAACGAGCCGCAACCCTGACCTATCAAAGACTTATTAGCGGGAAAACGAAGCGCGGGACGCGGGCATACGTCTCCTCCCGCCGAAACGAAACCCCGACCCGCACCTTGACGCGCCATTTTTTCGCCTACCCCGCGCGCCTAGACGCTATTCCGCGCCGCCTCCACGCGCATGGGCGCGCATCCGCATCGCCTCTGCGCTGCTAGCGCCTTTCGCCCACCTCACCCCCAAGGCGCAGCGTCGGGGGCTTATTTACCGCTGAAGCGTGCGGAGGCAGACGCCTTGTAACGCCTTTTGGAACCCTGGATATGTGTTACATAGTCATACTTCATTTTTGAGAAGTTTCGACAGTATCAAATTTTCGCGAGAAATCCAAATAGGTTAGCTTTCGATTTTATCAAGGATCGAGTTTTCTGCAAAAAAAAGGATCCCAAATTTATTTTTCTTCGAGATTGAGCTTGTATTACATGTTGTATATGCTTTACGTAGTCATACTTAAGTTTTGGAGTAGTTTCGATGGTATCAAATTTTTGCGATAAAATCCAAATGGATTAACCTTCGATTTTATCGAGAACTGAGATTTCTGCAAAAACTAGATTGTAAATCAATTTTTCTTCGAGATCGAGCTTGTATTACGTGTCGTATATGTGTTACATAGTCATACTGTAGTTTTGGAGTAGTTTCGATGGTATCAAATTTTCACGATAAAATCCAAGGGGGTTAGCCTTCTATTTTATCGACTAACGAGTTTTCTACGAATAATGGGTCGTAGATTCATTTTCTTTAAGATTACACTTTTATTACATGCCGAATATGCGTTACTAAGTCATACTTAATTTTTTGAGAAGATTCAACGGTACAAACTTTTGCGAGAAATCCGAAGAGATTAGCCTTCGATTTTATCGAGAACTGAGTTCTGCGAAAACTGGTTCATAAATTCATTTTTCTTTGAGATCAGGATTGTATTACATGTCGTATACGCGTTACGTATACATACTTTATTTTTGGAGAAGTTTCAACGGCATCAAATTTTCACAAGAAATGCAAAGGGGTTAGCCTTCGATTTTATCGAGACTCGAGTTTTCTGCGAAAAATGGATCGTAAATTCATTTTTCTTCGAGATTGAGCTTGTATAACAGGTCTTATATGCGTTACGTAGTCATAATATTTTTGGGACATGATTCAACGGTATCAATTTTTCGCAACAAATCCAAAGGGGTTAGCCTTTGATTTTATCGAGAACTGATTTTCTGCAAAAAAAATGGGTCGTAAATTCATTATTCTTCGAGATAGAGCGTGTACTAAATGTCGGATATGTGTTACGTAGTCACACTTAATTTTTGAGAAGTTTTGACGGTATCAAATTTTCGCGAGAAATCCAAAAGGGTTAGCCTTTCATTTTATCGAGAACCGAGTTTCATGTGAAAAACGGTTTGTGTATTAATTTTTCTTCAGGATCGAGCTTGTATTACATGTCAGCTATGCATTATGTAGTCATACTTAAGTTTTGGAGTAGTTTCAACAGTATCATATTTTTGTGATAAAATCCAAAGAGGTTAGCCTTCCATTTTATAGAAAACTGTTCTTTCTGCAAAAATTGGGTCATAAATTCTTTTTTCTTTGAGATCGAGCATGTATTACATGTCGTATATGCATTATATAGTCATACTTAGTTTTTGAAGAAGTTTCGACGGTATCTAATTTTGCGAGAAATCCAAAGGGATTAGCCTTCAAATTTATCGAGAACCGATTTTTCTGCAAAAAATGGGTCATAAATTCATTTTTCTACAAGATCGAGATTGTATTACATGTCGGATATCCGTTACTAAGTCATACGTAATTTTTTGAGAAGTTTCTACGGTATCAAATTTTTGCAAGAAATCCGAAGCGGTTAGCCTTCGATTTTATCGAGAACCGAGTTTTCTGAGAAAATTGGGTTGTAAATTCATTTTTCTTCGACATCGAGCTTGTATCACATGTACAATATGTGTTACATATACATACTTAATTTTTGGCGAAGTTTTGACGGTATCCAATTTTTGCAAAAAATTCAAAGGGGTTAGCCTTCGATTTTATCGAGAATCGAGTTTTCTGAAAAAAAAGTGTCATAAATTCATTTTTCTTTGATATCAATCTTGTATTACCGGTCAGATATACGTTACTGAGTCATACTTATTTTTTGAGAAGATTTGACGATATCAAATTTTAGTAAGAAATCCAAAGGTGTTTGCCTTCGATTTTATCAAGAATCGAGTTTTTTGAGAAAATTGGGTCATAAATTTATTTTTCTTCGGGATCGAGCTTGTATTACATGTCAGATATACGTTACGTACATACTTAAGTTTTGGAGAAGTTTCGACGGTATCAAGTTTTCGCGAGAAATCTAAAGGGGTTAGCCTTCGATTTTATCGAGAATCGAGTTTTCTGCGAAAAATGGGCCATAAATTCATTTTTTTCTTCAAGATCGAGCTTGTATCACAGGTCGGATATGCATTATGTAGTCATACTTATTTTTTGGAGAAAATTCGACGGTATCAAATTTTCGTGACAAATCTAAAGGGGTTAGCCTACAATTTTATCGAGAACCGAGTTTTTCGCGAAAGATGGGTCATAAATTCATTTTTCTTGGACATCGAGCTTGTATTACATGTTGAAAATGCCTTACGTAGTCATACTTAAGTTTTGGAGAAGTTTGGATGGTATCAAATTTTTGTGGGAAATCCAAAGGGGTTAGCCTTCGATTTTATTAGGAATCAAGTTTTTTGCAAAAAATGGGTCGTAAATTCATTTTTCTTCAAGATCGAGCATGTATACTTGTTGTACATGCATTATGTAGTCACACTTTTGTTTTAAAGAAGTTTCAACGGTATCGAATTTTCGCGAGAAATCCAAAGGGGTTAGCCTTCGATCTTATCAAGAACCGAGATTTGTGCGAAAATAGGTCGTAAATTCATTTTTCTTCGAGATCAAGCTTGTATACATGTAGGATATGCGTTACGTAGTCATACTTAATTTTTGGAAAAGTATCGACGGTATCAAATTTTCACGAGAAATCAAAGTGGTTAGCCTTGGATTTTATCAAGAACCGAGTTTTTCTGCAAAAAAATGGGCCGTAAATTTATTTTTATTCGAGATCGAGCTTGTATTACATGTTGGATATGCATTATGTACTTAAGTTTTGGAGTAGTTTCGATAGTATCAAATTTTCACGATCAAATCCAATGGGGTTAGCCTTCCATTTTATCGAGAACCATGTTTTCTGCAAAAATTGTGACGTAAATTCATTTTCTTGGAGATCGAGCATGTATTACATGTCAGATATGCATTATGTAGTAATTCTTAGTTTGTGAAGAAGTTTTGACAGTATCAAATTTTTGCGAGAAATCCAAAGGGGTTAGCCTTCGATTTTTCTGTAAAAAAATGGGTTGTAAATTCATTTTTCTTCAATGTCGAGCTTGTATTACATGTCGGATATGCGGTACTAAGTAATACTAAACTTTTGGAGACGTTTTGATGGTATCAAATGTTTGTGAGAAATTCGAAGGGGTTAGCCTTCGATTTTATTGAGAACCGAGTTTTATGAGAAAACTGGGTCGTAAAATCATTTTTCTTCAAGATCGAACTTGTATTACATGTCCAATATGCATTACGTAGACATAATTAATTTTTGGAGAAATTTCGACGGTATCAAATTTTCGCAAGAAATCCAAAGGGGTTAGCCTTTGATTTTATCGAGAACCGAGTTTTCTGCGAAAAATGGGTCATAAATTCATTTTTTCGATATCGAGCTTGTATTACAAGACAGATATGCGTTATGTAGTCATACTTATTTTTGGAGAAGATTCGAAGATATCAAATTTTTACGAGAAATTCAAAGGTGTTTGCCTTCGATTTTATCGAGAATCGAGTTATCTATGAAAAATGGGTCGTAAATTAATTTTTCTTCGAGATCGAGCTTGTATAGCATGTCGTATATGCGTTATGTAGCCATACTTAAGTTTTGGATAAATTTTAATGGCATAAAATTTTTGCGAGAAATTCAAAGGGGTTAGCCTTTGATTTTATCGAGAAGCGAGTATTCTGCAAAAAATGGGTCATAAATTCATTATTCTTCGAGATCGAGCTTGTATTACAGGTCAGATATGCGTCACATAGTCATACTTATTTTTTTTAAGAAGATTCAATGGTATAAAAATTTTGCGAGAAATCCATAGGGGTTAGCCTACGATTTCATCAAGAACCGAGTTTTTTGCAAAAAAATGGATCGTAAATTTATTTTTCTTCGACATCAAGCTTGTATTACATGTCGGATATGTGTTACATAGTCATACTTTAATTTTTGGAGAACTATCGACGGCATCAAATTTTCGCGAGAAATCCAAATGGGTTAGCCTTCAATTTTATCGAGACTCGAGTTTTCGGCGAAAAATGGGTCATGAACTCATTTTTCTTCGAGATTGAGCTTGTATAACTGGTCATATATGTGTTATGTAGTCATACTTATTTTTGGGAAAAGACTCGATGGTATCAAATTTTCGCGAGAAATCCAAAGGGGTTAGCCTTTGATTTTATCGAGAAAAGAGTTTTCTGCGAAAAATGGGTCGTAAATTGATTTTTCTTTGACATTGTCGGGACCCTGCGTACCGGATACCGCTTGGGACTGCAAGGAGTGCAAAGGAACTCCACCTATCTAAGTTGAAGACCTCCAAAGGCCCCACGTGTCATTCGGAACCAGACGTGCCTCCCTTCTGTGGTTAGTCCCGGTGCCGCCACGTGTATCCTAAAACCGGAGCTACATTTCATACATGGAAAAGCTCTAGACTAGATACCTGTGTGGCACCCCCGGACCTAACCCCCGACAGAGGGAAGCTCTGGTACTGACACGTGTACAACAACACCGGACCTACCCGTCCTAGACGGTAAGCTCCGAAACTGCCACACGTCCAACCGCCGGACCTTCGACTTCAACAGGATGATTGGGGGACCTCCAACGGCTCGGACCTTCAAGGGACATTAAAGCTTCAAGACCCGATTATGTGTGATTAATGCTGTCTTAATGACACACGATCGGAGGACCCTTAATACAAGTAACGCCACTATCAAGGCGCATTACCATGCTATTAAGGGTAATTAAGTACATTAATTGTGTTTTAAGCATCAGTAACCGCCAGAGCCACATGTCAGGCCAGGCTAACGGTGTAACGGCCAGTCCTTGTACTATAAAAGGATTGGCCGAGCGATACACGAGGAGGACTCCCACTCCCTGGACCTAGACACGTCCACACACACGCTCAAGACACTCTAGACTTTGACACTCTAGTGCTCAGACGCTCAATACAACAGCTACACACGCGTGGAGTGGGGTATTACGCTCATGCGACCCGAACCACGTAAATCCTTGTGTCAACTTGACACCTTGTTCTGAATCTCTACGCGCCCACAACCGAACTACAAACTCTGCGGGCTGCCAACGGTAGTATCGGGAGAATTGCCGAAATCACACTCCAACAGTTGGCGCGCCAGGTAGGGGGTGCCCGAGATTCCAACATGGCGAACTCTGCTGCTAGATCATCCAACGGTAACCATGCTGTGCAACCTACTGGAGGTAATCCCTCCAACATGCAGCAACCAGCAGGTGCCGTGGCTCCAGCAGGAGTCATGCCACCACCGCAACCATCTGCTCTGACAAATCAAGCTGGACGTCGAGATGGGGCATCCGCGTCGGTCACAGCATCGGCGAACCACAACCCTGAACACACGATTAATGCCGTGCGTGCTCTTCTTCAATGTCCACCGCCTCCAGGAGCACCCCAGGGTGTAATGGAGCAGTGAAGAGCTGATGTGGAACATCTGGTTGCAGCAGCAGCGATGGCATCAGCAATCAAGGTCCCCCCCCCTCGGGGCGGGCTCCATCTCAGCATCGGACCTTGTCGGGTAGACTTGGTCCGCACGCTTCGCAGCACAGGAGGCGTGTTGCATCTCAACAAGCAACGTCGCTGCCTTCCGGGGCGCGATGTACTCACACGGTAACCAGGCTTTCGACTCATGACCTCCGAGTGGAGCTCGATCGTCGTTACCGTCAACAGGACGGCCGCGTCCACGTCGAGCGTGCTCGTGAGAGGCGAGAGGCTCGAGACAGCCATGCTCCAGAGGAAGTAGGAGGAGGTTGTTCTGCCTTAGCCATGCATCTACGCATGGTCAGATGGCCGCGGAAGTTACGGCCTCACCTGCCAGAGAAATTTGACGGGGCTGTCAATCCCGCCGAATTTCTCAAAATTTATTTCACTGCTATCCTTGTGGCTGGGGGAAATGAGGCTGTGATGGCCAATTATTTCCCTGTGGCTTTAACTGGGACTGCCAGGTCTTGGTTCATGAGCCTTCTGCCCGACTCCATCAACAGTTGAGCGGAGCTGTGCCAACAGCTCACTGCCAACTTCGGGAGCTCATATACCCGACCAGGCACCGAACTGGACCTTTTTGCTATCAAGCAAAAAGGGGGAGAGTCCCTACGATCTTTCATCCAGGGGTTCTCCCAAGTACGAAACACCATTCCTTCTATTTCAAGCGCTTCTGTTATTGTGGCATTCAGACAGGGCGTTCGAGATAAGAAGATGGTGGAGAAGCTGGCGACCAAGGAAATCACCAGCGTCACAGAACTCTTCAGCTTGGCAGACAAGTGTGCCAAAGCTGCGGAGGGCCGTGAAATGCACTCTCAACCACCTCTGGAGGACAAAAAAAAGTCCTCAAAGGGTGAAGCCGCTACCTCCGGGAGTGGCAAAAATAAGAAAAAGTCCAATGACAAGAAGAAGCCGTTGGCCGGCACACCCACCGCTGCTGCAGCCGCAGCTCCGGGTGGCCGGGGGCCACGCCCTGAGAAACGACCTCGGCCGTCGTCCGAAGACGGTGGCAGCTACAAGATGTGGTGTCCCATACACAAGACAAACAACCACAACCTGGAAGGCTACCGAGAGGTCCAGAACCTTGACGAGCGCTATAACAAGCGTCGGGAAGAAGTTCCTTTCTGTCAAAGGGAAGGAAAGCAAAAAGTCGATGAAGCTCTGGCTGAAGAGGAGTTAGGCTTTTAGGACCCCAAAAAGGTCCTGAAGGTTGTTTACACCTCCGTTGACGACAACTCCGACGTCTCCGACAACGAGCGCCGGAAGACCATGAACACCATCTTTAGTGGTTCGTGGGACATCACCTCCCGCCGTGTCCTCAAGACAATGCGGCGGGACATGGCCTCTGTAGCTCCCACCGCCAGGGCGGAGCCTCACCGGAAGTGGATGGACACTGCCATCACTTTTGATGCTTCGGACTACCCTCGGAACATGATTGGAGCTAGCCAACTTCCACTGATGGTATCTCCGACCATCAATAACATCCAGGTCTACCATGTAATGGTGGACGGAGGTTCGGGGATGAACCTCATAAGCTTCAAAGCCTTCGTTAAGGTTCACCTCCGACCTTTGGATCTTCGCCCCTCCCGACCTTTCTCCGGAGTAGGTCCGGGGGCCATAACTCCACTCGGTGCCATAACTCTTCCAGTGACCTTCGGGACTCAGGAGAATCACAAGACAGAGAAGTTGATCTTCGACGTGGCGCAGATCAACTTACCCTTCAACGCCATCCTGGGCAGACCTGCTTTGTACAAATTCATGGCTGCTGCTCATTATGGCTACCTGGTGTTGAAGATGCCAACACTTTCAGGCGTTCTCCGGATCCGCAGAGATTGTACTGTCAAAGTTACTGCTCTAGAAGAACTCCATGCGCTTGCTACAGCGCAGGAGGATGAATCCGGAAAGGAGCAAACTCCGATGCCTCCGAGCATTCGTCATCGAGGTTCAACCTCTGCACCTCATGTGCAACCAAGCGGCGACACCGACATTCCCGTCAAAGTCATCCGAATCGGTACCGATGCTACTCAGACCACCCGTATATCGGGAGGTCTGAATGAAAAATAGGAACTCGCACTCATCACTTTCCTCCGGGCTAATGTCGACATGTTTGCCTGGAAACCATCACAAATGTCTGGGATCCCTAGGGAAATGATCAGTCACAATCTGAAGATTTATCCCGACGCTCGGCCTCTACATCAGAAGCCTCGGAAGCAATAAGTAGAGCGACAGAACTTCATACGTCAAGAAGTGAAGAAGTTGCTCGAAACTGGATTCATCTGGGAATTCTTCCACCCAAAATGGCTGGCAAACCTAGTCATTGTACCCATGGCCAATGGGAAGCTTCGGATGTGTATCAACTACACTACACTGAATAAGGCATGTCCAAAGGATCCATTCCCACTACCTAGAATAGATTAGATAGTGGATTCCACCTTCAGGTGTGAATTACCGTGTTCCCTAGACGCATATTTTGGGTTCATCAAATCAGAATGTCTAGGGAAGATGAAGAGCATACTTCCTTCATCACAGTAGATGGATTGTATTGTTACACTACCATGGCATTCGGTCTCAAAAACGCTGCTTCAACGTTTGTGCGAGCTATGTACAAAACTTTTGGAGAGCTGATCAGAGACGTAGTGGAAGTGTACGTCGATGACATCGTCGTCAAGATCAAGAACAAGGAGTCACTTCTTGACACCTTGCAAGCTGTCTTCGACAAGTTGCGAATCACACGCACGAAGCTAAACCCGGACAAGTGTGTCTTCGGGGTTAGCTCCGGAAAGCTTCTTGGATTGTTGGTGAACCACCGAGGCATAGAGGCGAATCCGGCGAAGATTAAAGCTATTGAAGACATGCGACCACCAGTCGCATCAAGGATGTCCAGAAGCTAACTGGATGTCTAGCTGCCCTTAGCCGGTTCATCTCAAGACTGGCGGAACGGGTGCTACCCTTCTTCAAGTTATTGAGGAAGTACGGACCATTCCAATGGTTTGAAGAAGCAGAAAAGGCTTTCCAAGAGCTGAAGCAGCTCCTCATCACTCTACCAACTTTGGTAGCTCTGGACCCTGGTGAGCCACTTCTGCTTTACATTTCAGCAACTGAAAAAGTTGTGAGCATGGTCCTGGTTGCGGAAAGACCAGAACCATCTCCAGTTCAGGAATCCAGACCCCTCCAGGAGGGTCCGGAACTACCTGAAGGCGAGTCTGGGTCCCAGCCCCCAGACCCTGATCCTCGAGGTGAGACGCCAGAGATCAACCTCCTTCAAATGAAGGAGTTACTGTTGCTGAACAAGGAGATCCGGACCCCTCCAGGAAGGTCCGGGTCACATCAGAAGAAGCTCTAGGTTCCTCCAGCAGGAACCCAGAGGTCACCGAAGAAGGTCCGGACCCCTCCGGGAGGGTCCGGATTGATGAGGAGGAAGCTCTGGGCCCCTCCGGGAGGGTCCGGACAGTCCAGCGTCCAGTGTACTTCATCAGTGAAGTACTCCACGACGCCAAAACTCGATACCTAGAGGTGCATAAGCTGCTCTACGCAGTACTTATTGTTTCTAGGAAACTTCGTTACTACTTCCAAGCTCACAAGATTTCAGTGGTAACCGCTTATCCACTGCGTGCGATCTTGCATATCGCCAACTCTACTGGGAACATTGCAAAGTGGGCAGCGGAATTGGCCGAGTTCGATCTTGAATTCGTTCCAAGAGAAGCGATCAAGAGTCAAGCATTGGCAGACTTCGTGGCGGAATGGACCCCTCTCCATCAAATCCTGGGGGCCCCAATGAGCAGAAGCTGAAACCCAAGGTTCTGGTCTTCACTGAGCCTCACTGGACTCTCTACTTTGACGGCTCCATGCAAAAGCAGGGGGCCGGAGTTGGAATCCTTCTCCTCGCTCCGACCGGGGAGAAGGTCAAATACATGGTTCACCTTGACTTCAAGGCAACCAACAACATGGTGGAGTATGAAGCATTAATCTACAGGCTCAAGGTGGCACTGTCATATGGTGTCAAGCAGCTGTTGGTAAAGGGTGATTCACAGCTCGTTGTAAAACAAGTCAAAGGTGAATGTTGCTGCAATAACCCTCAACTAGATGCATATATACTTGAAGTCCAGAAGCTTCAGAAGGACTTCAAAGTCCTTGATCTCTGCCATGTCTAGCGTCTCAATAATGCTGAAGCTGACGAACTCTTGATGAAAGCTTCAACCGGAGCTCCGGCTCCTAACGGAACCTTCGTCCAGAGATTGTCAAGACCAACAACTCAGCCTGCCGAACTAAGCGAAGGGGGCAAGACCAGCACCACGAAGCTGGCAGTCCTGATGGCCCTGTTACCATGGCGTCCATCGAGGGTCGTAGGTGCTGCAGGAAGCTCAGCACGCAAGACTCAAATGCTCAAGTTAGCTCCGATGCATGGATCTCGGAGATCCGGAGCTACTTGAAAGACAATTTCCTTCCTGAAGACAATGTATCCGCTGACCAGATAGTCAGATTGGATAAAAGATACACATTGGTAGAAGGGGATCTCTACCGGCGTGGTGCCAACGGCGTCCTAATGCGGTGCATTACAAGCGAAGAAGGCCGCGGGCTCCTCATGGAAATCCATGGAGGTGAGTTTGGGAACCACGCGTCTTCTCGCACGTTGGTCGGTAAAGCCTTCCAGCATGGTTTTTGCTGGCCTACAGCACTCCAGGATGCAACCGAGCTATGTGAAGAAATGTGAAGCATGCCAGTTCCATGCGAAGCAAATTCACACATCAGCTCAACCCCTACAAATGATACCTCCTACATGCCCATTCGTTGTGTGGGGGATGTATATCTTGGGATCTTTCCCAGGAGCCGTCGGAGGTTACAAGTTCCTGTACGTTGCCATTGACAAGTTCACCAAGTGGCCGGAAGAAACTCCAGTTGTGACAATAAACAAGCAATCAGCTATCAATTTCTTGCAGTCCCTAGTATGCAGATTTAGAATCCCAAACAAGATCATAACTGACAATGGGACCCAATTCACAAGCTCTACATTCCAAGGATATTGTGAAGACCTCGGCATTCAAGTCAGCTACGCCTCTGTAGCTCACTCGACAAGCAATGGCCAAGCCAAGAGAGCAAATGCATAAATCCTAAAAGGACTCAAGACGTGCACGTATGAGCGCCTGAAAAAAACATGTAGCCAACTGGATTGAAGAGCTTCCACCCACCTTGTGTGCAAACAGGACAACTCCAAACCGGTCAACTGGAGAGACACACTTCTTCCTAGTGTACGGAGCTGAAGCAGTCCTTCATCCGGAGATCACCTTGGGGTTGCTCCGGGTCCGGACCTTCGACGATGCCACACTGGACCAGCTCTGGCGTGAAGACCTTGACCTCGTCGAAGAGGGAAGGTGCCGAGCAGCTATTCGAAATGCACGATATCGCCAAGCACTTCGGCGCTACCATCAAAGGCATGTGCATAACAGAAATCTCGAGGAAGGCTATCTGGTGCTACGAAGAATACAAACTCGAGAAGGGTTAAACAAACTCTCCACCAGCTGGGAAGGACCTGTCGGTACCCTAAAAACCATACACCCCCTGAGGTTACAAAGATCTCAAGGGAAGGACATCAACTCAAATTGAAGACCCTTGGGGGCCCACTCGCCAGACGTGACCGGACCCGCTTCTCCAACATGGTTAACCTCTAGGTTGCCACGTGTACTGTCAGCCCAGAGCTATTACCCGCAAGGGTGAAGCTCCGGGCCAAGTACTGAAACGGCACCTCCGGAGGTAGCCCCCGACCGAGAGAAGCTCCGGACATGACACGTGCCAGGTCACCCCGGAGCTTCCCGCTTCTCCCAAGCAAGCTCCGGAGCTGCCACGTGTCCATACGTCGGAGCTAAACCGCTTCAAATCCCCGGGAGACGTTGTAACGGCTCCGGATCTCCAAAGGACAGCTGCAGACTTCAAGACCCGATTAATTATCATTAATTCCATATTAATGACACTTAATCGGATGATATTAACACCTGTAACGGCACTGTCGGAGCCGTTACAGGGTTATTAGCAACAATTAATCTCGTGTATCAATACTAATAACCGCCAGGGCCACATGTCGGGCCAGGCTGACTTGTAACGGTTGGTCCTTGTACTATAAAAGGACAAACCGACGATACACAGAGAACTCTAGAACACTCGGAAGCTCACAAGTTAATACAACAAACACACATCCGTGGAGTAGGGTATTACGCTCAGGCGGCCCGAACCACGTAAACCACCGTGTCACTCGTGTCCAAATCGCATTTCACTTTCTTAGATCTCCGCGCGCCCAGACCGAACCACAAACTCCTTCAAACACTTCTCATAGTGTTAGGGGATCTGCCGACTCCAACAGTCGACAGTTGGCGCGCCAGGTAGGGGCGCCTGAGATCTTCAAGAATGGTGAATTCTGCAGCTGGATCATCCAACGGGCAACCTGCTGCTCAGACTGTCGGAGGCAATCCCTCCAACATGCAACCACCGGCAGGAGCCTCAGTTCCAGCGGGAGTCACACTCCCACCACCACCATCTTCTCCGGCAAGACATGCCGAAAGACATGATGGTGCACCGGCGTCACATTCTGCGCCGGCAAGCCGTGACAACCCAGAACACGCGCTCCATGCAGCGCGTGCTCTCCTTCAGCGACCACCACCTCCGGATGCATCTCAAGGTGCCATGGAGCAATGGAGAGCTGATATTGAGCATTTGGTCGCAGCAGCGGCCGAACGCCTCAACAATCAGGGTCCACCTCCTTCAGGGCGGGCCCCGTCGCAGCGACGAACGTTGTCTGGAAGACTTGGTCCACATGTCTCCAACAACCGAAGAAGAGCTGCGTCACAGCAAGTGACGTCGTTGCCCTCTGGGGCACGACGTGCCCATACTGCATCTCGGCTTTCGACACACGACCTCCGAGCGGAGCTTGATCGCCGATACCGCCAACAGGATGGCCGTGTCCACATCGAGCGAGCTCGAGAAAGACGAGATGCTCAAGATCTTTCTACTCTGGAAGGAGTAGGAGGAGGCTGTTCCGCCCTAGCCATGCACCTGCGTATGGTTAGATGGCCACAGAAGTTCCGGCCACACTTGCCGGAAAAATTCGACGGGACTGTCAATCCCGTAGAATTTTTACAGATATACTCCACTGCGATCCTAGCAGCTGGAGGAAATGAGGCTGTAATGGCCAATTACTTTCCAGTGGCCTTAACTGGGACCGCTAGGTCCTGGTTTATGAGCCTTCCGCCCAACTCTATCGACAGTTGGGAGGAGCTATGCCGCCAGTTCACCGCCAATTTCGGGAGTTCATACACCCGTCCGGGCACCGAACTGGACCTTTTTGCGGTCGTGCAAAAAGGAGGAGAATCTTTGCGGTCATTCATCCAGAGATTCTCTCAGGTACGTAACACAATCCCTTCTATCTCAAGCGCTTCTGTCATTGTAGCATTCAGACAGGGTGTACGAGACAAGAAGATGTTGGAGAAACTGGCGATCAAAGAGATCACCAGTGTCACGGAGCTCTTCAGCCTGGCTGACAAATGTGCCAGAGCTGCGGAGGGCCGTGAAATGCACTCCAAACCAGCCTTGGAGGATCATAAAAAATCCTCCAAAGAAGAAGTCACTACCTCCGGGAGTGGCAAGAAGAAAAAGAAGACCAACGGCAAGAAGAAGCCGTCGGCCGGCACATCCAACGTTGCAACCACTGCAACTCCTGGTGGCCGGGGGCCACGCCCCGAGAAGCGACCTCGACCGTCTTCCGAAGACGGTGGCAAATCCAAGATGTGGTGCCCCATTCACAAAACGGGCAGCCACAGACTGGAGGATTGCCGGGAGGTCCAAAACCTTGCCGAGCGCTACCACAAGCGCCGGGAAGGGTCTCCCTTCCGTCAGAGGGAGGGAAAACAAAAGGTCGATGAAGCTCCGGCTGAAGAGGAGTTAGGGTTTCAAGACCCCAAAAAGGTCTTGAAAGCCGTCTACACCTCCGTCGACGATGATTCCGACGTCTCCGACAACGAACGTCGGAAAACCATGAACACCATCTTTGGTGGATCATGGGACATCACTTCTCGTCGCGTCATTAAGACCATGCGACGGGATATGGCTGCTGTAGCTCCTACAGCTAGACCGGAGCCACATCGAAAGTGGATGGACACACCCATCACTTTCGATGCTTCGGATTGTCCTCAAAGCATGGTCGGAGCTGGCCAGCTGCCCTTGATGGTATCCCCCACCATCAACAACATCCAGCTCCATCATGTCCTGGTAGATGGAGGTTCGGGGCTTAATCTCATCAGCTTCGAAGCTTTCACTAAGCTTCAGCTTCGACCTTCAGACCTCCAGCCCTCTCGACCTTTCTCCGGAGTAGGTCCGGGGGCCATAACCCCACTCGGAGCTATCACTCTCCCTGTTACCTTCGGGACCCGGGAGAAGTATCGCACCGAAAAGTTGGTCTTCGACGTCGCTCAGATCAACTTACCATTCAACGCCATTTTGGGTAGACCTGCCTTGTACAAATTCATGGCAGCTGCTCATTATGGATACCTGGTGTTGAAGATGCCGACACCAGTAGGCGTTCTCCGGATCCGTGGAGATCGCACTGCCGGAGTAACTGCTCTGGAAGAACTCCATGCACTCACCACAGCGCAAGAGGAGGATTCCAGACAGAAGCAAGCTCCACAACCTCCGAGCATTCGTCAACGAGGCTCGACCTCTGCACCCCGTGTGCAGCCAAGCGGCGACACCGACATTCCCGTCAAAGTCGTCCAAATTGGTTCCGATGTCACTCAAATTACCCGCATATCGGGTGGCTTGAACGACAAATAGGAACTCGCGCTCATCACTTTCCTCCGGGCTAATGTTGACGTGTTTGCCTGGCAACCGTCACAAATGCCTGGGATCCCCAGGGAAGTGATTGAGCACAATCTGAAGATTTACCCCGACGCTCGGCCTGTACACCAGAAACCTCGGAAGCAATCTGTAGAGCGACAGAACTTCATCCGACAAGAAGTGAAGAAGTTGCTCGAAGCCGGATTCATCCGAGAAGTCTACCATCCAAAATGGCTGGCAAACCCAGTCGTTGTGCCTAAGGCCGGCGGGAAACTTCGGATGTGCATCGACTACACCACACTGAATAAGGCATGTCCAAAAGATCCATTCCCACTACCTAGAATAGACCAGATAGTGGATTCCACCTCTGGGTGTGAGTTGCTGTGTTTTCTAGACGCATATTCGGGATATCATCAAATCCGGATGTCTAGGGAAGATGAAGAACATACTTCATTCATCACAGTGGATGGATTGTATTGTTACACAGCCATGCCTTTTGGTCTCAAGAATGCAGCTTCAACTTTTGTACGAGCAATGTACAAAACTTTCGAAGAACTCATCAGAGACATAGTGGAGGTGTACGTTGATGACATTGTGGTCAAAGTCAAAAACAAGGAGTCCCTCTTGGATACCTTGCAGGCTGTCTTCGACAAGCTGCGGGCCACCCGCACGAAGCTAAACCCAGACAAGTGCGTCTTCGGGGTTAGTTCCGGAAAGCTTCTTGGTTTCCTGATAAGTCACCGGGGTATAGAGGCTAATCCGGCGAAGATAAAAGCCATCGAAGACATGCGGCCACCAACCCGCATCAAAGACGTCCAAAAATTAACTGGATGTCTAGCAGCCCTCAGTCGATTCATTTCAAGACTGGCGGAAAGGGCACTTCCCTTCTTCAAGTTACTGAGGAAGTCCGGACCATTCCAATGGTCTGAAGAGGCAGAGAAGGCATTCCAGGAGCTGAAACAGTTCCTCACCACTCTACCAGTCTTGGTAGCTCCGAACCCTGGTGAGCCTTTATTGCTTTATATTTCAGCAGCTGACGAAGTCGTCAGTATGGTTCTGGTTGCGGAGAGACCGGAACTGCCCAATACTCAGGAATCCAGATCCCTTCGGGAGGATCCGGAGGTTCCCGAAAGCAGGTCTGGGTCCCAGCTCCCAGACTTGAATCCTCAAGAAGTCACTTCAGAGGACCCAGATCCTTCCGATAGGATCCAGGTCATTCCTGAAGAAGCTCCGGGTTCCTCCACCCAGAACCCGGAGGTCCCCGAAGATAGTCTGGACCCCTCCGACAGGGTCCAGATCAATGAAGAGGAAGCTTCGGACCCCTCCGGGAGGGTCCGTACCATTCAACGCCCAGTATACTTCATCAGTGAAGTGTTACATGATGCCAAGACTCGATACCTAGAGGTACATAAGATGCTCTACGCAGTTCTTATTGCCTCAAGGAAGCTTCGACACTATTTCCAAGCTCACAAAGTCTCGGTGGTAACCTCATATCCACTTCGAGCGATTCTGCATAATCCCAATTCAACTGGGAATATTGCAAAGTGGGCAGCGGAACTGGCTGAATTCGACCTCGAATTCATTCCAAGACAAGCAATCAAGAGTCAAGCGTTGGCAGATTTCGTGGCAGAATGGACTCCCTCTCCATCAAACTCTGGGGGCCCCAGCGAGCAGAAGAAGGAACCACAAGTTCCGGCCTTCACTAAGCCTCACTGGACCCTTTACTTCGACGGCTCCATGCAAAAGCAGGGAGCCGGAGCTGGAGTCCTTCTCCTCACACCAACCGGGGAGAAGGTAAGATACATGGTGCACCTTGATTTCAAGGCAACCAACAACATGGCGGAGTACGAAGCACTCATATATGGATTAAAGGTGGCACTATCCTTTGGTGTCAAGCAGTTGCTGGTCAAAGGAGATTCACAACTTGTTATCAAACAGGTGAAGGGTGAATGCTCCTGCAATAATCTCCAGCTGGCTGCTTATCTCCTTGAAGTCCAGAGGCTTCAGAAGGACTTCGAAGTCCTAGACCTTCATCATGTTCAGCGTGCTCACAACGTTGAAGCTGACGAACTCTCGACCAAGGCGTCAACCGGAGCTCCGGCTCCAGACGGAACCTTTGTCCAGAGGATGTCAAAACCCACAGTTCAGCCTGCCGAGCTGAACGAAGGGGGCGAGATCAGCATCCCGAAGCTGACGGTCCCGATGGCCCTGTTACCATGGCAGCCATCAAGGGTCGTAGGTGCTGCCGGAAGCTCCGAGCAACCCAGCACGCAAGACTCAAATGCTCAAGTCAGTTCCGATGCATGGATCTCGGAGATCCGGAACTACTTGAAAGACAACATCCTTCCTGACGATGATGTATCCGCTGACCGGGTAGTCAGATTGGCTAAAAGATACACGTTGGTAGAAGGGGATCTCTACCGGCGCGGTGCCAACGGCATCCTAATGCGGTGCATCACAAGGGAAGAAGGCTGCGAGCTCCTCGCAGAAATCCATGGAGGCGAGTGTGGGAACCACGCGTCTTCCCGCACGCTGGTCGGAAAAGCCTTTCGGCACGGCTTCTACTGGCCAACAGCGCTCCAGGATGCTACTGAGCTAGTGAAGAAATGCAAAGCATGCCAATTTCATGCAAAGCAAATTCATACACCTGCTCAGCCCTTACAAATGATACCTCCTACGTGGCCTTTCGCCGTGTGGGGGATGGACATCTTGGGACCCTTCCCAAGAGCCGTCGGAGGTTACAAGTTCCTGTATGTCGCCATCGACAAGTTCACCAAGTGGCCGGAAGCTACTCCTGTTGTGACGATCAACAAACAATCTGCAATCAATTTTCTACAATCTATCGTGAGCAGATTCGGAGTCCCAAATAAGATCATCACTGATAATGGGACTCAGTTCACAAGCTCCTCATTTCAAGGATATTGCGAAGACCTCGGCATACAAGTTTGCTACGCCTCCGTAGCTCATCCTGCCAGCAATGGGCAAGCCGAGAGAGCAAACGCGGAAATCCTTAAAGGACTAAAAACGCGCACTTATGAGCGTTTGAAAAAGCACGGAGCTAATTGGATCGAGGAGCTTCCGCCCACTCTATGGGCTAACAGGACTTCTCCAAGTCGGGCAACCGGAGAAACACCCTTCTTCTTGGTGTACGGAGCTGAAGCGATCCTTCCTCCGGAAATCACCTTGGGTTCCCTCCGAGTCCGGACCTTCGACGAAGCCGCGCAGGACCAGCTCCGGCGTGAAGACCTAGACCTCCTCGAGGAGGGAAGGTGCCAAGCAGCTGTTCGGAATGCCCGATACCGTCAAGCTCTTCGGCGCTATCATCAGCGGCATGTACACAACCGACAGCTCGAGGAAGGCGATCTGGTGCTACGGAGAATACTATCCAGAGAAGGGCAAAACAAACTCTCCCCCGGCTGGGAAGGACCCTTCCGAGTGATCAAAGTATCCCGTCCCGGAAGCGTTCGCTTGGCTACCGAGGATGGGACACCTCTCCCAAATCCTTGGAACATCGAGCACCTCCGTAAGTTCTACACTTAATTCCACGGAGGTGAGTCTTAAGTAACTTGAAGTGTATGTTATAGAGTCATTGTACAGAGTCGGGTAATTCCTCCGGGAGAGCAGCCGGACCTTTCCCGAAAGGTTTGAAAAGCTCATGCAACACTTGATACAGTCTCCGGACTAGAAGTGTAGCTAATTACCCTGGGTTAAACGAGAAACCAAACACACTTAGCCTGGTTCCGTACCCTAAGAGTGTACTCGTTTCCCATGTACCCCGGACCTATAATGAAAGACATCTTCATGTGAAATAGACTCCACGTGCATTCATTTTTGCATAGGCTCGACATTTTTATTTTTCTCTTTCTTGTCTATAACAGAAACGTGCAATTCTTAAGAAGTTCTAGTTTAACCGATTTATGTACGATTTGAGTTGAATTGTCGGATTTTTTAGATTTAAATGTCGTCTGTGGCCAACTCGCCTGAAAGCCGCCAAGCCATTCTAGGGCCGGAGTGCGCTATCGACTTAGCCTGGTCAAGCACCCTAAGTACGCCACTCTACCTACACCCCGGCAGGCCAAAGTAAGGTGGGTCCATGGACAATTAGATCTAAAAGAAAAGACAATTCACCCAATCATACTAAAAATCGTGTTCAACTTGAAATTCTCTTGAGAACCGTAAGCCGCAACGAAGTTATAGATAAGGAACGAATTTTACTGTTTTTCTTGGCCTAAGTGTGCAGGAAGAATAAACCCAACATTGATGGAGAAAAATTGGAGTTAACCAAGCTCCGACTCCCACCGGCGTTAACTTGAAGATGGTGAGAAGACTCTATCACTAGAGTCTGTTGCCAGCAAGCCAGGCGTGGCAAGGGTCATTGCCGGAGCTACTAAGCTCCGACACCTTGAAGTATTAACTATCGACACTCAACGTGTTGGTAGAGGCTATTGCCGGAGCTACTAAGCTCCGACAATGGGCAATGCCGGAGCTTCTAAGCTCCGACGACTTCAAGGGACCTTCACTATCGAAAACTTCGGACCTAAACTATACGAGTTCGAAGCAAATCTGTCTTCAACAAAAATCAACATCCTTTTGGTACATGTCCACAATCAAATTGTGCACATCTACCAGGGGGCCAAGTGAAGACAAAGATGTTGAAGACAAAAAAATGAAATTCACGAAAAATTGGGGATTTCATTTCATCAGAAGACCGGAGATTACATCTGGAGACAAGGGATTACAAAATTGAGGAAGAAGAGAAGATACAGATAAAGGCTAAGAAAGATAGTCCTAGACCCTATGGAAGAACTCAGCGACCTTCTGGGCGACCTCCGACACGCTGGCTCGAGTAGCTTCGCCTTCTCCGTCAACGGGGCCTTCAAGCACCGGGTCCAGAGGGAATTGAGGGTTCCGGCTAGTGTAGCACGTCAACACATATTCTGTGACGTTCCTAGCCAGGGATTGCCCCTCGACCTCCAACTGGTCCGCGATGACGTCGCCCACCTTGGAGAGCTTGCTGCCCGCAGCGCCCAACGCTTGCAGCGCAAGGTCCGGCTCCGGCTCCGGATCATCCGGAAGCACGGGGCTGAAACCCATCGGCGCTAGCGCGTCGTCGGCCTTGCTCAGGAACTCCCAAATTTGCAGGGAGTCCGTCTTCCTCAGGCCCTTCATCTCTTCCAAGGACCTCCGGGCCGCCGCCAGCTCCGAATTCTCGCGGGAGAGGCGCTCAACTTCTTTGGCGTTTTGCTGAATCTTCGCAGCAACCCGCTTTTCGAGTCTTCCGAGCTCCTCCTCCCGGAGGTGGATCTTGTTCCGGCGGTCGACCAGGTCTTTCTCCCTAGCCTCTATTTTCTTCTCCCGGGCGATGAGGGCACACTCATACTCGTAGAGTTCCTGCCCTCGCACCCAGGTCTTCTCCTCCTCTTCGAGGCAGCGCTCTTCCAATTTTTTAGCGCGCTCCTCGAGGCCCTTGTCCGCCAGAGCTGTCTTCTCGGCGAGCTCTTCTTCACGTCGCAAGACGTCATCCCGTAGCTCCAGGAGTTTTTGCTCCTCATCCTCGAGCCGCTTTTCCCTTCCCTCAAGCGCTTCTCGGCGCTTGATGAGTGCGGTACTGATGGCTTCGAGTTGATCGTACCGGGCGTTGGCCGCATCATTGGCAGCTTTAGCTTGGTCGTGGTACTCCCGGGATTGGGCGTCGAGGTTGTGAGTCATGCTCTCCCTCTCGTCCAGCATCTCACCCCAGAGCTCCAAGCGGACCTTCTCCCGCTTGATCCATTCCTTGTCCGCAGCGATCCTCGACTGCGCCAGCTTGGTTTCGAATTGGAGTCTATTACGCCACCTCCTAAGGGTTTGGCGCTCCTCTTCAAGAACCTTGCTGTCGTGGAAGAAGGCTAGTTGGACTTGGCGCAGACTGGAGCAAGCGTTGTCGATGGACATCGACAGCGAGATGGGCTCCGGACCTTCTGGGGTCTCCTCCGCTGGTTCCAGCGGGTCTTCATTTACAAAAATTGGGTCCCACTCTGCGAGAGCGGAACCCCGAGCTTCCAAGGCACTAGGGCCCTCCTCCGGGATGGCCTCAGTCGCCACTGAAGAAGGTCCCGCCACCAAATCTTCATTCGCCCCCTCAGGCTGGGGGCCGGCGACTTCGTTCAGGCACTCTGGCTCCGCCACGGGTACCATCGACGTCGTCGCCTCCAATGGCTCCGGCCGGGACGCTTCTTCTGAGGGGAGCTCAAGCTCCCCTGCCTCCACCACCACCGGCTCTGCAGCCGGCGCTCCAATAACTACCGGCCTTGCGACCGGAGCTTCAGAAGTAACCGGCTCAATTGCCGGAACCACTTCAACTTCCGGCTCGCACGCCGGGGCTTCAGCTGCCTCCGGCTCGACCGCCGAAGCTCCAGCATTTTCCGGCTCTGAAGCCGGGACCGCTACTTCCTCCGGCTCGACAGCCGGAGCATCTACTTCTGCAGCACCAGGGCCCGGAGCTTCAACCTCCGGAGCGGGTGCCGCTGGCGCATCTTCAATCCCGTGGTCCGGCGCTACCACGGGAACTTCTGGAGATGAGTCGAGGTCCATGACCACGACAGCCGGCGCCGGAGCTGTCGCAGCCTCCGCCTGAGGCGGCACCGGGGCTGGAGCAGAAGCCCTCGCAGCCTCAGACACTGTGGCTGAGGGCGGAGCTTCACTCCCCTTCTTGGGAACGCTGCAGATGAAGAATGAAGAAATTGAGCAAACAGATGCTATAATTAAAAGTTAATTGAGGTAAGCAAGAAAAATTACCTTGGGAGGTTCACGCACCAGCTTGCGCGAAACCTCTTTCCCGGACGTTCCGGGCTGGCCACGGTCGGCGTAGGAGCTCCGGGAGGACTCCCAGGACTTGCCGTAGCCGCGGGCGTTTCCCGGGTCGGAGCTCTCCTTGACCGGGAGGAACTCCTAGACCTGGAGGCCCTCACCGCTTCTCGAACCGGAGTCGCCTGTCCGGAGCTGGCACCTCCGGAGGGACCCATCACGGGGACAGCCGTACTCCGGGAGGATCCCACCGCCGGAACAGTAGCGCTCCGAAAAGACCCCACCACGGGGACAGACGCTACAGCAGCGGAGGACCCTCCTTCCTGAGGACGGGGAACTGGCGGGGAAGTAGCAAGCCCGACGGACCTCCCGTCAGCATGACGCAACTTCCTCTTCCGGCTCTCTGGCTCCTCCGCCAGCTCCTTGCCCTTGCCGGTGACCTCAGCTCTTGGCTGAGAGACAGGGGCGGAGCCGCCTTCCGACAACCCGGGAATCGCCAACGAGGCGGTCGATCTTCTCTCAACGACGCCAAGGTCGTCAAGCGCGGGCATCTTCCGCCGGAGCTCCCTGCAGAACTCAACTTCCTCGTTCAGGGGGAGGAAAGCCGGTGGCGGAGTCAAGTACGCTCCGTCTACATCGATGCCGTGCTGGAATTTCTTGAGGTGAAACTCCAAGGACTTCCCCACCATGCTGGACTTCAACCCGGTTTCAACCCGGTCTTCGTCCATCACGCTGTTGAGGGCCCAGGCGAGCTTCTCCCTCCTCTTCAGCGGTGCCCACCTGTTGAACAGGAAGTTGCAGAACACCGCCTGGGGAGTCAATCCTCCCTCCACACATTGGCGGATCCTTGATAGGACGGGATCGAAGGCTGCCGCCAGCACCGGAACTTCGCTCCACACCGACGTGTCAATGCCAGGCAGACCTTCTGGCAGCTCCAACCGCTCGTGCTCCTCCACCCGGACAACTACCCAATCTTTCTTCCAGTCATCCCACTTCCCGGAAGGGAACGACCGGAGGTACTTGAACGGGCACTTCTTGCGCTTCACAAAGTAGTAGAAGCCAAGGTACTCGTCACTTCGGCCGGTGGTTTGGACGGTGAAGAAAGTGCGGAAGAGCTCGATGCAGGGAGGAATGCCCACCCACATCTCGCAGAAGTGGACAAAGATGGACACAAGGAGAAGGGAGTGAGGGCCAAGGTGGTATAGCTGCAGACCATAGAAGTCCAGCAGCATCAAAAAGAAGGAAGAAAATGGTGGGATCAGCCCCACCATGGCATACGATGAAAAGTATACCATTTCGCCGGAGTGCTCCTTTTTAAAGGGAAGCTCTCCTCCGGTGCGGATTGAACGGTTGAAGAAGTCCGACGACCACCCCATGAGGGTCCGGACCTTCTTCAGATCGCTCTCCGTCTTCAAACGACTCTCACGCAGACCCAACTCCATCGCAGCACAGCTAGGCGAGAGAAGAAAAGCAAAGCACGAGTTGGGAGTTTGAGCGCAAGAACAGATGGAAAGCGTAAAGAACTCCCGACGGTGCGCTTTCCTTCTTAAGTAAGCCCTCGCAACGCTTGGATGGAAACTACAGGGGAGTTAAGCATACTACTCAAGAATTCGACCCAGCCGATGACAAGAGGGCCCGGGACCACCCTGACGATCAAGTCGAGGCTCTTACCCAGGCGAACAGTTGTCATCACGAGGCGGGAAACCCAAAGGCGGCGGACTGACAAGGCGCGCAGAACCGATACGGTTTTCGTATCGGGAACCGACGACCTTCAATTGCGAGAGATCCGCACGTCAAAGATCTTATCTGCCGCCTGAGGTGCGCCACGCGTCGGGACTCAACCATAAAGCCCCGCCAAAGGCACCTCCGAAGACTCTTGAAGACCCAGTTCAAGAGTCACAAGTATGGACCCACCTCCGGCGGAACGACTCCATCCCGTTGGCCTTCCCCGGAGGTAGGTCCAGGGGGCCACTGTCGGTACCCTAAAAACCATACACCCCCTGAGGTTACAAAGATCTCAAGGGAAGGACATCAACTCAAATTGAAGACCCTTGGGGGCCCACTCGCCAGACGTGACCGGACCCGCTTCTCCAACATGGTTAACCTCTAGGTTGCCACGTGTACTGTCAGCCCAGAGCTATTACCCGCAAGGGTGAAGCTCCGGGCCAAGTACTGAAACGGCACCTCCGGAGGTAGCCCCCGACCGAGAGAAGCTCCAGACATGACACGTGCCAGGTCACCCCGGAGCTTCCCGCTTCTCCCAAGCAAGCTCCGGAGCTGCCACGTGTCCATACGTCGGAGCTAAACCGCTTCAAATCCCCGGGAGACGTTGTAACGGCTCCGGATCTCCAAAGGACAGCTGCAGACTTCAAGACCCGATTAATTATCATTAATTCCATATTAATGACACTTAATCGGATGATATTAACACCTGTAACGGCACTGTCGGAGCCGTTACAGGGTTATTAGCAACAATTAATCTCGTGTATCAATACTAATAACCGCCAGGGCCACATGTCGGGCCAGGCTGACTTGTAACGGTTGGTCCTTGTACTATAAAAGGACAAACCGACGATACACAGAGAACTCTAGAACACTCGGAAGCTCACAAGTTAATACAACAAACACACATCCGTGGAGTAGGGTATTACGCTCAGGCGGCCCGAACCACGTAAACCACCGTGTCACTCGTGTCCAAATCGCATTTCACTTTCTTAGATCTCCGCGCGCCCAGACCGAACCACAAACTCCTTCAAACACTTCTCATAGTGTTAGGGGATCTGCCGACTCCAACAGTCGACAGGACCCTTCCGAGTAATCAAAGTATCACGTCCCAGATGCATTCGCTTGGCAACCGAGGATGGGACACCGCTCCCTAATCCTTGGAACATTGAGCACCTCAGTAAGTTCTACGCTTGACATCACGGAGGTGAGTTTGTAATTACATGTGATGTATGTTATAGCATCATTATACAGAGTCGGGTAGCCCCTCCGGGGGGGGGGGGGGGGCAGCTGGACCTTTCCCAAAAGGTCCGCAAAGTACTCCACGTGCATTTATTTTGTACAGGCTCATTCTTTTTATTTTTCTCTTTCTTGTCTATAACAAAATTGTGCAATTCTCAAGAAACTTAAGATCAAACAATTCATATATAATTCAAGTTGCATCGTTAATTCTTCTGGGTCTTAACATTGTTGAATGGCTTACTCGTCTGAATGCCGCCAAGCCAATCTAGGTCCGGAGTGTGCTATCGACTTAGCCTGGTCTTGCACCCTAAGTACGCCACTCTACCTACACCCCAGCAGGCCGAAGTAAGGCGGGTCCAGAAATGATTGGACCTGAAGAAAACAAACAAATGTGCTTGATTGTATACAGAATTGATGTCGATCTAAAATTTATTTCGGGAATAATAAGCCGCAAATGAGTTATAGATAAGAAATGGATTTTACTGTTTTTCTTGACTTCAGTGTGCAGGAAAAATTAAAATCTCGTGATGATGGTGGACAATGCCGAAGCTGTCAATGCTCCGACATCCCCTAAGGTGGCCCACTGTCGATGTTGTAAACACTGATAGTAGGCATCGCCGGAGCTATCAAGTTCCGACAAATCCAGAGGGTCATCCGTCAATGTGAAGAAAAGATGGTGGAAGAATATTCACTGACGTTGAACCTCTACATGTTGACAGTGGTCGGTACCGGAGCTACCAAGCTCCGACAACCCGAGAGGACCTGCTATCAACGCTCCACGTGTTGACGGTGGCTACTTCCGGAGCTACTAAGCTCCGACAGTAGTCGCTACCGGAGCTACTAAGCTCCGACAACCTCGGGGGCCTCTACTATCGACGCAACAAGAGTTCAGACCTACACTCTACAAGTTCGAAGCATGCAAGTCTTCAACAACTGCTACATCCTCTTAGTACATGTTCACAATCAAATTGTGTACATCTACCATGGGGCCAAGTGAGACAAAGGTTGAAGACAAAAAATGAAATTCAGAAAATTCCTTGATTTCATTCATCTGAGGACAAGAGATTACAAAATTGGGGAAATGAAGAGAAAATACAAGTGGGAGCTACAAAGAGAGAGTCCTAGATCCTACGGAAGAACGAGGCAACCTTCTGGGCAACCTCCGACACGCTGGCCTTGGCGGCATCTTCCTCTCCGTCGATGGGACCTTCAAGCACCGGGTCTAGTGGGAAGTGAGGATCCCGGCTTGTGTAGCACGTCAGTATGTACTCTGCGACGTTCTTCGCCAGGGATTGTCCTTCGAATTCCAACTGATCCACGATGACATCACCCATCTTGGTGAACTTGTTGCCCGCCGAGCTCAACGCCTGCAACGCCTGGTCCAGCTCCGGCTGCGGATCATCTGGACGCACGGGACTAAATCCCAGCGGCGTCAGCGCGTCATTGGCTTTGCCTAAGAAGTTAAATACTTGTTGGGACTCTGCAACCCTTGAGCCTCGCACCTCTTCCAAGGACCTCCTGGTCGCCGCAAGCTCCGAATCCTCCAGGGCAAGGCGCTCGAACTCTTTGGCATTCTGCTGAATCTTTTTAGCAACTTGCCTTTCGAGTTTACCAAGCTCCTCTTCCCGAACGTGGATCTTGTTCCAGCGGTCGACCAGGTCTCTCTCCCGGCCCCGCACTTTCTTCTCCCTAGCAGCAACTTTGTTCTCCCTCTTAGTGAGGTCCTATCTCCACTGCTAGTCCTTCTTCTCCTCTTTCTCGCAGAGCTCCTCCAACTTCTTGGTGCGCTCCGCGAGGCTCTTGTCACCCAGAGTCAGCCTCTGAGTAAGCTCCCCCTCCCTCTTCACGAGGTCATCCCGCAGCTCCAGGAGTTTTTGCTCTTCATCTTCGAGCTTTTTCTCCCGCTCCTCAAGAGCATCCCGGCGCTTGACGAGGCTGTCGTGGATGGCACTGAGCTTCTCCTGGCAAACATTATAGTCTTTAAAATAATGCAACATGTTGCAACTAGCTATTACATGCCCATTCAAACACCAAATCATTCACCTAACCTCCCTGCGCCCCCCCCCCCCCCCCCCCCCAGCATTTTCAGATCATTAAATTGTAAGTTGTCTAACAAGTCATACACAATAAACCGTTCCAGTTTTTAAGCATCACCGGTTCTAGTTTTTAAGCATCAAGTTGTCTAACATGATTACACAGAATTTCCACACTTTTTAAGCATCACCCGTTCCAGTTTTCCGTCTACTACTAGTTGTCTGCACCTCTCCCTCTGCATGGTGATCGCATAATCTGCCGCTTCCGTATAGAAAATGGCAGGAATTCTTACACAGCAAGAACAATAAATGTGTTGCAGCATGTCACAGAACGGAACCGATCAAGAAGATTACCAAAAGTCTATAGAATTCTCCAAATTCTTTCTCATCTACTAATCGCAACAAGCATAATATGCCAAGATCATCAACAGCTCTGTTTGAAACATGCTTCAATGACGTAACATCTATCCAAAGGAAGCTTCACGATGAACAATCCTTTAGATTAGGATAAACTTATTTATCTCCAGAAAGCAAGGACGCAACAGCCGAAGAAGACAAGTAGGCAAATACCGTGCGTAGAAATATGCCATGCATGCTAAGAATTGCAGCCTCCAAACCACCCTTGATGTGGCCCAAATGACATGCATGGTAGGTGCACGTGTTCCGAGAGCGAAGAGGAGACCTGTTCATGCGCGCTTAATTAAGCAGATTTTTTCCCCGCGTGGCCTGTCTCTCATGCCGTCATCCACTTCTCGTTCATGCGCGCTTAATGAAGCCGCCGCCGCGACCAGAGCATCTAAGATTGCCATCTAATGTAGTATCAAAACGAATGCGTAACTAAGAGAGCTAGAAGCTGTTCTAGGATAAATCGGTGCACAATTTCACGTTCTCTCCAACTTTGAAAAATATCTGGCATTTCCATGACACCAAGTAGCTCCTGCAACTTAAAAATATTTGGTTCAAAAACGAAAACTTAGAATGCATTTCCGTCCGGTGACTGCAGACCAGGTACGGTGCAACTACGATTCATCACGATTTCCTTTACCAAAAAATAAGTGTAGTGGACAAGTTGCCTAGCTCGATAGCTCTCGCTGCCAGAGTATTATGGAACTATAAATACCCCCTCGATCGCCACAGCACATGCATCCACCACAACTCAATCTTCTTCTTCTTCATAAGTTGATAATAGTTGTTAGCGATGGAGCACTACTCATCGAAGGCTGCGTGGATAGCTCTGGCGGTGTTCGCCATGGCGTTCTCCGTGGCGCCTTGCGCGGCGCAAAACTCGCCGCAGGACTTCGTGGACCTGCACAACGCGGCGCGTGCGAACGTCGGCGTCGGCCCAGTGTCGTGGGACAACAACGTGGCCGCCTACGCGCAGAGCTGCGGAGGGCTGTGAAATGCACTCTCAACCACCTCCAGAGGACAACAAAAAGTCCTCCAAGGGTGAAGCCGCTACCTCCGGGAGTGGCAAGAAGAAGAAAAAGTCCAACGGCAAGAAGACCGGCACAACCCACCGCCGCTGCAGCCGCAGCTTCGGGTGGTCGGGGGCCACGCCCCGAGAAACGACCTCGGTTGTCGTCTGAAGACAGTGACAGCTCCAAGATGTGGTGTCCCATACACAAGACGAACAGCCACAACCTGAAAGGCTGCCGAGAGGTCCAGAACCTTGTCGAGCGCTACAACAAGCGCTAGGAAGAAGTTCCTTTCTGTCAAAGGGAAGGAAAGCAAAAAGTTGACGAAGCTCCGACTGAAGAGGAGTTAGGCTTTCAGGACCCCAAAAAGGTCCTGAAGGTTGTTTACACCTCCGTTGACGACGACTTCGACGTCTCCGACAACGAGCACCGGAAGACCATGAACACCATCTTTGGTGTTTCGTGGGACATCACCTCCCGCTGTGTCCGCAAGACAATGCGGCAGGACATGGCCTCTGTAGCTCCCACCGCCAGGGTGGAGCCTCACCGGAAGTGGATGGACACTACCATCACTTTCGATGCTTCGGATTGCCCTCGAAACATGATCAGAGCTGGCCAACATCCACTGATAGTATCTCCGACCTGGCGGTTCGGGGTTGAACCTTATAAGCTTCGAAGCCTTCGTTAAGCTTCAGCTCCGATCTTCGGATCTCTGCCCCTCCCGACCTTTCTCTAGAGTAGGTCCGGGGGCCATAACTACACTCGGTGCCATAACTCTCCTAGTGACCTTCGGGACTCGGGAGAATTACAGGACCGAGAATTTGATCCTCGACGTGGCGCAGATCAACTTACCCTTCAACGCCATCCTGGGCAGACCTGCTTTGTACAAATTCATGGCTGCTGCTCATTATGGCTATCTGGTGTTGAAGATGTCAACACCCTCAGGCGTTCTCCGGATCCGCGAAGATTGTACTGTCGGGGTTACTGCTCTGGAAGAACTCCATGCGCTTGCTACAACGCGGGAGGAAGAATCCGAAAAGGAGCAAACTACGATGCCTCCGAGCATTCGTCATCGATGTTCAACCTCCGCACCTCGTGTGCAACCAAGCGACGACACCGACATTCCCGTCAAAGTCGTCCAAATCGGTTCCGACGCTGCTCAAACCACCCGTATATCGGGAGATCTGAATGACAAATAGGAACTCGCGCTCATCACTTTCCTTCACGCTAATGTCAAAGTGTTTGCGTGGCAACCGTCACAAATGTCTGGGATCCCTAGGGAAGTGATCGAGCACAATCTGAAGATAAATCCCGATGCTTGGCCTGTACATCAGAAGCCTCGAAAGCAATCAGTAGAGCAACAGAACTTCATACGTCAAGAAGTGAAGAAGTTGCTCGAAGTTGGATTCATCCGGGAAGTCTTCCACCCAAAATGGCTAGCAAACCCAGTCATTGTACCCAAGGCCAACGGGAAGCTTCGGATGTGTATCAACTACACTACACTGAATAAGGCATGTCCAAAGGATCCATTCCCACTACCTAGAATAGATCAGATAGTGGATTCCACCTCCGGGTGTGAATTACTATGTTTCCTAGACGCATATTATGGATATCATCAAATCAGAATGTCTAGGGAAGATGAAGAGCATACTTCCTTCATCACAGTAGATAGATTGTATTGTTACACTGCCATGTCATTCGGTTTTAAAAAGCGCTGCTTCAACGTTTGTGCGAGCTATGTATAAAACTTTTGGAGAGCTGATCAGAGACGTAGTGGAAGTGTACGTCGATGACATCGTCGTCAAGATCAAGAACAAGGAGTCACTTCTTGACACCTTGCAAGCCGTCTTCGACAAGTTGCAAATCACACGCACGAAGCTAAACCCGGACAAGTGTATCTTCGGAGTTAGCTCTGGAAAGCTTCTTGGATTCTTGGTGAACCACTGAGGCATAGAGGCGAATCCGACAAAGATTAAAGCTATTGAAAACATGCGACCACCAGCTCGCATCAAGGATGTCCAAAAGCTGACTGGATGTCTAGCTGCCCTTAGCCGGTTCATCTCAAGACTCGCGGAACGGGCGCTACCCTTCTTCAAGTTATTGAGGAAGTCCGAACCATTCTAATGGTCTGAAGAAGCAGAAAAGGCTTTCCAAGAGCTGAAGCAGCTCCTCATCACCCTACCAACTTTGGTAGCTCCGAACCCTGGTGAGCCACTTCTGCTTTACATTTCAGCAACTGATGAAGTTGTGAGTATGGTCCTGGTTGCGGAAAGACCAGAACCATCCCCAGTTCAAGAATCCAGACCCCTCCGAGAGGGTCCAGAACTACCTGAAGGCGAGTCTGGGTCCCAGCCCCCAGACCCGGATCCTCGAGGTGAGACGCTAGAGGATCAACCTCCTTCGAATGAAGGAGTTATTGTTGCTGAACAAGGAGATCCAGACCCCTACGGGAAGGTCCGGGTCACTTCAGAAGAAGCTCCAGGTTCCTCCAGCAGGAACCCAGAGGTCCTCGAAGAAGGTCCGGACCCCTCCACGAGGGTCCGGATTGATGAGGAGGAAGCTCCGGGCCCCTCCGGGAGGGTCCGGATAGTCCAACGTCCAGTGTACTTTATCAGTGAAGTACTCCACGATGCTAAGACTCGATACCTAGAGGTGCATAAGCTGCTCTACGTAGTACTTATTGCCTCTAGGAAGCTTCATCGCTACTTCCAAGCTCACAAGATTTCAGTGGTAACCGCTTATCCACTGCGTGCGATCTTGCATAACCCCAACTCTACTGGGAACATTGCAAAGTGGGCAACGGAATTGAGCGAGTTCGATCTTGAATTCGTTCCAAGACAAGCGATCAAGAGTCAAGCATTGGCGGACTTCGTGGCGGAATGGACCCCCTCTCCATCAAATCCTGGGGGCCCCAGTGAGCAGAAGCTGGAACCCAAGGTTCTGGTCTTCACTGAGCCTCACTGGACTCTCTACTTCGACGGCTCCATGCAAAAGCAGAGGGCCGGAGATGGAATCCTTCTCCTTGCTCCGACTGGAGAGAAGGTCAAATACATGGTTCACCTTGACTTCAAGGCAACCAACAACATGGCGGAGTATGAAGCATTAATATACGGGCTCAAGGTGGCACTGTCATATGGTGTCAAGCAGCTGTTGGTAAAGGGTGATTCGCAGCTCGTTGTAAAACAAGTCAAATATGAATGCTGCTGCAATAACCCTCAACTAGCTGCATATCTACTTGAAGTTCAGAAGCTTCAGAAGGACTTTGAAGTCCTTGGTCTCTGCCATGGCCAGCGTCTCAAACCCTAGCTTACACATGCCACACACCATGCATAGGCAAAGGAATAAATTTTGGCTAACTGGCAAGACCAAGTAAACCCTCCACGTATGGATCAAGTCTCCTAAGTAAATCATTTAAATTAATTGAAATCAACCCTGCAGTTCCTATCGATGATGGCGTCCATGGGAGTCTTTCATGTTATGAATAGCGCTTCTATATTATTATGGGCTAGATGCCCAAATATATAGAGTACTGGATGATTACAAACATGTAGAAAACTCCTCATACAATGGGGAAATACAATGTATCTCTAGCATTTCACTTTTTAGACAAATAGCTAGCTTCTTGGTGCCATCGTCATTGACAGACTTTTGGATAAAGATCGTATGTTAATTTTAAGAAGATATCAATTACACTTGATTTCTGCACCAACATAATATCAAGAACAAGTCGAGATCATAGATGCACAATGACTAAAAAAAGAAACTCTAGATAGATAACCATGACCAATTATTACGAGAGTTGAACAAGCTGTCCATGAGGGGTTTCATTTTAAGGGCATTTGTGAAACTGGTATGTTTTGAACTTTAACTGTATATTTGATCCAAATTCTTTCTCATCTACTAATGGCGATAAGATGCCAAGATCATCAACTGCATGCTCTGTTTCAAACCTGCTTCAATGACGTAACATCTATCCAAAGGAAGCTTCACGATGAACAATCCTTTAGATTAGTATAAACTTATTTATCTCGAAAAAGCTAAGACGCAACAGCCGAAGAAGACAAGTAGGCACATACCGTGCGTAGAAATATGCTATCCATGCTGAGAATTGCAGCCTCCAAACCACCATTGACGTGGCCCAAATGACATGCATGGTAGGTGCACGTGTTCCGAGAGCGAAGAGGAGACCTGTTCCTGAGCTTAATTAATCAGATTTTTTCCTCAAGTGGCCTGTCTCTCATGCCGTCATCCACCTCTTGTTCCATGAAGCCGCCTGCCGCCGCCTCGAGCAGAGCATCTAAGGGAGCTAGAATTTCACGTAAGATAAAGAGAGGAAGAGATTAATCGGTGCACAATTTCACGTTCTCTCCAATTTTGAAAAATATCTGGCATTTCCATGACACCAACTAGCTCCTGCAACTTCAAAATATTTGGTTCAAAAACGAAAAGTTAGAATATACATTTCCGTCCGTTGACTGCAGACCAGCAGGTACGGTGGAACTACGATTCATCACGATTTCCTTTACCAAAAATTAAATGTAGTGGACAATGCAAGTTGCCTAGCTCGATAGCTCTCGCTGCCAGAGTATTATGGAACTATAAATACCCCCTCGATCGCCACAGCACATGCATCCCCCACAACTTAAGCTTCTTCTTCATAAGTTGATAATACAGTAGTTGTTAGCGATGGAGCATTACTCATCGAAGGCTGCGTGGATAGCTCTGGCGGTGGTGTTCGCCATGGCGTTCACCACGGCACCTTGCGCGGCGCAGAACTCGCAGCAGGACTACGTGGACCTGCACAACGCGGCGCGCGCGGACGTCGGCCTTGGTGAGGTGTCGTGGGACGACGACGTGGCCACCTTCGCGCAGAACTACGCGGCAGAGCGCCAGGGTGACTGCGCCCTCATTCACTCCCCGGACGGTCGCCCGTACGGCGAGAACCTCTTCGCCGGCGGTGGCGACAGCTGGTCGGCGTCGGACGCCGTCGGCATGTGGGTGGCGGAGAAGCAGTACTACGACCATGACACCAACTCCTGCTCGGCACCGGCGGGGGAGTCGTGCGGGCACTACACTCAGGTCGTGTGGCGTGACTCCACCGCCATCGGCTGCGCACGCGTCATATGCAACAACGGCGGCACCTTCATCATCTGCAGCTACAACCCGCCGGGCAACATGAACGGAGAGCCGCCTTTCTAGATCGTCGGACAGTCGATCGCTGGACAGCTGCATGGATACTACGCGCTGGTTATATGAATAAACTGTACTCCACGCATGGAATAAACTGTCAACTATAGATAATACAGTAATGAACATGGATGTATTATGTGGTTTGTGATTTGTAATACCGTGATACTCCCTGTGTCATCAAATAATCAACATATATGTGTAACTTAACCTAGACATCATTATTGAGGCACAATGCACCGAACAGCGACACCAAAAAACTTAAGCTAATAGCTAGGGAGGCGTGTGCACAATTCATTTATACTTCAATTTTAAATTATCCCACAATAGCTAGGGAGGCTGCGTGGATAGCTCTGGCGGTGTTCGCCATGGCGTTCTCCGTGGCACCTTGCGCAGTGCAGAACTCGCCGCAGGACTTCGTGGACCTGCACAACGCGGCGCGTGCGAACGTCGGCGTCGGCCCAGTGTCGTGGGACAACAACATGGCCGCCTACGCGCAGAGCTACGCGGCCGTGCGGCAGCGCGATTGTACCCTCGAGCACTCCGGCGGTAAGTACGGCGAGAACCTCTTCGGTGGCGGTGGCAGCAGCTGGACAGCGGCGGACGCCGTCGGCCTGTGGGTGGCGGAGAAGCAGTACTACGACTATGGCACCAACTCCTGCTCGGCACCGGCGGGGGAGTCGTGCGGGCACTACACTCAGACCGTGTGGCGTGACTCCACCGCCATCGGCTGCGCACGCGTCATATGCCACAACGGCGGCACCTTCATCATCTGCAGCTACAACCCGCCCGGCAACATCATCGGACAGTCGCCTTTCTAGATCGTCGGACATCGATCGCTGGACAGCTGCATGGATACTACGCGCTGGAATGAATAAACTGTACTCCATGCATGGAATAAACTGTCAACTATATAGATAATACAGTAATGAACATGGATGTATATTAAGTGGTTTGTGATTTGTAATACCGTGATATAAAGCAATAAAAGTGGTGTGATTTGTAATCGTCCCTACATTTTCTCTCTGCCCCTGGTGACAGGACTTCTGTGCTATCGTTGATCAAACAATTATGCAGTTTAGTAAATTAAAAATTAAGTGTACTAGCCGCAACCAACTAATATTGTACTCCATATAGCATTTTATAACATTAATTGAAACAACTTTTTTAGAAAGCTAAACAAACCTCAACGTGCCAATGATATCAATCACGAGACTTTTGTAATCCTTCTAGTGTTTCGTAATCACCCGTGTAAAACATATCAACTGGATATTCTTTTATTAATGAAAAATACAATAGACCCGGACGTAACGTAGATTATGCAGGCAAGAAGCTTATTTCTCATTGATTGGACTTACAATACAGGAAACATCTAAATATACGACGGCCAAGATTATTTAGATGGCCAAAGATTAAAAACTGTCGTAAATTAGTTAAGTTACAACGGTCGAAGGATGCCGTCGTAAACTAACATTAATTTACAACGGTGCAAGATAGTCGGCGTAAAAAAGTGTGTTTTGGATAGCTTGGGAGGGACCGGGGGGCATGCTTAAGAAGAGATGCAGTGTCCGGATCCGGGCGAGATTTCGGCAGCATAACCCTGATGTTCTCTACTGCACCATTTTTTAGCGTGTAGTTGTAGAATAGCGGGGTCTCGCTGCCGAAATATTGTTCGAATTCGTACTCCACATCTCGTCATAAGCACGCTCATCTCGGTCACTCCCGGGTAGGTTTAGGACCTATCTTCCCTACTAGATGTAAGAGTGTGACATAAAATAAAATATTGAGCCGTAATAATAATTTACGATAGTGTCGAGCAATCGTATTGATGACAGCGTCGAGCGGTCGTCGTAAATAAGGTTATTTACGATGGTGGCCATCGTAAATAACCTTATTTACGATTTTTTATAGCGATGGCAACAAACCATCGTAAACAACATAAAACTGTTGTAAATAAGTTATTTACGATGGCGTTGGCCGTCGTATATCAGCCGCATTCCTGTAGTGTTACTTATGACAGCTGCCCAACTTGACCGTCATATATTTAGATGTTTCCTGTAGTGTAAGTCCAAAGTGTAAGTCCAATTAATTGCAATGGGCCAGGTAAATTCATTTTTCTTCGAGATCGAGCTTTGTATTACATGTAGGATATGTGTTACAAATCATACATAAGTTTTAAAGTAGTTTTGATAACATCAAATTTTTGCGATAAAATCCAAGGGGGTTAGCCTTCGATTTTATCGAGAACCAAGTTTTGTGCAAAAACTGGGCCATAAATTCATTTTTCTTATAGATCAAGCTTGTATTACATGTCGGATATGCGTTATGTAGTCATACTTAATTTTTGTAGAAGTTTCAACGATATCAAATTTTTGTGAGAAATCCAAAGGGGTTATCCTTCAGTTTTATCGAGAACCGAGTTTTCTGCAAAAAATGGGTCATAAATTCTTTCTTCTTCAAGATCGAGCTTAATTATTACATGTTGGATATGCGTTAGTAGTCATACTTAGATTTTGGATAAGTTTCGACAGTACCAAATTTTCGCGAGAAATACAAAGGAGTTAGCCTTCGATTTTCTCGAGAACCAAGTTTTCTACGAAAAATGGGTCCTAAATTCATTTTCTTCAAAATAGAGCTTGTATTACATGTTATATATGCGTTACGTATTCATACTTCATTTTTGGAGAAGTTTCAACGGTATCAAATTTTTGCGAGAAATCCAAAGGGGTTAGACTTCAATTTTATCGAGAATCGAATTTTCAACCAAAACTGGGTCGTAAATTCATTTTTCTTCGAGATCGAGCTTGTATTACATGTCAGATATACATTACATAGTTATACTTAAGTTTTGGAGTAGTTTTGAAGGTATAAATTTTCACAATAAAATGCAAAGGGGCTAGCCTTTGATTTTATCGAGAACCGAGTTTTCTGCGAAAAATGAGTCATAAATTAAATTTTGCCGAGATCAAGCTTGTATTACATGTTGGATATGCGTGACATAGTCATACTTAATTTTTTATATGTTTCGACAGAATCAAATTTTCGCGAGAAATCTAATGGGGTTAGCCTTCGATTTTGTTGAGAACCGAGTTTTCTACAAAAATGGGTCGTAAATTCATTTTTCTTCGAGGTCGATCTCATGTTACATGTTGGATATGAGTTAGTTAGTCATACTTAATTTTCGGAGAAGTTTCGACTGTATTAAATTTTCGTGAGAAATCCATAGGGTTAGCCTTCGATTTTGTCGAGAACTGAGTTTTCTGCGAAAAATGGATCGTAAATTCATTTTTCTTTGAGATTGAGCTTTTATTACGTGTTGGATATGCGTTACATAGTCATACTTAACATTTGGAGAAATTACGACGGTACCAAATATTTGCGAGAAATGCAAAGGGGTTCGCCTTCAATTTTATCGAGAACTATGTTTTCTGCAAAAAATGGGTCATAAATTCATTTGTCATCGGCATCAAGCTTGTATTACATGTCAAATATGCGTTATGTAGACATACTTGATTTTTTTAAGAAGTTTCGACAATATCAAATTTTCGGGAGAAATCCAAACGGGTTAGCCTTTGATTTAATCGAGAATCGAGTTTTCAGCAAAAAATTTGTTGTAAATTCATTTTTCGTCGAGATTGAGCTTGTATTACATGTCAAATATGCGTTATGTACTCATACTTAATTTTTTGGAGAAGTTTCATCGATATCAAATTTTCGCGAAAAATCCAAAGGGGTTAGCTTTTGATTTTATTGATAATTGATAATTCTACGAAAATTGGGTCAGAAATTCATTACTAAGTCATACTTTATTTTTGGATAAGTTTCAACGGTATCTAACTTTTGCGAGAAATCCAAAGGGGTTAGCCTTCGCTTTTATTGAGAACCGAGTTTTCAGCGACAATTGGGTCGTAAATTCATTTTTCTTCGAGATCGAGCTTGTATTACGTGTCAGATATGCGTTACGTAGACATACTTAATTTTTGGCGAAGTTTTGATGGCATCAAATTTTTCTGAGAAATCCAAAGGTGTTAGCCTTCGATTTTATCGAGAATCGAGTTTTTTGCGGAAAATGGATCATAAATTCATTTTTCTTCGAGATCGAGCTTGTATAACTGGTCAGATATGTGTTACATAGGTTTACTTATTTTCGAGAGAAGATTTGACCATATGAAATTTTCGCGAGAAATCAAACGACTTCGATTTTATTGAGAACCTAGTTCATGCAAAATAATGGATCGTAAATTCATTTTTCTTTGAGATCGAGATTGTATTACATGTCGTATATTTGTTATGTAGTCATACTTTAGTTTTGGAGATGTTTTTATGGTGTCAAATTTTTGCAAAAAATCGAAGGGGTTAGCCTTCGATGTTATCGAGAATCGAGTTTTCTGCAAAAATTGGTCATAAATTCATTTTCTTTGAGATTGAGCATGTATTATATGTTGGATATGCGTTACGTAGTCATACTTAAGTTTTGGAGAATTTTAAACAGTGTCAAGTTTTCACGAGAAATCTAGACGGGTTAGCCTTCAATTTTATGGAGAATTGAGTTTTTCTCGAAAAATGGGTCGTAACTTCATTTTTCTTCAAGATCGAGCTTGTATTACATGTCAGATATGCGTTGCATAGTCATACTTAAGTTTTGGTGTAATTTCGACAGTATCGAATTTTTGCGATAAAATCCAAAAGGGTTATCCTTCGATTTTACCAAGAACTGAGTTTTTCACAAAAAATGAGTCATAAATTCATTTTACTTCGAGATCGAGCTTGTATTACATGTCGGATATGTGTTACTTAGTCATACATAAGTTTTGTAGTAGGTTCGACGGTATCAAATTTTCGATAAAATCCAAAGGGCATAGCCTCGATTTTATCGAGAACCGAGTTTTCAGTGAAAAATAGGTCATAAATTCATTTTTCTTATGGACGAGCTTTTATTACATGTCGGATATGCATTACATAGTCATACTTACATTTTTGGAGAAGTTTCGACAGTATCAAATTTTCGCAATAAATCCAAAGGGGTTAGCCTTTGAGTTTATCGAGAACGGAGTTTTCTACGAAAAAAGGATCGTAAATTAAATTTTCTTTTAGAGCGAGCTTGTATTACATGTCGGATATGCGCAGGGTTCAGTAAGGCGCTAGGCGCTAGGCGGGCGTTGACCCACTGCCTAGAGCTTAGGCGTGACTAAGCGTTATTAGGCGTTGCCTAGGCGTTTTTACTATTTTTTAATATAATAATACAAACAGGGAGTAATACATAGATTCAGACAACAAACAAGTATTTTTTGCAAGAAACAGACATACTACACCAAAGTACAAAACAAAATTACGATGAACAAACATATATGCATCAGACATGAACAAACATGGATCTATACAGCATTCAGATATGAACCAGACACCAAAGAGCTTATCAATCTATAAGACATTCACACCAGATACATAATACAGAGGACGGAACTAAAGCAGAGGAAGGTGAGCAAAGCCTGCGGCAAGAACAGAGAAGCTCACTCATGACTCACGGCAAGAACAGAGGAGGGCGAGCTCTGAGCACACCTGGGTGGCAAGGGCAGGCGCCGACAGCGCTCAATCGGCAGTTCTAGAGCTGAATCGGCGGCCGGAGGTGTGGAACCGGCGGCCAGCGTCATGGGCGAGCGAGGCCGGTGGCGTGGGAGAGCGTGGGGGACTGGGGGAGACTGCAGCGCAGCAGCGGGGGAGACAAGCGCGGTGCAGCAGCGGGAGAGCAGAGGGCGGCGCAGCGGCGGGAGAGCAGAGAGCGGCGCAGCGCAGGGGAGCAGAGGGAGACACAGCGCGGGGGAGCAAAGGGTGACGCAGCGGCGGTGAGCAGACGGCGAAGCATAGGAAGACACAACGGCGAGTCCGAGCGGGAATGAGGCGCAGCGGCGAGTCTGAGCGGTAACGAGCCGCAACCCTGACCTATCAAAGACTTATTAGCGGGAAAACGAAGCGCGGGACGCGGGCGTACGTCTCCTCCCACCGAAACGAAACCCCGACCCGCACCTTGATGCGCCATTTTTTCGCCTACCCCGCGCGCCTAGACGCTATTCCGCGCCGCCTCCACGCGCATGGGCGCGCATCCGCATCGCCTCTGCGCTGCTAGCGCCTTTCGCCCACCTCACCCCCAAGGCGCAGCGTCGGGGGCTTATTTACCGCTGAAGCGTGCGGAGGCAGACGCCTTGTAACGCCTTTTGGAACCCTGGATATGTGTTACGTAGTCATACTTAATTTTTGAGAAGTTTCGACAGTATTAAATTTTCGCGAGAAATCCAAATAGGTTAGCTTTCGATTTTATCAAGGATCGAGTTTTCTGCAAAAAAAGGATCCCAAATTTATTTTTCTTCGAGATTGAGCTTGTATTACATGTTGTATATGCGTTACGTAGTCATACTTAAGTTTTGGAGTAGTTTCGATGGTATCAAATTTTTGCGATAAAATCCAAATGGATTAACCTTCGATTTTATCGAGAACTGAGATTTCTGCAAAAACTAGATTGTAAATTCATTTTTCTTCGAGATCGAGCTTGTATTACGTGTCGTATATGTGTTACATAGTCATACTGTAGTTTTGGAGTAGTTTCGATGGTATCAAATTTTCACGATAAAATCCAAGGGGGTTAGCCTTCTATTTTATCGACTACCGAGTTTTCTACGAATAATGGGTCGTAGATTCATTTTCTTTAAGACTACACTTTTATTACATGCCGAATATGCGTTACTAAGTCATACTTAATTTTTTGAGAAGATTCAACGGTATCAAACTTTTGCGAGAAATCCGAAGAGATTAGCCTTCAATTTTATCGAGAACTGAGTTCTGCGAAAACTGGTTCATAAATTCATTTTTCTTTGAGATCGGGCTTGTATTACATGTCGTATACGCGTTACGTATACATACTTTATTTTTGGAGAAGTTTCAACGGCATCAAATTTTCACAAGAAATGCAAAGGGGTTAGCCTTCGATTTTATCGAGACTCGAGTTTTCTGCGAAAAATGGATCGTAAATTCATTTTTCTTCGAGATTGAGCTTGTATAACCGGTCTGATATGCGTTACGTAGTCATAATATTTTTCGGACATGATTCAACGGTATCAAATTTTCGCAACAAATCCAAAGGGGTTAGCCTTTGATTTTATCGAGAACTGATTTTCTGCAAAAAAAAATGGGTCGTAAATTCATTATTCTTCGAGATAGAGCGTGTATTAAATGTCGGATATGTGTTACGTAGTCACACTTAATTTTTGAGAAGTTTTGACGGTATCAAATTTTCGCGAGAAATCCAAAAGGGTTAGCCTTTTATTTTATCGAGAACCGAGTTTCATGTGAAAAACGGTTTGTGTATTAATTTTTCTTCAAAATCGAGCTTGTATTACATGTCAGATATGCGTTATGTAGTCATACTTAAGTTTTGGAGTAGTTTCAACAGTATCATATTTTTGTGATAAAATCCAAAGAGGTTAGCCTTCCATTTTATGGAAAACTGTTTTTTCTGCAAAAATTGGGTCATAAATTCTTTTTTCTTTGAGATCGAGCATGTATTACATGTCGTATATGCATTATATAGTCATACTTAGTTTTTGAAGAAGTTTCTACGGTATCTAATTTTGCGAGAAATCCAAAGGGATTAGCCTTCAAATTTATCGAGAACCGATTTTTCTGCAAAAAATGGGTCATAAATTCATTTTTCTACAAGATCGAGATTGTATTACATGTCGGATATCCGTTACTAAGTCATACGTAATTTTTTGAGAAGTTTCTACGGTATCAAATTTTTGCAAGAAATCCGAAGCGGTTAGCCTTCGATTTTATCGAGAACCGAGTTTTCTGAGAAAATTGGGTTGTAAATTCATATTTCTTCGACATCGAGCTTGTATCACATGTACAATATGCGTTACATATACATACTTAATTTTTGGCGAAGTTTTGACGGTATCCAATTTTTGCAAAAAATTCAAAGGGGTTAGCCTTCGATTTTATCGAGAATCGAGTTTTCTGAAAAAAAAAGTGTCATAAATTCATTTTTCTTTGATATCAATCTTGTATTACAGGTCATATATACGTTACTGAGTCATACTTATTTTTTGAGAAGGTTTGACGATATCAAATTTTAGTAAGAAATCCAAAGGTGTTTGCCTTCGATTTTATCAAGAATCGAGTTTTCTGAGAAAATTGGGTCATAAATTTATTTTTCTTCGGGATCGAGCTTGTATTACATGTCGGATATACGTTACGTACATACTTAAGTTTTGGAGAAGTTTTGACGGTATCAAGTTTTCGCGAGAAATCTAATGGGGTTAGCCTTCGATTTTATCGAGAATCGAGTTTTCTGCGAAAAATGGGCCATAAATTCATTTTTTTTCTTCAAGATCGAGCTTGTATTACAGGTCAGATATGCATTATGTAGACATACTTATTTTTTGGAGAAAATTCGACGGTATCAAATTTTCGTGACAAATCCAAAGGGGTTAGCCTACAATTTTATCGAGAACCGAGTTTTTCGCGAAAGATGGGTCATAAATTCATTTTTATTCGACATCGAGCTTGTATTACATGTTGAAAATGCCTTACGTAGTCATACTTAAGTTTTGGAGAAGTTTTCATGGTATCAAATTTTTGTGGGAAATCCAAAGGGGTTAGCCTTCGATTTTATTAGGAATCAAGTTTTTTGCAAAAAATGGGTCGTAAATTCATTTTTCTTCAAGATCGAGCATGTATACTTGTTGTACATGCATTATGTAGTCACACTTTTGTTTTAAAGAAGTTTCAACGGTATCGAATTTTCGCGAGAAATCCAAAGGGGTTAGCCTTCGATTTTATCAAGAACCGAGATTTGTGCGAAAATAGGTCGTAAATTCATTTTTCTTCGAGATCAAGCTTGTATACATGTCGGATATGTGTTACGTAGTCATACTTAATTTTTGGAAAAGTATCGACAGTATCAAATTTTCACGAGAAATCAAAGTGGTTAGCCTTGGATTTTATCAAGAACCGAGTTTTTCTGCAAAAAAATGGGCCGTAAATTTATTTTTTATTCGAGATCGAGCTTGTATTACATGTTGGATATGCGTTATGTACTTAAGTTTTGGAGTAGTTTCGATAGTATCAAATTTTCACGATCAAATCCAATGGGGTTAGCCTTCCATTTTATCGAGAACCGTGTTTTCTGCAAAAATTGTGACGTAAATTCATTTTCTTGGAGATCGAGCATGTATTACATGTCAGATATGCATTATGTAGTAATTCTTAGTTTGTGAAGAAGATTTTTGCGAGAAATCTAAAGGGGTTAGCCTTCGATTTTTCTGTAAAAAAAAATGGGTTGTAAATTCATTTTTTCTTCAATGTCGAGCTTGTATTACATGTCGGATATGCGGTACTAAGTAATACTAAACTTTTGGAGACGTTTCGATGGTATCAAATGTTTGTGAGAAATTCGAAGGGGTTAGCCTTCGATTTTATTGAGAACCGAGTTTTATGAGAAAACTGGGTCGTAAAATCATTTTTCTTCAAGATCGAACTTGTATTACATGTCCAATATGCATTACGTAGACATAATTAATTTTTGGAGAAGTTTCGACGGTATCAAATTTTCGCGAGAAATCCAAAGGGGTTAGCCTTTGATTTTATCGAGAACCGAGTTTTCTGCGAAAAATGGGTCATAAATTCATTTTTTCGATATTGAGCTTGTATTACAAGACAGATATGCGTTATGTAGTCATACTTATTTTTGGAGAAGATTCGACGATATCAAAATTTTACGAGAAATTCAAAGGTGTTTGCCTTCGATTTTATCGAGAATCGAGTTATCTGTGAAAAATGGGTAGTAAATTAATTTTTCTTCGAGATCGAGCTTGTATAGCATGTCGTATATGCGTTATGTAGCCATACTTAAGTTTTGGATAAATTTTAATGGTATAAAATTTTTGCGAGAAATTCAAAGGGGTTAGCCTTTGATTTTATCGAGAAGCGAGTATTCTGCAAAAAATGGGTCATAAATTCATTATTCTTCGAGATCGAGCTTGTATTACAGGTCAGATATGCGTCACATAGTCATACTTATTTTTTAAGAAGATTCAATGGTATAAAAATTTTGCGAGAAATCCGTAGGGGTTAGCCTACGATTTCATCAAGAACCGAGTTTTTTGCAAAAAAATGGATCGTAAATTTATTTTTCTTCGACATCAAGCTTTTATTACATGTCGGATATGTGTTACATAGTCATACTTTAATTTTTGGAGAACTATCGACGGCATCAAATTTTCGCGAGAAATCCAAATGGGTTAGCCTTCAATTTTATCGAGACTCGAGTTTTCGGCGAAAAATGGGTCATGAACTCATTTTTCTTCGAGATTGAGCTTGTATAACTGGTCATATATGTGTTATGTAGTCATACTTATTTTTGGGAAAAGACTCGATGGTATCAAATTTTCGCGAGAAATCCAAAGGGGTTAGCCTTTGATTTTATCGAGAAAAGAGTTTTCTGCGAAAAATGGGTCGTAAATTTATTTTTCTTCGACATTGTCGGGACCCTGCGTACCGGATACCGCTTGGGACTGCAAGGAGTGCAAAGGAACTCCACCTATCTAAGTTGAAGACCTCCAAAGGCCCCACGTGTCATTCGGAACCAGACGTGCCTCCCTTCTGTGGTTAGTCCCGGTGCCGCCACGTGTATCCTAAAACCGGAGCTACATTTCATACATGGAAAAGCTCTAGACTAGATACCTGTGTGGCACCCCCGGACCTAACCCCCGACAGAGGGAAGCTCTGGTACTGACACGTGTACAACAGCACCAGACCTACCCGTCCTAGACGGTAAGCTCCGAAACTGCCACACGTCCAACCGCCGGACCTTCGACTTCAACAGGATGATTGGGGGACCTCCAACGGCTCGGACCTTCAAGGGACATTAAAGCTTCAAGACCCGATTATGTGTGATTAATGTTGTCTTAATGACACACGATCGGAGGACCCTTAATACAAGTAACGCCACTATCAAGGCGCATTACCATGCTATTAAGGGTAATTAAGTACATTAATTGTGTTTTAAGCATCAGTAACCGCCAGAGCCACATGTCAGGCCAGGCTAACGGTGTAACGGCCAGTCCTTGTACTATAAAAGGATTGGACGAGCGATACACGAGGAGGACTCCCACTCCCCGGACCTAGACACATCCACACACACGCTCAAGACACTCTAGACTTTGACACTCTAGTGCTCAGACGCTCAATACAACAGCTACACACGCGTGGAGTGGGGTATTACGCTCATGCGGCCCGAACCACGTAAATCCTTGTGTCAACTTGACACCTTGTTCTGAATCTCTACGCGCCCACAACCGAACTACAAACTCTGCAGGCTGCCAACGGTAGTATCGGGAGAATTGCCGAAATCACACTCCAACAGTTGGCGCGCCAGGTAGGGGGTGCCCGAGATTCCAACATGGCGAACTCTGCTGCTAGATCATCCAACGGTAACCATGCCGTGCAACCTACTGGAGGTAATCCCTCCAACATGCAGCAGCCAGCAGGTGCCGTGGCTCCAGCAGTAGTCATGCCACCGCCGCAACCATCTGCTCTGACAAATCAAGCTGGACGTCGAGATGGGGCATCCGCGTCGGTCACAGCATCGGCGAACCACAACCCTGAACACACGATTAATGCCGCGCGTGCTCTTCTTCAACGTCCACCGCCTCCAGGAGCACCCCAGGGTGTAATGGAGCAGTGAAGAGCTGATGTGGAACATCTAGTTACAGCAGCAGCCGATGGCATCAGCAATCAAGGTCCCCCCCTCTGGGCGGGCTCCATCTCAGCATCGGACCTTGTCGGGTAGACTTGGTCCGCACGCTTCGCAGCACAGGAGGCGTGCTGCATCTCAACAAGCAACGTCGCTGCCTTCCGGGGCGCGATGTACTCACACGGTAACCAGGCTTTTGACTCATGACCTCCGAGCGGAGCTCGATCGTCGTTACCGTCAACAGGACGGCCGCGTCCACGTCGAGCGTGCTCGTGAGAGGCGAGAGGCTCGAGACAGCCATGCTCCAGAGGGAGTAGGAGGAGGTTGTTCTGCCTTAGCCATGCATCTACGCATGGTCAGATGGCCGCAGAAGTTACGGCCTCACCTGCCAGAGAAATTTGACGGGGATGTCAATCCTGCCGAATTTCTCAAAATTTATTCCACCGCTATCCTTATGGCTGGGGGAAATGAGGCTGTGATGGCCAATTATTTCCCTGTGGCTTTAACTGGGACCGCCAGGTCTTGGTTCATGAGCCTTCTGCCTGACTCCATCAACAGTTGGGCGGAGCTGTGCCAACAGTTCACTGCCAACTTCGGGAGCTCATATACCCGACCAGGCACCGAACTGGACCTTTTTGCTATCAAGCAAAAAGGGGGAGACACTACAGGAATACCGGTCACTTACGTCGGCCAAAGCCGACGTAAGTTAGGCTTAAACCGACGTAATTAACTTAATTACGTCGGTTTTTGCTTAATTACGTCGGCTTTCAGCCGACGTAGGGTTTTGGACGTAATTAAGGTAACTTACGTCGGCCACCGACGTAAGTTACCTTAATTACGTCGGTCTGCAGGAGCCGACGTAAGTTCACCCTCGAGATGGGCCTTGGGCTGGGCCGGATGACTTACGTCGGCTTGGGCAGGCTGACGTAAGTTAAGTGCTGTAACTTACGTCGGCCAGGGCAAACCGACGTAAGTTAAGTGGTTTAACTTACGTCGGTCTGGCCATACCGACGTAAGTTAACCTGGGCAAACTTACGTCGGCATGCTCATAGCCGACGTAAGTTAAGTTTTCGAATTTTTTTTTAAAAACAGAAACTGTCTACCTCGCTCGATGGCGAGTCACAGAACAGTCAAAAAATATATACAGATATATACAGATATATACAGTCACAGAACAGTCAATATAAGTTCGCCCATGGTTCAAAACATCAACAAACACCACAATTTTCCAAATAAATTACACCGGGCTACACGCTAGCCCCTCCATTACCTCCAGGATCTTCCCGGCGCGTTCCGGATCCCTGCAAAACAAACATAATCACTAGTAAGCATCAATGTCAACTAAGTGATAACATAAGAGGCCAAGAACATCAGTGACAAAAGAAGGAAGCATGATGTAGTTTCAAATGAAGTAATGTACTATATCACTAGTTAAATGGAAGCACTAGCCCTTTGTTAACTCAATGAACATCAGTTTTGACATAAGAAGGTAACATCAGTGATAATCACTAGCTCTTTTGTTAAATGGAAGCACTAACAACTTATTCACTATATACTAATCATTTCTATCATGGTCAAAAACTACTAAAGCTTGATTAGATACACTTAAAGAGAGTTTCTCACCTGCTCCAGTGTCTACACGCTACCCCCTCCACTGCCTCCGGGATCTCGACGCGTTCCGGAACCCTGCAAAAGAATCATAATTAGGATTAAATGTGATGCAAATAACTTTTTAACATAATGAAAAGGGAATCAAACTCCTAGGTATAGACAATATTACCTGCTCCGGTGTCTGCTGCGGCGGAAGCGTAGGAATCTGGATGTCCTGACCGCTTTGTCGAGCAAGAGCCTGCCATTGCAAGATATTAGCAGATATATGTTATTAAGTGTTGTGAAATTTAACTACGGTACTTTAAATTACTTACCGCCACCGTTGCTTGCATCTGGGCCATCATTAAGGCCGTCCTCTGCTGCTCCTCCCTTGCCTCCGCTCTCGTCCGCTCTAGCTCTGCCTGAGTTTGCGTCAGCGACTCCCTCATGGCCTGGAGCTCCAGCTGCGTCTGCGAGAGACGACCACTGGTCCCAGCGGTCGAAGCCTGCGACGATGAAGCGCCTCTCAAAGGTCGCGTCGACCTCGAGTCGACAACTCCATCGAAAATGGCAAACCTGCAAAAGAATGAAAACACTAAGTAGAAGAAGATTAATTGAAAAAGAAATGAAACACACGAAGAACTCACCGTCCGTGGGCCTTCCCGCCTCCGCTTGCGTACGCGGCTTGGGGGTCGATCGGCGCGCTTTCCCAATCGTAATCCGCACCGTGTATCTTCGCGACCTCCTGCGCGTACTTTGTCTACAAAACAAATAAATCTTGTAAGTATGTCAATAATAGTATTAGTTATAATGAAATTGATGAATTTCGAAAACTTACCAGTCGGTCGGCTGCGAACTTAACAATTGTTAGAAAAGAAGAACTTAGACTTAATTGCCATAAGTCTAGTCACAAAATTGAGGATTGACATTTTAGTGTGTTCATGCAGAGCCTCTTCTGAATCTTTGAGACGTTTGAAGAACTCTTTAACCTCTGCTGTTTGAGTATCTTCTGTAAGCTCTGGTCGTATAGCTTCCAGCATCTCATCCATCATATCAACCTCTTGAGCATCATCATTGTCAGCTTCCACTTCTTCTACAGCTTGAGAAGCTGTCTCGCCGTGGAAGTTCCACAACTCATAATGTGACACGTAACCGTTTCGACACAAGTGCAACGTAAGTTCCACTTTGTCCAAAAACGTTCCGTTTCGGCATTTCGTACATGGGCACCGCGCCTTATCGCTATTTGACAACGAAAAAGCTCGTTCCACAAAAGCTTCTGTCTTGGCGTACCACTCATCTGAGTGACCACCAGTTCTGCTCTTCCAACCAGTGTACATCCAACTACGGTCTTCGCCCATGTTTGACTCTGCAGTTTAACGCGAAAGAAATTGTCGTTAATGTATTGTTATGTTATGTGTCACGGCCCTACAACCTAGGCAGATAGATCCTAAACCCACCCAAGAGTGACCGAGCGGAGCGTGCTCATGACGAGACGCGTGATCCGGATTCGAACGAAATTTCGGCAGCATAACCCCGCTGTTCTCCACTGCACGCCCAAAAATGGTGCAGCAGAGAACAACAGGGTTACGCCACCGAAATCTCGTCCAAATCCGGACCCGCGTCTCGTCACAAGCCACGCCCCCTCGGTCACTCCGAGGCTGTCCAAAAAGGGACAATTCCGAACCTGCACGTCTCACATGCCAATGACATGTGAGACGTGCCGATCCGAAACGGGTAACACATTGCTATAGGTTACGTTGCTCATTTTCATTTTGAGGTCGTTTAAGAGAGAGGAAAGAACTAGAGAAAGACTGAGAGGAAAGTTGGTCTTAGATGACAATTCCACATCCATTTCCACCGTCCACACAATCGCGGGTCATTGACGTTCTTAAGGCGGTAAGGTGACTTAAGGCGACGGATCCCCCTGCTCCCGCGGCGCCAGCTTTCCCTGCCGCCGCCGGCTTCCTGGCCGCCGCCGCCTTACCCTAGAAAGCAAGGCAACAGGGATGCCTTACGATGTCGGAGTGCCTTACCGCTTTAGCATCGCTAAAGCGACGCTAAAGCGATGCCTTAATAACTATATACCGCGTTTCTCAGTTCACCGCCGGCGCGAGCTTCTTTTGCGTGCCGCCCACTGCCTCGAGCTCCTCCGCCGCCCCAATCTCCTCTGCTCACCCCTACACACGACCCACGGTTTCTCTCTCTCTTGTAGCTACCGGCGACGCCGTGGCACCCGACAGTGGGCCGCCCCCGACGCTGCCCTCCTCATGGTGCTTAAGCACTTAATAATAAATAGATAAACCACTTCAGCATAATTAAACGCATAAGCAAATTAACAACTTAAATAAACCAATTAAGCATAATTAAACAAATTTAAGCAATTTAAGCATAATTCAACATAATTAAATAAACCACACCTAAGTATAATTAAGCAAATTAAGCAAAAATAAGCAAATTAAGCATAATTAAATAAACCGCTTAAGCTTAATTATGCATAATTAAGCAAATTAACCATAATATAACAAACCACTTAAGCATATTTAAGCAAATTAACAACCATAATTAAATAAATAGTTAAGCAAGCACTGCCATCATAGAATCACATGAGCAATAAAACACGACTTCAAGCTAACAATTCTAATTAGGCTACAACGATAGCATAACAAGTATTTGAAAGCACTAAATTTAGAGTCCAAATTGAAGTGCGTACCTGATCGATGGGACGGCCGGAGGCGAGCCGGCGGCGAGGGCGCAGGGGCGGCGGGGCCGGGGGCGGGCCGGTAGCGGCGGCGCAGGGGCGGCGGGGTCGGGCGGTGGCTAGGGCGCGGAGGCGCAGGGGCGGCGAGGGCGCAACAGGGGCGGTGGGGCTGGGGGCGGGCCGGCAGCGGCGGCGCAGGGGCGGGCCGGCAGCGGCGGCGTAGGGGCGGCGGGGCCGGGCAGTGGCAGGGGCGGCGGCGCAGCGGCGGCGGGCCGGCGGCGGCGGTGCAGAGGCGGCGGGGGCGGACCGGCAGCGGGGTCGGGGCCGCGGGGGGTCGGGGGCGGCGCCGTGGGGGCGGGGCCGCGGGTGGGAGGGGGGTGGCGGCCTGGCGGTGATGGCAGGGCCGCGATGGCGGGGCGGCGTGCCGGCGGCGGGGCAGCGACGGGGCGCAGGGGCGGCTCGTAGTCGGCGGCGGGGCGGCTCGGGGGTCGGCGGGGCGGGAGCGGAGTGAAATGAAACGGCACGCACCGCTCCCGCGGTTAGGTTTAACCACAACTTACGTCGGCTGGGTTTACTTACGTCGGCCGACATCAGAGCCGACGTAAGTTAGTGTTAATTTACATCGGTCGATTAACTTACGTCGGCTGCGGGCCGGGGCCGACGTCAGTAAAATTTATTACTGTCGATCTCTTTACTTACGTCGGCCAACCGACGTAATTTAATTAACTTACGTCGGCTACCAGGCACCGACGTAAGTTACTAACTTACATCGGCAGGCCGACGTAAGTTGCTCTGGCCGACGTAAGTGATCGATATTCCTGTAGTGAGAGTCCCCTACGATCTTTCATCCAGGGGTTCTCCCAAGTACGAAACACCATTCCTTCTATTTCAAGCGCTTCTGTTATTGTGGCATTCAGACAGGGCGTTCGAGATAAGAAGATGGTGGAGAAGCTGGCGACCAAGGAAATCACCAGCGTCACAAAACTCTTCAGCTTGGCAGACAAGTGTGCCAAAGCTGCGGAGGGCCGTGAAATGCACTCTCAACCACCTCTGGAGGACAACAAAAAGTCCTCCAAGGGTGAAGCCGCTACCTCCGGGAGTGGCAAAAATAAGAAAAAGTCCAATGGCGAGAAGAAGCCGTTGCCGGCACACCCACCGCTGCTGCAGCCGCAGCTCCGGGTGGTCGGGGGCCACGCCCTGAGAAACGACCTCGGGCGTCGTCCGAAGACGGTGGCAGCTACAAGATGTGGTTTCCCATACACAAGACAAACAACCACAACCTGGAAGGCTGCCGAGAGGTCCAGAACCTTGACGAGCGCTACAACAAGCGTCGGGAAGAAGTTCCTTTCTGTCAAAGGGAAGGAAAGCAAAAAGTCGATGAAGCTCTGGCTGAAGAGGAGTTAGGCTTTTAGGACCCCAAAAAGGTCCTGAAGGTTGTTTACACCTCCGTTGACGACAACTCCGACGTCTCCGACAACGAGCGCCGGAAGACCATGAACACCATCTTTAGTGGTTCGTGGGACATCACCTCCTGCCGTGTCCTCAAGACAATGCGGCGGGACATGGCCTCTGTAGCTCCCACCGCCAGGGCGGAGCCTCACCGGAAGTGGATGGACACTACCATCACTTTTGATGCTTCGGACTGCCCTCGGAACATGATTGGAGCTGGCCAACTTCCACTGATGGTATCTCCGACCATCAATAACATCCAGGTCCACCATGTAATGGTGGACGGAGGTTCGGGGATGAACCTCATAAGCTTCAAAGCCTTCGTTAAGGTTCACCTCCGACCTTTGGATCTTCGCCCCTCCCAACCTTTCTCCGGAGTAGGTCCGGGGGCCATAACTCCACTCGGTGCCATAACTCTTCCAGTGACCTTCGGGACTCAGGAGAATTACAAGACCGAGAAGTTGATCTTCGACGTGGCGCAAATCAACTTACCCTTCAACGCCATCCTGGGCAGACCTTCTTTGTACAAATTCATGGCTGCTGCTCATTATGGCTACCTGGTGTTGAAGATGCCAACACTTTCAGGCGTTCTCCGGATCCGCAGAGATTGTACTGTCGAAGTTACTGCTCTGGAAGAACTCCATGCGCTTGCTACAGCGCAGGAGGATGAATCCGGAAAGGAGCAAACTCTGATGCCTCCGAGCATTCGTCATCGAGGTTCAACCTCTGCACCTCGTGTGCAACCAAGCGGCGACACCGACATTCCCGTCAAAGTCATCCAAATCGGTATCGACGCTACTCAGACCACCCGTATATCGGGAGGTCTGAATGAAAAATAGGAACTCGCACTCATCACTTTCCTCCGGGCTAATGTCGACGTGTTTGCCTGGAAACCATCACAAATGTCTGGGATCCCTAGGGAAATGATCAAGCACAATCTGAAGATTTATCCCGACGCTCGGCCTCTACATCAGATGCCTCGGAAGCAATCAGTAGAGCGACAGAACTTCATACGTCAAGAAGTGAAGAAGTTGCTCGAAACTGGATTCATCTGGGAAGTCTTCCACCCAAAATGGCTGGCAAACCCAGTCATTGTACCCATGGCCAATGGGAAGCTTCGGATGTGTATCAACTACACTACACTGAATAAGGCATGTCCAAAGGATCCATTCCCACTACCTAGAATAGATTAGATAGTGGATTCCACCTTCAGGTGTGAATTACCGTGTTCCCTAGAGGCATATTTTGGGTTCATCAAATCAGAATGTCTAGGGAAGATGAAGAGCATACTTCCTTCATCACAGTAGATGGATTGTATTGTTACACTACCATGTCATTCGGTCTCAAAAACGCTACTTCAACGTTTGTGCGAGCTATGTACAAAACTTTTGGAGAGCTGATCAGAGACGTAGTGGAAGTGTACGTCGATGACATCGTCGTCAAGATCAAGAACAAGGAGTCACTTCTTGACACCTTGCAAGCTGTCTTCGACAAGTTGCGAATCACACGCACGAAGCTAAACCCGGACAAGTGTGTCTTCGGGGTTAGCTCCGGAAAGCTTCTTGGATTGTTGGTGAACCACCGAGGCATAGAGGCGAATCCGGCGAAGATTAAAGCTATTGAAGACATGCGACCACCAGCCGCATCAAGGATGTCCAGAAGCTAACTGGATGTCTAGCTGCCCTTAGCCGGTTCATCTCAAGACTGGCAGAACGGGTGCTACCCTTCTTCAAGTTATTGAGGAAGTCCGGACCATTCCAATGGTTTGAAGAAGCAGAAAAGGCTTTCCAAGAGCTGAAGCAACTCCTCATCACTCTACCAACTTTGGTAGCTCCGGACCCTGGTGAGCCACTTCTGCTTTACATTTAAGCAACTGACAAAGTTGTGAGCATGGTCCTGGTTGCGGAAAGACCAGAACCATCCCTAGTTCAGGAATCCAGACCCCTCCAGGAGGGTCTGGAACTACCTGAAGGCGAGTCTGGGTCCCAGCCCCCAGACCCGGATCCTCGAGGTGAGACGCCAGAGATCAACCTCCTTCAAATGAAGGAGTTACTGTTGCTTAACAAGGAGATCCGGACCGCTCCAGGAAGGTCCGGGTCACTTCAGAAGAAGCTCTAGGTTCCTCCAGCAGGAACCCAGAGGTCACCGAAGAAGGTCCGGACCCCTCCGGGAGGGTCCGGATTGATGAGGAGGAAGCTCTGGGCCCCTCCGGGAGGGTCCAGACAGTCCAGCGTCCAGTGTACTTCATCAGTGAAGTACTCCACGACGCCAAAACTCGATACCTAGAGGTGCATAAGCTGCTCTACGCAATACTTATTGTTTCTAGGAAACTTCGTTACTACTTCCAAGATCACAAGATTTCAGTGGTAACCGTTTATCCACTGTGTGCGATCTTGCATAACCCCAACTCTACTGGGAACATTGCAAAGTGGGCAGCGGAATTGGCCGAGTTTGATCTTGAATTCGTTCCAAGAGAAGCGATCAAGAGTCAAGCATTGGCAGACTTCATGGCGGAATGGACCCCTCTCCATCAAATCCTGGGGGCCCCAGTGAGCAGAAGCTAGAACCCAAGGTTCTGGTCTTCACTGAGCCTCACTGGACTCTCTACTTTGATGGCTCCATGCAAAAGCAGGGGGCCGGAGCTGGAATCCTTCTCCTCGCTCCGACCGGGGAGAAGGTCAAATACATGGTTCACCTTGACTTCAAGGCAACCAACAACATGGCGGAGTATGAAGCATTAATCTACAGGCTCAAGGTGGCACTGTCATATGGTGTCAAGCAGCCGTCGGTAAAGGGTGATTCACAACTCGTTGTAAAACAAGTCAAAGGTGAATGCTGCTGCAATAACCCTCAACTAGATGCATATCTACTTGAAGTCCAGAAGCTTCAGAAGGACTTCAAAGTCCTTGATCTCTGCCATGTCCAGCGTCTCAATAACGCTGAAGCTGACGAACTCTTGACGAAAGCTTCAACCGGAGCTCCGGCTCCCGACGGAACCTTCGTCCAGAGATTGTTAAGACCAACAACTCAGCCTGCCGAACTAAGCGAAGGGGGCAAGACCAGCACCACGAAGCTGGCAGTCCCGATGGCCCTGTTACCATGGCGTCCATCGAGGGTCGTAGGTGCTGCAGGAAGCTCAGCACGCAAGACTCAAATGCTCAAGTTAGCTCCGATGCATGGATCTCGGAGATCCGGAGCTACTTGAAAGACAATTTCCTTCCTGAAGACAATGTATCCGCTGACCAGATAGTCAGATTGGATAAAAGATACACATTGGTAGAAGGGGATCTCTACCGGCGTGGTGCCAACGACGTCCTAATGCGGTGCATTACAAGCGAAGAAGGCCGCGAGCTCCTCATAGAAATCCATGGAGGTGAGTCTGGGAACCACGCGTCTTCCCGCACGTTGGTCGGTAAAGCCTTCCAGCATGGTTTTTGCTGGCCTACAGCACTCCAGGATGCAACCGAGCTATGTGAAGAAATGTGAAGCATGCCAGTTCCATGCGAAGCAAATTCACACATCAGCTCAACCCCTACAAATGATACCTCCTACATGGCCATTTGTTGTGTGGGGGATGTATATCTTGGGATCTTTCCCAAGAGCCGTCAGAGGTTACAAGTTCCTGTACGTTGCCATTGACAAGTTCACCAAGTGGCCGGAAGAAACTCCAGTTGTGACAATAAACAAGCAATCAGCTATCAATTTCTTGCAGTCCCTAGTATGCAGATTTAGAATCCCAAACAAGATCATAACTGACAATGGGACCCAATTCACAAGCTCTACATTCCAAGGATATTGTGAAGACCTCAGCATTCAAGTCAGCTACGCCTCTGTAGCTCACTCGGCAAGCAATGGCCAAGCCAAGAGAGCAAATGCATAAATCCTAAAAGGACTCAAGACGTGCACGTATGAGCGCTTGAAAAAAACATGTAGCCAACTGGATTGAGGAGCTTCCACCCACCTTGTGTGCAAACAGGACAACTCCAAACCGGTCAACTGGAGAGACACACTTCTTCCTAGTGTACGGAGCTGAAGCAGTCCTTCCTCCGGAGATCACCTTGGGGTCGCTCCGGGTCCGGACCTTCGACGATGCCACACTGGACCAGCTCCGGCGTGAAGACCTTGACCTCGTCGAAGAGGGAAGGTGCCGAGCAGCTGTTCAAAATGCACGATATCGCCAAGCACTTCAGCGCTACCGTCAAAGGCATGTGCATAACAGAAAGCTCGAGGAAGGCTATCTGGTGCTACGAAGAATACAAACTCGAGAAGGGTTAAACAAACTCTCCACCAGCTGGGAAGGACCCTTCCGAGTAATCAAAGTAGCACGTCCCAGATGCATTCGCTTGGCAACCGAGGATGGGACACCGCTCCCTAATCCTTGGAACATTGAGCACCTCACTAAGTTCTACGCTTGACATCACAGAGGTGAGTTTGTAATTACATGTGATGTATGTTATAGCATCATTATATAGAGTCGAGTAGCCCCTCCGGGGGAGGGGGGGGGGGGCAGCTGGACCTTTCCCAAAAGGTCCGCAAAGTTCAAGCAACACTTGTCACAATCTCAGAACTAAAAGTGTAGCTAGCTACCCTGGGTCAAACGAGAAACGCAACACACTTAGCCTGGTTCGTACCCTAAGAGTGTACTTGTTTCCCCTGTACCCCGGACCTATAATGAAAGAAATCATTATGTGATAACAGACTCCACGTGCATTTATTTTGTACAGGCTCATTCTTTTTATTTTTCTCTTTCTTGTCTATAACAAAATTGTGCAATTCTCAAGAAACTTTAGATCAAACAATTCATATATAATTCAAGTTGCATCGTTAATTCTTCTGGGTCTTAACATTGTTGAATGGCTTACTCGTCTGAATGCCGCCAAGCCAATCTAGGTCCGGAGTGTGCTATCGACTTAGCCTGGTCTTGCACCCTAAGTACGCCACTCTACCTACACCCCAGCAGGCCGAAGTAAGGCGGGTCCAGAAATGATTGGACCTGAAGAAAACAAACAAATGTGCTTGATTGTATACAGAATTGATGTCGATCTAAAATTTATTTCGGGAATAATAATCCGCAAATGAGTTATAGATAAGAAATGGATTTTACTGTTTTTCTTGACTTCAGTGTGCAGGAAAAATTAAAATCTCGTGATGATGGTGGACAATGCCGGATCTGTCAATGCTCCGACATCCCCTAAGGTGGCCCACTGTCGATGTTGTAAACACTGATAGTAGGCATCGCCGGAGCTATCAAGTTCCGACAAATCCAGAGGGTCATCCGTCAATGTGAAGAAAAGATGGTGGAAGAATATTCACTGCCGTCGAACCTCTACGTGTTGACAGTGGTTGGTACCGGAGCTACCAAGCTCCGACAACCCGAGAGGACCTGCTATCAACGCTCCACGTGTTGACGGTGGCTACTTCCGGAGATACTAAGCTCCGACAGTAGTCGCTACCGGAGCTACTAAGCTCCGACAACCTCGGGGGCCTCTACTGTCGACGCAACAAGACTTCAAACCTACACTCTACAAGTTCGAAGCATGCAAGTCTTCAACAACTGCTACATCCTCTTAGTACATGTTCACAATCAAATTGTGTACATCTACCATGGGGCCAAGTGAGACAAAGATTGAAGACAAAAAATGAAATTCAGAAAATTCCTTGATTTCATTCATCTGAGGACAAGCGATTACAAAATTGAGGAAAAGAAGAGAAAATACAAGTGGGAGCTACAAAGAGAGAGTGCTAGATCCTACAGAAGAACGAGGCAACCTTCTGGGCAACCTCCGACACGCTGGCCTTGGCGGCATCTTCCTCTCCGTTGATGGGACCTTCAAGCACCGGGTCTAGTGGGAAGTGAGGATCCCGGCTTGTGTAGCACGTCAGTATGTACTCTGCGATGTTCTTCGCCAGGGATTGTCCTTCGAATTCCAACTGATCCACGATGACATCGCCTATCTTGGTGAACTTGTTGCCCGCCGAGCTCAACGCCTGCAACGCCTGGTCCAGCTCCGGCTGCGGATCATCTGGACGCACGGGACTAAATCCCAGCGGCGTCAGCGCGCCATTGGCTTTGCCTAAGAAGTTCCATACTTGTTGGGACTCTGCAACCCTTGAGCCTCGCACCTCTTCCAAGGACCTCCTGGTCGCCGCAAGCTCCGAATCCTCCAGGGCAAGGCGCTCGAACTCTTTGGCATTCTGCTGAATCTTTTTAGCAACTTGCCTTTCGAGTTTACCAAGCTCCTCTTCCCGAACGTGGATCTTGTTCCAGCAGTCGACCAGGTCTCTCTCCCGGCCCCGCACTTTCTTCTCCCTAGCAGCAACTTTGTTCTCCCTCTTAGTGAGGTCCTATCCCCGCTGCCAGTCCTTCTTCTCCTCTTTCTCGCAGAGCTCCTCCAACTTCTTGGTGCGCTCCGCGAGGCTCTTGTCACCCAGAGTCAGCCTCTGAGTAAGCTCCTCCTCCCTCTTCACGAGGTCATCCCGCAGCTCCAGGAGTTTTTGCTCTTCATCTTCGAGCTTTTTCTCCCGCTCCTCAAGAGCCTCCCGACGCTTGACGAGGCTGTCGTGGATGGCGCTGAGCTTCTCCTGGCAAACATTATAGTCTTTAAAATAATGCAACATGTTGCAACTAGCTATTACATGCCCATTCAAACACCAAATCATTCACCTAACCTCCCTGCGCCCCCCCCCCCCCCCCCCCCCCCAAGCATTTTCAGATCATTAAATTGTAAGTTGTCTAACAAGTCATACACAATAAACCGTTCCAGTTTTTAAGCATCACCGGTTCTAGTTTTTAAGCATCAAGTTGTCTAACATGATTACACAGAATTTCCACACTTTTTAAGCATCACCCGTTCCAGTTTTCCGTCTACTACTAGTTGTCTGCACCTCTCCCTCGGCATGGTGATCGCATAATCTGCCGCTTCCGTATAGAAAATGGCAGGAATTCTTGCACAGCAAGAACAATAAATGTGTTGCAGCATGTCACAGAACGGAACCGATCAAGAAGATTACCAAAAGTCTATAGAATTCTCCAAATTCTTTCTCATCTACTAATCGCAACAAGCATAATATGCCAAGATCATCAACAGCTCTGTTTGAAACATGCTTCAATGACGTAACATCTATCCAAAGGAAGCTTCACGATGAACAATCCTTTAGATTAGGATACACTTATTTATCTCGAAAAAGCAAGGACGCAACAGCCGAAGAAGACAAGTAGGGGCACATACCGTGCGTAGAAATATGGTATCCATGCCGAGAATTGCAGCCTCCAAACCACCCTTGACGTGGCCCAAAAATGGCATGCACGGTAGGTACAGTGCACGTGTTCCGAGAGCGAAGAGGAGACCTGTTCCTGCGCTTAATTAAGCAGATTTCCATGACACCAACTAGCTCATGCAAATTAAAAATACGTATTTGGTTCAAAACCGAAAACTTAGAATGCATTTCCGTCCGTTCACTGACCAGGTACGGTGCAACTACACTTCGTCCCGATTTCCTTTACCAAAAATTAAGTGCAGTGGACAATACAAGTTGCCTAGCTCGATAGCCCTCGCTGCCAGAGTATTATGGAACAATAAATACCCCCTCAATCGCCACAGCACATGCATCCACCACAACTCAAGCTTCTTCTTCATAAGTTGATAATACAGTAGTTGTTAGCGATGGAGCACTACTCACTGAAGGCTGCGTGGATAGCTCTGGCGGTGTTCGCCATGGCGTTCTCCGTGGCGCCTTGTGCAGCGCAGAACTCGCCGCAGGACTTCGTGGACCTGCACAACGCGGCGCGTGCGAACGTCGGCGTCGGCCCAGTGTCGTGGGACAACAACGTGGCCGCTTACGCGCAGAGCTACGCGGCGGTGCGGCAGCGGGATTGTACCCTCGAGCACTCCGGCGGTAAGTACGGCGAGAACCTCTTCGGTGGCGGTGGCAGCAGCTGGACAGCGGCGGACGCCGTCGGCCTGTGGGTGGCGGAGAAGCAGTACTACGACTATGGCACCAACTCCTGCTCGGCACCGGCGGGGGAGTCGTGCGGGCACTACACTCAGATCGTGTGGCGTGACTCCACCGCCATCGGCTGCGCACGCGTCATATGCAACAACGGCGGCACCTTCATCATCTGCAGCTACAACCCGCCCGGCAACGTCATCGGACAGTCGCCTTTCTAGATCGTCGGACAGTCGATCGCTGGACAGCTGCATGTATACTACGCGCTGGTTATATGAATAAACTGTACTCCATGCATGGAATAAACTGTCAACTATATAGATAATACAGTAATGAACATGGATGTATATTAAGTGGTTTGTGATTTGTAATATACCGTGATATAAAGCAATAAAACTCGTATGATTTGTAATTGTCCCTGCATTTTCTCTCTGCCCCTCGTGACAGGACTTCTGTGCTATCGTTGATCGATCAAACAATTATGCAGTTTAGTAAATTAAAAGTTAAGTGTACTAGCGGCAACCAATTTATCGTGTACTGCACATAGCATTTTATAACATTAATTAAAGCGACTTTTTAGAAAGCTAAACAAAACCTCAACGTGCCAATGATATCAATCACGAGACTTTTGTAATCCTTCTTGAGTTTCGTAATCACCCATGTAAAACATATCAACTGGATGTTCCTTTACTAATATGAAAAATGAAAGAGACCCGGACGTAACGTAGATTATGCTGGCAAGAAGCTTATTTCTCATTGATTTGACTTACACTACAGGAAACATCTAAATATACGACGACCAAGATTATTTACGATGGCCAAAAGTTAAAAACCGTTGTAAATTAGTTAAATTACGAAGGCCGAAGGATGCCGTCGTAAACTAACATTAATTTACAACGATGCAAGACAGTCGGCGTAAATAAGTGTGTTTTGGATAGCTTGGGAGGGACCGGGGGGCATGCCTAAGAAGAGATGCAGAGTCCGGATCCGGGCAAGATTTCGGCAGCGTAACCCTGATGTTCTCTACTGCGCCATTTTTTAGCGTGTAGTTGGAGAATAGTGGGGTCTCGCCGCCAAAATATTGTTCGAATTCGGACTCCACATCTCGTCATAAGAACGCTCATCTCGGTCACTTCCGGGTGGGTTTAGGACCTATCTTCCCTATTAGATGTAAGATCGTGACATAAAATAAAATATTGAGCCGTAATAATAATTTACGACGGTGTCGAGCAATTGTATTGATGACAACGTCGAGCGGTCGTCGTAAATAAGGTTATTTACGATGGTGGCCATCATAAATAACCTTATTTACGATTTTTTTATAGTGATGGCAACAAACCATCGTAAACAACATAAAACTGTTGTAAATAGGTTATTTACGATGGCTTTGGCCGTCGTATATCAGCCGCATTCCTGTAGTGTTACTTATGACAGCTGCCCAACTTGACCGTCGTATATTTAGATGTTTCCTCTAGTGTAAGTCCAATTAATTACAATGGGCCAGGTAAATTCATTTTTCTTCAAGATCGAGCTTTGTATTACATGTAGGATATGTGTTACAAATCATACATAAGTTTTAAAGTAGTTTTGATAACATCAAATTTTTGCGATAAATTCCAAGGGGGTTAGCCTTTGATTTTATCGAGAACCGAGTTTTGTGCAAAAACTGGGTCATAAATTCATTTTTCTTAGAGATCAAGCTTGTATTACATGTCGGATATGCCTTATGTAGTCATACTTAAATTTTGGAGAAGTTTCAACGATATCAAATTTTTGTGAGAAATCCAAAGGGGTTATCCTCCAGTTTTATCGAGAACCGAGTTTTTTGCAAAAAATGGGTCATAAATTCTTTCTTCTTGAAGATCGAGCTTAATTATTACATGTTAGATATGCGCTAGTAGTCATACTTAGATTTTGTATAAGTTTCGACAATATCAAATTTTCGCGAGAAATCCAAAGGAGTTAGCCTTCGATTTTCTCAAGAACCGAGTTTTCTACGAAAAATGGGTCCTAAATTCATTTTCTTCGAAATCGAGCTTGTCTTACATGTATATATGCGTTACGTAGTCATAGTTCATTTTTGGAGAAGTTTCGACGATATCAATTTTTTGCGAGAAATCTAAAGGGGTTAGACTTGGATTTTATCAAGAATCGAATTTTCAACCAAAACTGGGTCGTAAATTCATTTTTCTTTGAGATCGAGCTTGTATTACATGTCGGATATGCATTACATAGTTATACTTATGTTTTGGAGTAGTTTTGAAGGTATAAATTTTCGCAATAAAATCCAAAGGGGCTAGCCTTTGATTTTATCGAGAACTGAGTTTTATGCGAAAAATGGGTCGTAAATTAAATTTTGTCGAGATCGAGCTTGTATTACATGTTGGATATGCGTTACATAGTCATACTTAATTTTTGATATGTTTCGACAGAATCAAATTTTCGCGAGAAATCTAATGGGGTTAGCCTTCGATTTTGTCTAGAACCGAGTTTTCTGCAAAAATGGGTCGTAAATTCATTTTTCTTCGAGATCGAGCTTATGTTACATGTTGGATATGCGTTACTTAGTCATACTTAATTTTCGGAGATGTTTCGACTATATTAAATTTTTGTGAGAAATCCATAGGGTTAGCCTTCGATTTTATTGAGAACTGAGTTTTCTGCGAAAAATGGATCGTAAATTCATTTTGCTTTTAGATTGAGCTTTTATTACGTGTTGGATATGTGTTACATAGTCATACTTAACATTTGGAGAAGTTTCGACGGTACCAAATTTTTGCGAGAAATGCAAAGGGGTTCGCCTTCAATTTTATCGAGAACTGTGTTTTCTGCAAAAAATGGGTCATAAATTCATTTATCATCGAGATCGAGCTTGTATTACATGTCAAATATGCGTTATGTAGACATACTTGATTCTTGAAGAAGTTTCGACAGTATCAATTTTTCGCGAGAAATCCAAACGGGTTAGCCTTTGATTTAATCGAGAATCGAGTTTTCAGCGAAAATTTATTGTAAATTCATTTTTCGTCGAGATCGAGCTTGTATTACATGTCAAATATGTGTTATGTACTCATACTTAATTTTTGGAGAAGTTTCATTGATATCAAATTTTCGCGAAAAATCCAAAGGGGTTAGCCTTTGATTTTATTGATAATTGAGAATTCTACAAAAACTGGGTCAAAAATTCATTACTAAGTCATACTTTATTTTTGCATAAGTTTCAACGGTATCTAACTTTTGCGAGAAATCCAAAGGGGTTAGCCTTCGCTTTTATCGAGAATCGAGTTTTCAGCGACAATTGGGTCATAAATTCATTTTTCTTCGAGATCGAGCTTGTATTACGTGTCAGATATGCGTTACATAGACATACTTAATTTTGGGCAAAGTTTTGATGGCATCAAATTTTTGTGAGAAATCCAAAGGTGTTAGCCTTCGATTTTATCGAGAATCGAGTTTTTTGTGGAAAATGGATCATAAATTCATTTTTCTTTGAGATCGAGCTTGTATAACTGGTCAGATATGTGTTACGTAGGTTTACTTATTTTTGGGAGAAGATTTGACCGTATCAAATTTTCGCGAGAAATCAAACGACTTTGATTTTATTGAGAACCTAGTTTATGCAAAATAATGGGTCGTAAATTCATTTTTCTTTGAGATCGAGCTTGTATTACATGTCGTATATTTGTTATGTAGTCATACTTTAGTTTTGGAGATGTTTTTATGGTGTCAAATTTTCGCGAAAAATCCAAAGGGGTTAGCCTTCGATGTTATCTAGAATCGAGTTTTCTGCAAAAACAGGTCATAAATTCATTTTTCTTTGAGATCGAGCATGTATTATATGTTGGATATGCATTGTGTAGTCATACTTAAGTTTTGGAGAACTTTGAACAGTGTCAAGTTTTCACGAGAAATCCAGACGGGTTAGCCTTCAATTTTATGGAGAATTGAGTTTTTCTCGAAAAATGGGTTGTAAGTTCATTTTTCTTCAATATCGAGCTTGTATTACATGTCAGATATGCGTTACATAGTCATACTTAAGTTTTGGTGTAGTTTCGACGGTATCGAATTTTCGCGATAAAATCTAAAGGGGTTATCCTACGATTTTATCGAGAACTGAGTTTTTCACGAAAAATGAGTCGTAAATTCATTTTACTTCGAGATCGAGCTTGTATTACATGTCGGATATGTGTTACTTAGTCATACATAAGTTTTGGAGTAGGTTCGACGGTATCAAATTTTCGCGATAAAATCCAAAGGGCATAGCCTCGATTGTATCGAGAACCGAGTTTTCAGTGAAAAATAGGTCATAAATTCATTTTTCTTCATGGACAAGCTTTTATTACATGTCGGATATGCATTACATAGTCATACTTATATTTTTGGAGAAGTTTCGACGGTATCAAATTTTTGCAATAAATCCAAAGGGGTTAGCCTTTGAGTTTATCGACAACGGAGTTTTCTACGAAAATAGGGTTGTAAATTAAATTTTCTTTTAGGGTGAGCTTGTATTACATGTCGGATATGCGCAGAGTTCAGTAAGGCGCTAGGCGCTAGGCGGGCGTTGACCCACCGCCTAGAGCTTAGGCGTGACTAAGCGTTATTAGGTGTTGCCTAGGCGTTTTTACTATTTTTTAATATAATAATACAAGCAGGGAGTAATACATAGATTCAGACAACAAACAAGTATTTTTTGCAAGAAACAGACATACTACACCAAAGTACAAAACAAAATTATGATGAACAAACATATATGCATCAGACATGAACAAACATGTATCTATACAGCATTCAGATATGAACCAGACACCAAAGAGCTTATCAATCTATAAGACATTCACACCAGATACATAATACAGAGGACAGAACTAAAACAGAGGAAGGTGAGCAAAGCCTGCGGCAAGAACAGAGAAGCTCACTCATGACTCACGGCAAGAACAGAGGAGAGCGAGCTCTGAGCACACCTGGGTGGCAAGGGCAGGCGCCGACAGTGCTCAATCGGCAGTTCTAGAGCTGAATCGGCGGTCGGAGGTGTGGAACCGGCGGCCGGCATCGTGGGCGAGCGAGGCCGGCGGCGTGGGAGAGCGCGGGGGACTGGGGGAGACTGCAGCGCAGCAGCGGGGGAGACAAGCGCGGCGCAGCAGCGGGAGAGCAGAGGGTGGCGCAGCGGCGGGAGAGCAGAGAGCGGTGCAGCGCAGGGGAGCAGAGGGAGACGCAGCGCGGGGGAGCAAAGGGCGACGCAGCGGCGGCAAGCAGACGGCAAAGCATAGGGAGACACAGCGGCGAGTCCGAGCGGGAACGAGGCGCAGCGGCGAGTCTGAGAGGTAACGAGCCGCAACCCTGACCTATCGAAGACTCATTAGCGGGAAAATGAAGCGCGGTACGCGGGCGTACGTCTCCTACCACCGAAACGAAACCCCGACCCGCGCCTTGACGCGCCATTTTCGCCTGCCCCGCGCGCCTAGACGCTATTCCGTGCCGCCTTCACGCGCATGGGCGCGCATCCGCACTGCCTCTGCGCTGCTAGCGCCTTTTGCCTGCCTCACCCCCAAGGCGCAGCGTTAGGGGCTTATTTACCGCTGAAGCGTGCAGAGGCACACGCCTTGTAACGCCTTTTGGAACCCTGATATGCGTTACGTAGTCATACTTAATTTTTGAGAAGTTTCAACAGTATCAAATTTTCGCGAGAAATCCAAATAGGTTAGCTTTCGATTTTATCAAGGATCGAGTTTTCTGCAAAAAAAGGGATCCCAAATTTATTTTTCTTCGAGATTGAGCTTGTAATACATGTTGGATATGCCTTACGTAGTCATAATTAAGTGTTGGTATCAAATTTTTGCGATAAAATCCAAATGGATTAACCTTCGATTTTATCGAGAACTGAGATTTCTGCAAAAACTAGATTGTAAATTCATTTTTCTTCGAGATCAAGCTTGTATTACGTGTCGTATATGCGTTACATAGTCATACTGAAGTTTTGGAGTAGTTTCCACGGTATCAAATTTTCACGATAAAATCCAAGGGGGTTAGCCTTCTATTTTATCGATTACCGAGTTTTCTACGAATAATGGGTCGTAGATTCATTTTCTTTAAGATTACACTTTTATTACATGTCGAATATGCGTAACTAAGTCATACTTAATTTTTTGAGAAGATTCAACGGTATCAAACTTTTGCGAGAAATCCGAAGGGATTAGCCTTCGATTTTATCGAGAACTGAGTTCTGCGAAAACTGGTTCATAAATTCATTTTTCTTTGAGATTGAGCTTGTATTACATGTCGTATACGCGTTACGTAGACATACTTTATTTTTGGAGAAGTTTCAACGGCATCAAATTTTCACAAGAAATGCAAAGGGGTTAGCCTTCGATTTTATCAAGACTCGAGTTTTCTGCGAAAAATTGGTCATAAATTCATTTTTCTTCGAGATTGAGCTTGTATAACAGGTCTGATATGTGTTATGTAGTCATACTTTTTTTGGGATATGATTCAACAATATCAAATTTTTGCAAGAAATCCAAAGGGGTTAGCCTTTGATTTTATCGAGAACCGATTTTCTGCAAAAAAATGGGTCGTAAATTCATTTTTCTTTGAGATAGAGCTTGTATTAAATGTCGGATATGTGTTACGTAGTCACACTTAAGTTTTGAGAAGTTTCGACGGTATCAAATTTTCGCGAGAAATCCAAAAGGGTTAGCCTTTCATTTTATTGAGAACCGAGTTTTATGTGAAAAACGGATTGTGTATTAATTTTTCATCAAGATCGAGCTTGTATTACATGTCAGATATGCATTATGTAGTCATACTTAAGTTTTGGAGTAGTTTCAACAGTATCAATTTTTTGCGATAAAATCCAAAGAGGTTAGCCTTCCATTTTATGGAAAACTGTTTTTTTGCAAAAATTGGGTCATAAATTCTTTTTTCTTTGAGATCGAGCATGTATTATATGTCGTATATGCATTATATAGTAATACTTAGTTTTTGAAGAAGTTTCGACGGTATCTAATTTTGGGAGAAAACCAAAGGGATTAGCCTTCAATTTTATTGAGAACCGAGTTTTCTGCAAAAAATGGGTCATAAATTCATTTTTCTACAAGATCGAGATTGTATTACATGTTGGATATGTGTTACTAAATCATACATAATTTTTTGAGAAGTTTCTATGGTATCAAATTTTTGCAAGAAATCCGAAGCTGTTAGCCTTCTACTTTATCGAGAATCGAGTTTTATGAGAAAATTGGGTCGTAAATTCATTTTTCTTCGACATTGAACTTGTATCACATGTACAATATGCGTTACATATACATACTTAATTTTTGGCGAGGTTTTGACGGTATCAAATTTTTGCAAAAAAATCAAAAGGGTTAGCCTTCGATTTTATCGAGAATCGAGTTTTCTGGAAAAAAAAATGTGTCATAAATTCATTTTTCTTTGATATCAAGCTTGTATTACAGGTCAGATATACGTTACTGAGTCATACTTATTTTTTGAGAAGATTCGATGATATCAAATTTTAGTAAGAAATCCAAAGGTGTTTGCCTTCGATTTTATCAAGAATCGAGTTTTCTGAGAAAATTGGGTCATAAATTTATTTTTCTTCGGGATCGAGCTTGTATTACATGTCGGATATACATTACGTAGACATACTTAAGTTTTGGAGAAGTTCCGACAGTATCAATTTTTCGCGAGAAATCTAAAGGGGTTAGCCTTCGATTTTATCGAGAATCGAGTTTTCTGCGAAAAATGGGCCATAAATTCATTTTTTTTCTTCGAGATCGAGCTTGTATTACAGGTCAGACATGCATTATATAGTCATACTTATTTTTTGGAGAAAATTCGACGGTATCAAATTTTCGCGACAAATCCAAAGGGTTAGCCTACGATTTTATCGAGAACCGAGTTTTTCGCGAAAGATGGGTCATGAATTCATTTTTCTTCGACATCAAGCCTGTATTACATGTTGAAAATGCCTTACGTAGTCATACTTAAGTTTTGGAGAAGTTTTGATGGTATCAAATTTTTGCGGGAAATCCAAAGGGGTTAGCCTTCGATATTATTAGGAATCAAGTTTTTTGCAAAAAATGGGTTGTAAATTCATTTTTCTTCAAGATCGAGCATGTATACTTGTTGTACATGCATTATGTAGTCACACTTTTGTTTTAAATAAGTTTCAACAGTATCGAATTTTCGCGAGAAATCCAAATGGGTTAGCCTTCGATTTTATCGAAAACTGAGATTTGTGCGAAAATAGGTCGTAAATTCATTTTTCTTCGAGATCAAGCTTGTATACATGTCGGATATGCGTTACGTAGTCATACTTAATTTTTGGAGAAGTATCGACGGTATCAAATTTTCACGAGAAATCAAAGTGGTTAGCCTTGGATTTTATCAAGAACCGAGTTTTTCTGCAAAAAAATGGGCAGTAAATTTATTTTTATTCGAGATTGAGCTTGTATTACATGTTGGATATGCGTTATGTACTTAAGTTTTGGAGTAGTTTTGATAGTATCAAATTTTCGCGATCATATCCAATGGGGTTAGCCTTCCATTTTATCGAGAACCGTGTTTTCTGCAAAAATTGTGTCGTAAATTCATTTTTCTTGGAGATCGAGCATGTATTACATGTCAGATATGCATTATGTAGTAATGCTTTGTTTGTGAAGAAGTTTCGACAGTATCAAATTTTTGCGAGAAATCCAAAGGGGTTAGCCTTCGATTTTTCTGTAAAAAAATGGGTTGTAAATTCATTTTTCTTCAATGTCGAGCCTGTATTACATGTCGGATATGCGGTACTAAGTAATACTAAATTTTTAGAGACGTTTCGATGGTATCAAATGTTTGTTAGAAATTCGAAGGGGTTAGCCTTCGATTTTATTGAGAACCGAGTTTTATGAGAAAACTGGGTCGTAAAATCATTTTTATTCGAGATCGAACTTGTATTACATGTACAATATGCATTACGTAGACATAATTAATTTTTGGAGAATTTTCTATGGTATCAAATTTTCGCGAAAAATCCAAAGGGGTTAGCCTTTGATTTTATCGAGAACCGAGTTTTCTGCGAAAAATGGGTCATAAATTCATTTTTTTCGATATCGAGCTTGTATTACAAGACAGATATGCATTATGTAGTCATACTTATTTTTGGAGAAGATTCGACGATATCAAATTTTTGCGAGAAATTCAAAGGTGTTTGCCTTCGATTTTATCGAGAATCGAGTTATTTGTAAAAAATGGGTCGTAAATTAATTTTTCTTCGAGATCGAGCTTGTATAGCATGTCGTATATGCGTTATGTAGCCATACTTGAGTTTTGGATAAATTTTAATGGTATAAATTTTTGCAAGAAATTCAAAGGGGTTAGCATCTGATTTTATCGAGAAGCGAGTATTCTACGAAAAATGGGTCATACATTCATTATTCTTCGAGATCGACCTTGTATTACAGGTAAGATATGCGTCACATAGTCATACTTATTTTTTAAGAAGATTCAATGGTATAAAAATTTTGCAAGAAATCTGTAGGGGTTAGCCTACGATTTCATCAAGAACCGAGTTTTTCGCAAAAAATGGATCGTAAATTTATTTTTCTTCGACATCAAGCTTGTATTACATGACGGATATGCGTTACATAGTCATACTTTAAATTTTGGATAACTATCGATGACATCAAATTTTCGCGAGAAATCCAAAGGGGTTAGCCTTCAATTTTATCGAGACTCGAGTTTTCGGCGAAAAATGGGTCATGAACTCATTTTTTTCGAGATTGAGCTTGTATAACTGGTCATATATGTGTTATATAGTCATACATATTTTTGGGAGAAGACTCGATGGTATCAAAATTTCGCGAGAAATCCAAAGGGGTTAGCCTTTGATTTTATCGAGAAAAGAGTCTTCTGCGAAAAATAGGTCGTAAATTTATTTTTCTTCGATATTGTCGGTACCCTGCGTACCGGATACCCCTTGGGACTGCAAGGAGTGCAAAGGAACTCTACTTATCTAAGTTGAAGACCTCCAAAGGCCCCACGTGTCATTCGGAACCAGACATGCCTCCCTTCTGTGGTTAGTCCTGGTGCCGCCACGTGTATCCTAAAATTGGAGCTACATTCCATATATGGAAAAGCTCCGGACTAGATATATGTGTGGCACCCCCGAACCTAACCCCCGACAGAGGGAAGCTCTGGTACTGACATGTGTACAACAGCACCGGACCTACCCGTCCTAGACGGTAAGCTCCAAAACTGCCACACGTCCAACTGCCGGACCTTCGACTTCAACAGGATGATTGGGGGACCTCCAACGGCTCGGACCTTCAAGGGACATTAAAGCTTCAAGACCCGATTATGTGTCATTAAGGCTGTCTTAATGACACATGATCGGAGGACCCTTAATACCAGTAACACCACTATCAAGGCGCGTTACCACGCTATTAAGGGTAATTAAGTACATTAATTGTGTATTAAGCATCAGTAACCGCCAGTGCCACATGTCAGGCCAGGCTAATGGTGTAACGGTCAGTCCTTGTACTATAATAGGACTGGCCGAGCGATACACGAGGAGGACTCCCACTCCCCGGACCTAGACACGTCCACACACGCTCTCAAGACACTCTGGACTCTGACACTCTAGTGCTCAGACGCTCAATACAACAGCTACACACCCGTGGAGTAGGGTATTACGCTCATGCGGCATGAACCACATAAATCCTCGTGTCAACTTGACACCTTGTTCTGAATCTCTGCGCGCCCACAACCGAACTACAAACTCCGCGGGCTGCCAACGGTAGTACCGGGAGAATTGCCGAAATCACACTCCAACAGTTCGCGCGCCAGGTAAGGGGTGCCCGAGATTCCAACATGGTGAACTCTGCTGCTGGATCATCCAACGGTAACCATGCTGTGCAACCTGCTGGAGGTAATCCCTCCAACATGCAGCAGCCAGCAGGTGTCATGGCTCCAGCAGGAGTCATGCCACCGCCGCAACCATCTGCTCTGGCAAATCAAGCTGGACGTCGAGATGGGGCGTCCGTGTCGGTCACAGCATCGGCGAACCACAACCCTGAACACGCGATTAATGTCGTGCGTGCTCTTCTTCAATGTCCACCGCCTCCAGGAGCACCCCGGGGTGCAATGGAGTAGTGAAGAGCTGATGTGGAACATCTGGTAGCAGCAGCAGCCGATGGCATCAGCAATCAAGGTCCCCCCCTCGGGGCGGGCTCCATCTCAGCATCGGACCTTGTCAGGTAGACTTGGTCTGCACGCTTCGCAGCACAGGAGGCGTGTTGCATATCAACAAGCAACGATGTTGCCTTCCGGGGCGCGATGTACTCACACGGTAACCCGACTTTTGACTCATGACCTCCGGGCGGCGCTCGATCGTCGTTACCGTCAACAGGACGGGCGCGTCCACGTCGAGAGTGCTCGTGAGAGGCGAGAGGCTCGAGACAGCCCTGCTCCTGAGGGAGAAGGAGGAGGTTGTTCTGCCTTAGCCATGCATCTACGCATGGTCAGATGGCCGCAGAAGTTCCGGCCTCACCTGCCAGAGAAATTTGACGGGACTGTCAATCCCGCCGAATTTCTCCAAATTTATTCCACCGCTATCCTTGTGGCTGTGAGAAATGAGGTTGTGATGGCCAATTATTTTCCTGTGGCTTTGACTGGGACCGCCAGGTCTTGGTTCATGAGCCTTCCGCCCGACTCCATCAACAGTTGGGCGGAGCTGTGCCAATAGTTCACCGCCAACTTCGGGAGCTCATATACCCGACCAGGCACCGAACTGGACCTTTTTGCTGTCAAGCAAAAAGGGGGAGAGTCCCTGCGATCTTTCATCCAGAGGTTCTCCCAAGTACGAAACACCATTCCTTCTATTTCAAGCGCTTCTGTTATTGTGGCATTCAGACAGGGCGTTCGAGATAAGAAGATGGTGGAGAAGCTGGCGACTAAGGAAATCACCAGCGTCACAGAACTCTTCAGCTTGGCAGACAAGTGTGCCAAAGCTGCGGAGGGTCATGAAATGCACTCTCAACCACCTCCGGAGGACAACAAAAAGTCCTCCAAGGGTGAAGCTGCTACCTTCGGGAGTGGCAAAAAGAAGAAAAAGTCCAACGGCAAGAAGAAGCCATTGGCCGGCACACCCACCGCTGCTGCAGCTGCAGCTCCGGGTTGTCAGGGGTCACGCCCCGAGAAACGACCTCGGCCGTCGTCCGAAGACGGTGGCAGCTCCAAGATGTGGTGTCCCATACACAAGACGAACAACCACAACCTGGAAGGCTGCCGAGAGTTCCAGAACCTTGCAGAGCGCTACAACAAATGCCGAGAAGAAGTCCCTTTCCGTAAAAGGGAAGGAAAGCAAAAAAGTCGACGAAGCTCCGGCTGAAGAGGAGTTAGGATTTTAGGACCCCAAAAAGGTCCTGAAGGTTGTTTACACCTTTGTTGACGACGACTCCGACGTCTCCGACAACGAGCGCCGGAAGACCATGAACACCATTTTTGGTGGTTCGCGGGACATCTCCTCCCGCTGTGTCCTCAAGACAATGCGGCGGGACATGGCCTCTGTAGCTCCCACCACCAGGGCGGAGCCTCACCGGAAGTGGATGGACACTGCCATCACTTTTGATGCTTTGGACTGCCCTCGGAACATGATTGGAGCTGGCCAACTTCCACTGATGGTATCTCTGACCATCAATAACATCCAGCTCCACCATGTAATGGTGGACGGAGGTTCGGGGTTGAACCTCATACCCTTCAAAGCCTTCGTTAAGCTTCACCTCCGACCTTTGGATCTTCGCCCCTCCCGACCTTTCTCAAGATTAGGTCCGGGGGCCATAACTCCACTCGGTGCCATAACTCTTCCAGTGACCTTCGGGACTCAGAAGAATTACAAGACTGAGAAGTTGATCTTCAACGTGGCGCAAATCAACTTACCCTTCAACGCCATCCTGGGCAGACCTGCTTTGTACAAATTCATGGTTGCTGCTCATTATGGCTACCTGATGTTGAAGATGCCAACACCCTCAGGCGTTCTCCGGATCCGCGGAGATTGTACTGTCGAAGTTACTGCTCTGGAAGAACTCCATGCGCTTGATACAGCGCAGAAGGAAGAATCCGGAAAGGAGCAAACTCCGATGCCTCCGAGCATTCATCCTCGAGGTTCAACCTCTGCACCTCGTGTGCAACCAAGCGGCAATACCGGCATTCCCATCAAAGTCATCCAAATCAGTACCAACGCTGCTCAGACCACCCGTATATCGGGAGGTCTGAATGACAAATAGGAACTCACACTCATCACTTTCCTCCGGGCTAATGTCGACATGTTTTCCTGGAAAGCGTCACAAATGTCTGGGATCCCTAGGGAAATGATCAAGCACAATCTGAAGATTTATCCCGATGCTCGGCCTATACATCAGAAGCCTCGGAAGCAATCAGTAGAGCGACAGAACTTCATACGTCAAGAAGTGAAGAAGTTGCTCGAAACTGGATTCATCCGGGAAGTCTTCCACCCAAAATGGCTGGCAAACCCAGTCATTGTACCCAAGGCCAACGGGAAGCTTCGGATGTGTATCAACTATACTACACTGAATAAGGCATGTCCAAAGGATCCATTCCCACTACCTAGAATAGATCATATAGTGGATTCCACCTCCGGGTGTGAATTACTGTGTTCCCTAGACGCATATTCTGGGTATCATCAAATCAGAACGTCTAGGGAAGATGAAGAGCATACTTCCTTCATCACAGTAGATGGATTGTATTGTTACACTACCATGTCATTCGGTCTCAAAAACGCTGCTTCAACGTTTGTGCGAGCTATGTACAAAACTTTTGGAGAGCTGATCAGAGACATAGTGGAAGTGTACGTTGATGACATCGTCGTCAAGATCAAGAACAAGGAGTCACTTCCTGACACCTTGCAAGCTGTCTTTGACAAGTTGCGAATCACACGCACGAAGCTAAACCCGTACAAGTGTGTCTTCGGGGTTAGCTCCGGAAAGCTTCTTGGATTCTTGGTGAACCACCGAGGCATAGAGGAGAATCCGACGAAGATTAAAGCTATTGAAGACATGCGACCACCAGCTCGCATCAAGGATGTCCAAAAGCTGACTGGATGTCTAGTTGCCCTTAGCTGGTTCATCTCAAGACTGGCGGAACGGGCGCTACCCTTCTTCAAGTTATTGAGGAAGTCCGGACCATTCTAATGGTCTGAAGAAGCAGAAAAGGCTTTCCAAGAGCTGAAGCAGCTCCTCATCACCCTACCAACTTTGGTAGCTCCGAACCCTGGTGAGCCACTTCTGCTTTACATTTCAGCAACTGACGAAGTTGTGAGCATGGTCTTGGTTGCGGAAAGACCATAACCATCCCCAATTCAGGAATCCAGACCCCTACGGGAGGGTCTAGAACTACCTGAAGGCGAGTCTGGGTCCCAGCCCCCAGACCCAGATCCTCGAGGTGAGACGCCAGAGATCAACCTCCTTCAAATGAAGGAGTTACTGTTGCTGAACAAGGAGATCCGGACCCCTCCGGGAAGGTCCGGGTCACTTCAGAAGAAGCTCCAGGTTCCTCCAGCAGGAACCCAGAGGTCACCGAAGAAGGTCCGGACCCCTCCGGGAGGGTCCGGATTGATGAGGAGGAAGCTCTGGGCCCCTCCGGGAGGGTCCGGACAGTCCAGCGTCCAGTGTACTTCATCAGTGAAGTACTCCACGACGCCAAAACTCGATACCTAGAGGTGCATAAGCTGCTCTACGCAGTACTTATTGCTTCTAGGAAACTTCGTCACTACTTCCAAGCTCACAAGATTTCGGTGGTAACCGCTTGTCCACTGCGTGCGATCTTGCGTAACCCCAACTCTAATGGGAACATTGCAAAGTGGGCAGCGGAATTGGCCTAGTTCGATCTTGAATTTGTTCCAAGAGAAGCGATCAAGAGTCAAGCATTGGCGGACTTCGTGGCGGAATGGACCCCTCTCCATCAAATCCTGGGGGCCCCAGTGAGCAGAAGCTGGAACCCAAGGTTCTAGTCTTCACTGAGCCTCACTGGACTCTCTACTTTGACGGCTCCATGCAAAAGCAGGGGGCCGGAGCTGGAATCCTTCTCCTCGCTCCGACAAGGGAGAAGGTCAAATACATGGTTCACCTTGACTTCAAGGCAACCAACAACATGGCAGAGTATGAAGCATTAATCTACGGGCTCAAGGTGGCACTGTCATATGGTGTCAAGCAGCCGTTGGTAAAGGGTGATTCACAGCTCGTTGTAAAACAAGTCAATGGTGAATGCTGCTGCAATAACCCTCAACTAGCTGCATATCTACTTGAAGTCCAGAAGCTTTAGAAGGACTTCGAAGTCCTTGATCTCTGCCATGTCCAGCTTCTTAACAACGCTGAAGTTGACGAACTCTCGACGAAAGCTTCAACCGGAGCTCCGGCTCCCGACAGAACCTTCGTCCGGAGATTGTCAAGACCAACAGCTCAGCCTGCTGAACTGAGCGAAGGGGGCAAGACCAGCACCACGAAGCTGGCGGTCCCGATGGCCTTGTTACCATGGCGTCCATCGAGGGTCGTAGGTGCTGTAGGAAGCTCCGAGCAACCCAGCACGCAAGACTCAAATGCTCAAGTAAGCCCCGATGCATGGATCTCGGAGATCCGGAGCTACTTGAAAGACAATTTCCTTACTGAAGACAATGTATCCGCTGACCAGATAGTCAGATTGGCTAAAAGATACACGTTGGTAGAAGGGGATCTCTACCGGCGTGGTGCCAACGGCGTCCTAATGTGGTGCATTACAAGGGAAGAAGGCTGCGAGCTCCTCGCGGAAATCCATGGAGGCGAGTCTGGGAACCACGCGTCTTCCCGCACGTTGGTTGGTAAAGCCTTCCAGCATGGTTTTTGCTGGCCTACAGCACTCTAGGATGCAACCGAGCTAGTGAAGAAATGCGAAGCATGCCAGTTCCATGTGAAGAAAATTCATACATCAGCTCAACCCCTACAAATGATACCTCCTACATGGTCATTCGTTGTGTGGGGGATGGATATCTTGGGATCTTTCCCATGAGCCGTCGGAGGTTACAAGTTCCTGTACGTTGCCATTGACAAGTTCACCAAGTGGCCGGAAGCAACTCCAGTTGTGACAATAAACAAGCGATCAGCTATCAATTTCTTGCAGTCCCTAGTATGCAGATTTAGAGTCTCAAACAAGATCATAACTGACAATGGGACCCAATTCACAAGCTCTGCATTCCAAGGATATTGTGAAGACCTCGGCATTCAAGTCAGCTACGCCTTTGTAGCTCACTCGGCAAGCAATGGCCAAGCCGAGAGAGCAAATGCAGAAATCCTAAAAGGACTCAAGACGCGCATGTTGAGCGCCTGAAAAACATGTAGAGAACTGGATTGAAGAGCTTCCACCCACCTTGTGCGCAAACAGGACAACTCCAAACCGGTCAACTGGAGAGACACCCTTCTTCCTGGTGTACGGAGCTGAAGCAGTCCTTCCTCCGGAGATCACCTTGGGGTCGCTCCGGGTCCGGACCTTCGACGATGCCACGCAGGACCAGGTCCGGCGTGAAGACCTTGACCTCGTCGAAGAGGGAAGGTGTCGAGCAGCTGTTTGAAATGCACGATATCGCCAAGCGCGCCGGCGCTACCATCAAAGGCATGTGCATAACAGACAGCTCGAGGAAGGCGATCTGGTGCTACGGAGAATACAAACTCGAGAATGGTTAAACAAACTCTCCCCCAGCTGGGAAGGACCCTTACGAGTAATCAAAGTATCACGTCCCGGATGCGTTCGCTTGGCAACCGAGGATGGGACACCGCTCCCTAATCCTTGGAACATTGAGCACCTCCGTAAGTTCTGCGCTTGACATCACGGAGGTGAGTGTGTAATTACATGTGATGTATGTTATAGCATCATTGTACAGAGTCGGGTAGCCCCTCCGGGGGGACAGCCGGACCTTTTCCGAAAGGTCCGCAAAGTTCAAGCAACACTTGTCACAGTCTCAGAACTAAAAGTGTAGCTAGCTACCCTGGGTCAAACGAGAAATGCAACACACTTAGTCTGGTTCCGTACCCTAAGAGTGTACTTGTTTCCCTTGTACCCCGAACCTATAATGAAAAAATCATTATGTGATAACAGACTCCACGTGCATTTATTTTGTACAGGCTCATACTTTTTATTTTTCTCTTTCTTGTCTATAACGAAATTATGCAATTCTCAAGAAACTTTAGATCAAACAATTCATATATAATTCAAGTTGCATTGTTAGTTCTTTCGGGTCTTAACATTGTTGAATGGCTTACTCGCCTGAATGCCGCCAAGCCAATCTAGGTCCGGAGTGTGCTATCGACTTAGCCTAGTCTTGCACCCTAAGTACGCCACTCTACCTACACCCCAGCAGGCCGAAGTAAGGCGAGTCCAGAAATGATTGGACCTGAAGAAAACAAACAAATGCGCTTGATTGTATACAAAATTGTTGTCGATCTAAAATTTCTTTCGGGAATAATAAGCCGCAAATGAGTTATAGATAAGAAAATGATTTTACTGTTTTTCTTGACTTCAGTGTGCAGGAAAAATAAAAATCTCGTGATGATGGTGGACAATGTCGGAGTTGTCAATGCTCCGACATCCCCTAAGGTGGCCCACTGTCGATGTTGTAAACATTGATAGTAGGCATCGCCGAAGCTATCAAGTTCCGACAAATCCAGGGGCTCATCCGTCAACGTGAAGAAAAGATGGTGGAAGAATACTCCCTACAGTCGAACCTCTATGTGTTGACAGTGGTCGGTACCGGAGCTACCAAGCTCCGACAACCCGAGAGGACCTGCTATCAACGCTCCACGTGTTGACGGTGGCTGCTGCCGAAGCTACTAAGCTCCGACGGTGGTTGCTACCGGAGCTACTAAGCTCCGACAACCTCGGGGGCCTCTACTGTCGACGCAACAAGACTTCGGACCTACACTCTACAAGTTCGAAGCACGCAAGTCTTCAACAACTGCTACATCCTCTTGGTACATGTTCACAATCAAATTGTGTACATCTACCAGGGGGCCAAGTGAGACAAAGGTTGAAGACAAAAAATGAAATTCATAAAATTCTTGGATTTCATTCATCTAAGGACAAGATATTACAAAATTGAGGAAAAGAAGAGAAAATACAAGTGGGAGCTACAAAGAGAGAGTCCTAGATCCTACGGAAGAACGAGGCAACCTTCTGGGCAACCTGTGACACGCTAGACTTGGCGGCATCTCCCTCTCCATCGATGGGACCTTCAAGCACTGGGTCTAGTGGGAAGTGAGGATCTCGGCTTGTGTAGCACGTCAGCATGTACTCTGCGACGTTCTTCGCCAGGGATTGTCCTTCAGATTCCAACTGGTCCACGATGACATCACCCATCTTGGTGAACTTGTTGCCCGCCGAGCTCAACGCCTGCAACGCCTGGTCCAGCTCCGGCTCCGGATCGTCCGGACGCACGGGACTAAAGCCCAGCAGCGTCAGCGCGTCATTGGCTTTGCCTAAGAAGTTCCATACTTGTTGGGACTCTGCAACCCTTGCGCCTCGCACCTCTTCCAAGGACCTCCTGGTCGCCGCAAGCTCCGAATCCTCCAGGGCAAGGCGCTCGAACTCTTTGGCATTCTGCTGAATCTTTTCAGCAACTTGCCTTTTGAGTTTACCAAGCTCCTCTTCCCGAACGTGGATCTTGTTCTGGCGGTCGACCAGGTCTCTCTCCCGGCCCCGCACTTTCTTCTCCCTGGCAGCAACTTCATTCTCCCTCTTAGTGAGGTCATGTCCCCGCTGCCAGGCCTTCTTCTCCTCTTTCTCGCATAGCTCCTCCAACTTCTTGGTGCGCTCCGCGAGGCTCTTGTCACCCAGAGTCAGCCTCTGAGTAAGCTCCTCCTCCCTCTTCACGAGGTCATCCCGCAACTCCAGGAGTTTTTGCTCTTCATCTTCGAGATTTTTCTCCCGCTCCTCAAGAGCCTCCCGGCGCTTGACGAGGCTGTCGTGGATGGCGCTGAGCTTCTCCTGGCGATCATTCGCTGCTTCATTAGCAGCCACGACCTGTCCGTGGATGGCCCGGGATTGGTTGTCGAGGGATCGCACCATGCTTTCCCTCTCATCCAGCAGCTGACCCCAGTACTCCAACCGGGCCTTCTCCCTTTTCACCCACTCCTTGTCGTCGGCCACCCTAGTCTGCACCAGCTTAGTCTCAAATTGGAGCCGGTTGCACCACCTCCTAAGGGTTTGGCGCTCCTCCTCGAGAGCCTTGCTGTCGTGGTAAAAGGCTAGCTGCACCTAACGAAGGTTGGAGCAGGCGTTGCCGATAGACAGCGACAGGGGGATCAGCTTCGTACTTGTCGGGGTCCTCTTTGCTGGCTCCAGCGGGTTCTCCATAAAAAAAATCGGGTCCCACTCTACAAGAGCGGTCCCCTGAGCTTCCGTGACACTAGGTCCGCCCTCCGGGATAGCCTCAGTCGCCATCGAGGAAGGTCCTGCAACGGACGTTTCAACCTCCAGAGTCGGCTCCGAAGGTCCCGCCGCTAGACCTTCAACAACTGGTCCCTCTGGCAGAGGACCGGCGGCTTCATCTTGGCACCCTGGCTCAGGCGCGGGTACCTCCGGAACTATCACCTCCTGGGCAGGCATTGAAGATTCGACCGGAGCTGAGGCCACTTCTGGCTCTGACGCTGGTGCCACCTCCACTGCCGGTTCAGGCGCTGGCGCTTCGACCTCCACCGGCTCAGGCGCTGGCACCTCTGCAACAATCGGCTCGGGCGACGGAACTTCATCAACCACTGACTCCACCATCGGGGCTTCAACAACCTCCGGCTCTAAGGCCGGAACATCAACTACCTCCGGCTCTGAGGCCGGAGCATCCATCATCACAGCATCCAAAACTGGAGCTTCCACCTCCGGAGCTGGTGCCGCTGGTACATATTCATTCCCGTGGTCTGGCGCTACCACGGGAGCTTCAGGGGATGACTCGAGGTCAAGTACCACGACAGCTGGCACCAGAGCTGTCGCGTCCTCAGCCACCACTTGGGGCGGCACTCGAACTGGAGCCAGAGCCTCCGCCTGCACAGCATCAGCTGCTGTTGCAGGAATCGGAGCTTCAGCACTTTTTTTGGGTACTCTGTGGATGAAGGACGAAGAAACTCAAAATATGATTACAACAAAAACAATCAACTGAGGTCAAAAATCAAATTTACCTTAGAAAGCTTTCGCTCCAGCTAGCGCGGAACCTCTTCACCGAACGCTCAAGAACGGACCCTATCACCACTGGCGTGGTAGCTCCGGAAGGCTCCCTGGAGCTTGCTCCCGCCATCAGTGACGTCTTGGTTGAGGCCCCCCTCGACTGAGAAGGACCCTCGGACCTAGATCCCTTGGCCGGCTCTGGAACCGGAGTCACCTGGCGGAGCTGGTTTTCCGGGGAGACACCAATATTGGAGTGGTTGTCGCCATCGAAGACCTCCCCCGCCGGGGAGAAGGAGCTGTCGTGGAAGGAGCACGTCTGACGGACCTCCTGTCAGAATGCTTCAACTTCCTCTTGCGGCTCGAGGGCTCGGCCAACTCCTTGTCCTTGCCAATGACTTCAGCTCTTGTTTTCGGGGCAGGAGCAGGCCCACCCTCTGAAGCTCCGGGGATCGCCACCCCGGAGGTCGATCGCCTCTCCATCAGGCCCAAATCATCCAACAGCAGCATCTTCCTCTGGAGCTCTCTGCACTCCTCTGGTATCATATTCAGAGGAAGGAAGGCCACTGGGGGAGACACGTCGTCAGGGCCAATGTTCCCAGGCTGGAACTTCTTGAGATGGGTCTTCAAGGCTTCACCGTTCAAGTTGGTTCCCAAACCAACCTCAGTGCGGTTGGTATCCATCTCACTATTGAAGTCCTAGGCACGTCGCCCCCTAGCCCTTAGCGGGGCCCACCTGTTCGTCAAGAAGTTGTCGAAGACCATCTGGGGGGTCACCCCACCTTCGACACACTCCTGGATTTTGTCCAGAATGGGCTTGTACTCCCTCGACAGCTCTGGCACGTCACTCCAAATATCGGTGTCGATGTGGGGGAGGCCTTCAGGCAGTTCCAGCCGCTCATGTCCCTCCACAGTGATGACCACCCAGTCTTTCTTCCAGTCGTCCCACTTGTCGGAAGGAAAAGACCTCAAGTACTTGAGGGGGGAGTTTTTCCGCTTCACGAAGTAGTAGAAGCTGATGAACTCATCACTCTTCCCGGTGGGGTGGACAGTGAAGAAAGTCTGGAACAACTCCATGCAAAAGGGCACACCCACCCACATCTCGCAAAAGTGGACGAAAGTTGCCACCAGCAAGATTGAGTGGGGGCCAAGATGGTGGAGCTGCAGACCATAGAAATCAAGCAGCATCAGAAAGAAAGTGAAGAAAGGCGGGATCAAACCCCGCGCCATGGCGTACCCAAGGAAGTACACCATATCTCCGGCTCGCTCCTTCTCGAAGGGAAGCTTGCCGCAACGAATGTCATTGTCGAAGGAGTCACTGGACCAACCCATGTAGGTCCGGACCCTAGACAACTCCTTCTTTCTCCCAATGCGGCTCTTGGGAAGTCCCAACTTCATCGTAGCAAGGCGGGGTGAGAGAGGAAAAGCAAGCGAAAGTTTGGAAAATTCGAGCGTTAGTTCAAATGAAGGCGTAAATAATCCCCAAACGGTGTGTACTTTCCTTCTTAAGTAAGCCCTCGCAATGCTTGATGGAAACCGCAGAGGAACTGACGATACAGTTCAGAAATTTCACCCTGCCAATGACAAGGGGGCCCGGGGCAACCCCGACGATCAAGTCGAGGTCCTTACCCCAGGAGAACAGTTGTCATCATGAGAGGCGGGAAGCCCGAGGGCGGCGGCCTGATAGGGCACGCGGAACCGATACAATTTTCGTATTGGGAACAGACGACCTTCAATTGCGTGAGATCCGCACGCGCAGATCTCACCTACTGCATCTCGGATATGCCACGCGGCGATGGTTTAACTGCAAACCACCACCCCAACGTCACATCCAAAAACCCTTGAAGACATGGTGCGGAAATCAAAAGATGGACCCACCTCTAGCAGAATTACTTAATCCAAAAGGTCTCTCCCAAAGGTGGGCCCAGGGGGCCACTGTTGGTACCCTGCGTACCGGATACCCCTTGGGACTGCAAGGAGTGCAAAGGAACTCCACATATCTAAGTTGAAGACCTCCGAAGGCCCCACGTGTCATTCGAAACCGGACCTGCCTCCCTTCCATGGTTAGTCCCGATGCCGCCACGTGTATCCTAAAACCGGAGCTACATTCCATACATGGGAAAGCTCCAGACTATATACCTGTGTGGCACCCCCGGACCTAACCCCCGATAGAGGGAAGCTCTAGTACTGACACATGTACAACAGCACTGGACCTACCCGTCCTAGACGGTAAGCTCCGGAGCTGCCACGCGTCCAGCCGCCGGACCTTCGACTTCAACATGATGATTGGGGGACCTCCAACGGCTCGGACCTTCAAGGGACATTAAAGCTTCAATACCCGATTATGTGTCATTAATGTTGTCTTAATGACACACGATCAAAGGACCCTTAATACCAGTAACGCCACTATCAAGGCGCGTTACCATGCTATTAAGGGTAATTAAGTACATTAATTGTGTATTAAGCATCAGTAACCGTCAGGGCCACATGTCGGGCCAGGCTAACGGTGTAACGGTCAGTCCTTGTACTATAAAAGGATTGGCCGAGCGATACACGAGGAGGACTCCCACTCCCCGGACCTAGACACATCCACACACGCGCTCAAGACACTCTAAACTCTGACACTCTAGTGCTCAGACGCTCAATACAACAGCTACACACCCGTGGAGTAGGGTATTACGCTTAGGCGGCCCGAACCACATAAATCCTCGTGTCAACTTGCCACCTTGTTCTGAATCTCTCCGCGCCCACAACCGAACTACAAACTTCGCGGGCTACCAACGGTAGTACCGAGAGAATTGCAGGAATCACACTCCGACAGATATAGAGCTTGTATTACATGTTGTATATGTGTTACATAGTCATACTTAATTTTTGAGAAGTTTTGACGGAATCAAATTTTCGCGAGAAATCTAAAAGGGTTAGCCTTCAATTTTATCGAGAAACGAGTTTTATGCGAAAAATGAGTCGTAAATTCATTTTTCTACGAGATAGAGCATGTATTACATGTCGGATATGCATTACGTAGTCATACTTAAGTTTGGAGTAGTTTCGACGGTATCAAATTTTCGCGATAAAATCCAAAGGGATTAGCCTTGCATTTTATGGAAAACTATGTTTTCTGCGAAAATTGGGTCGTAAATTTATTTTTCTTCAAGATCAAACATTTATTACATTTCTTATATGCATTATGTAGTCATACTTAGTTTTTGAAGAAGTTTCGACGGTATCAAATTTACGCGAGAAATCCAAAGGGGTTAGCCTTCGATTTTATCGAGAACCGAGTTTCTGCAAAAAATGGGTCATAAATTTATTTTTCTTCGAGATCGAGCTTGTATTACATGTCTTATATGTGTTACTAAGTAATACGTATTTTTTTTGGAGAAGTTTCGATGGTATCAAATTTTTGCAAGAAATATGAAGCGGTTAGCCTTTGATTTTATCGAGAACCGAGTTTTCTAAGAAAACTAAGTCATAAATTCATTTTTCTTTGATACTAAGCTTGTATTACATGTCCAAGATGCGTTATGTAGACAAACTTATTTTTTGGCAAAGTTACGATCGTATCAAAATTTTGCGAGAAATCCAAAGAGGTTAGCCTTTGATTTTATTGAGAACACAGTTTTCTGTAAAAAAAATGGGTCATAAACTCATTTTCTTTGAGATCGAGCTTGTATTACAAGTCAGATATGTGTTACTAAGTCATACTTATTTTTTAGAGAAGATTCGACGGTATCAAATTTTTCGCGAGAAATCCAAGGTGTTAGCCTTCGATTTTATCGAGAATCGAGTTATCTGCGAAAAATGGGTCGTAAATTCATTTTTCTTTGAGATTGAGCTTGTATTGCATGTCAAATATATGTTACGTAGTCATAATTATGTTTTGTAGAAGTTTTGATGGTATCAAATTTTCGCGAGAAATCTAATGGGGCTAGCCTTAGATTTTATTAAGAACCGAGTATTCTGCAAAAATGGGTCATAAATTTAATTTTCTTCGACATCGATCTTGTATTACAGGTCAGATTTGCGTTATGTAGTCATACTTATTTTTTTGGAGAAGATTCGACAGTATCAAATTTTTGCGACAAATCCAAAGGGGTTAGCCTATGATTTTATCGAGAACCGACTTTTTCGAGGAAAATGTGTCGTAAATTCATTTTTCTTCGAGAACGAGCTTGTATTACATGTCGGATATGCGTTACGTAGTCATACTTAAGTGTTGGAGAAGTTTTGATGGTATCAAATTTTCGCGAGAAATCCAAGGGGGTTAGCCTTTGATTTTATTGGGAATCGAGTTTTCTGCGAAGAATGGGTCGTGAATTCATTTCAGGATTCTATTACATGTCAGATATGCGTTATGTAGTTACACTTTTGTTTTGAAGAAGTTTCAACGGTATCAAATTTTCGCGAGAAATTCAAAGAGGTTAGCCTTCGATTTTATCGAGAACTGGGATTTCTGCGAAAATAGGTCGTAAAATCATTTTTCTTAGAGTTCAAGCTTGTATACATGTCGGATATGTGTTGCGTAGTCATACTTAATTTTTGGAGAAGTTTCGACGGTGTCAAATTTTCGCGAGAAATACAAAGGGTTTAGCCTTTGATTTTATTAAGAACCAAGTTTTTCTGTAAAAAATGGGTTGCAAATTTATTTTTATTCGAGATTGAGCTTGTATTACATGTCGGATATGCGTTATGTAGTCATACTTAAGTTTTGGAGAAGTTTTGATGGTATCCAGTTTTCGCGAGAAATCCAAAGGGAATAGCTTTTGATATTATCGAGAATCAAGTTTTCTGCGAAAAATGGGTCGTAAATTAATTTTGATTCGAGATTGAGCTTGTATTACATGTCGGATATGCATTACGTAGTCATACTTAAGTTTTGGAGAAGATTCAACAGTATCAAATTTTTGCGGGAGATTCAAAGGTGTTAGCCTTCGATTTTATTGAGCACCGAGTTTTCTGCAAAGAATGGGTCATAAAATAATTTTCTACAGGATCAAGCTTGTATTACATGTTGGATATGGGTTATATAGTCATACTTAATTTTTGGAGAAGTTCGACGGTGTCAAAGTTTTCGCGGGAAATCCAAAGGGGTTAGCCTTCAATTTTATCGAGAGCCGAGTTTTCTGCGAAAATTGAGTCATAAATTCATTTTTGTTTGAGATCGAGCTTGTTGTACATGTCGGATATGTGTTACTTAGTCATACTAATTTTTAGAAAAGTTTCGACGGTATCAAATTTTCGCAAGAAATCAAAAGGGATTAGTTGTAAGTTCATTTTCCTTCGACAAAGCGACAAGCTTTTTAAAACGGAGGAAGTACATTATTGTGGGAATGTTTGTTTGATTTACTCGGATGCATTATGCTGACTTTTCTGAGGATCCGTCCGTCCACGAATGTTTCTTTCATTTACCTGCTTAGTTCTCCCTCCGTCCCCGTTTGTTTATAGTTCGGAGAACTAAAATTAGTTCATCCGACGTCAAATAAACAGTGGACGGAAGGGTTCTTCATCGATGCAGGTATTGTTATTAGTATTAATTCATCAAAAAAATAAACCAAAAAATTTATGTTAATGAGAAGGCATCAGAAACTTATTTAGACTTCAATTCCAAAATTATCCCCAAAATATTGATCCGTAGTTTTGAGATAATACTGACTATATTATTTTGGACCATAAAAGTTCTCACATTTGTGACCCTTGAACCTTTTCGGTTCAACCAAATGGACTACTTTTGCATTAATTAAGAGTTAAAGCCAGTAAAAAGTCTTCTAGAACCCTAGCTGCTTACACATGCATGCCACGCACCACATGCGTGGACACGGGATAAACTCTGGCTGACCGGCAACGAAAAGAAGCAAACCTTCCACGGATATATCTACTAAGTAAATCATTGAATTTCATCGAAATATAATCAATCCTGCCGTTGCTATCGGCGACGTACGGTGTCCACGGAAGTCTCTAGCTTAACTTCTCCCTCTTGGACAGATACTTAGCTTAATTCAAGGCGTCACCGTTGACTGACTAGACTATCCAAGTGCATATTTATTGCATGAATCACCATCTCGATCGATTGGACAAAGCCGTGAGCTCGCTTACGTTGCTGCGTACCCGGTCACTAGCCCAGAACTCATGCATCATCACAAAGTAATGGCAGAGATTTCGCTAGGCTTTTGGGTCACGGGCTTTATGGTTTGCTTGCGCTTGATCGATATGTTTTGTTTGGAATCTGGTGGTCTGCCATCTGTTCCTTGCTTGAGATTTGAGATAGACATGAGTGACGAAGGATTCCATGGCTTTTGGGCCCATAACTTGGGCTGGCCCTTGAGCCCGGATTCTGCAATTGGTACTCTTGGGCTGGCCGTTGGGCCTTCATGTGCATGGGCTTCCACGGCCTACAATAAAATCCGCCTCGACAACGCACGACTACTTACTACTACTACTCCCAGCCATTTGTAGTTTGACAGATGATGGCAGGTCGCATTCCTACTGGGGTTCTCGTATCAGGTCAGATCTGACCCCATTTCATCCGCCTTGGCACCAAGTTGCCAAGCAAAAGCGATCATCCCAACAAGTCCAACCCGATTCACCAAGATTTTTCTACTACGCCTTCAGTCGTTTCAAGCAGCTCGATCATGCAAAACACGTAAGTACCTGACGACAATGAATGGATTTATCAGGTGAGGGTTGATGGTCACTTCGATTTGATAACGAGCTAATTGTAGCCCGTTCACATCGTGGTGGACGTGGAGTCGTCACACTAAATTCAATGCCACCGGCACATAGGCATGCACAGCCGCGTAGGTTTTGATTTCCCAGGCCACCTGCAGGTGTATGTGTATTGGTCAAATAATAAAAAGGCGATGGACGAGTAGATGGCTACTACGCGATGGGAAGTGGCCTTGCATGCTGCAGCAGGTAGCGGCTGGTCGACGAAGACTTAGAAATCGAGGACTCTGATCCGAATCAGATGGAGATGCAGCATGCAGTATTAGCGTGATGATAATCGGTAGTCAAAAGCATTCGTGGAATTCGGCGAGCCTACAGCATAGTACATGCGCGCAGGATGCAATTTAATTAGGCCTTGTCGCCATGAAGAACAACCAATCTATGATAGACTAATTTAATTACTCCATCTGTTTCTTTTTATTTATTATTGATTAGTTCATTTTTGAATTACAAGGAGGAAATAAAAAAACGAGAGCGTAACATAAAGGAATTGTTAGCATTTACTGGATCACTAGAAATTTCCACGCATAAAAGTGCATATGTGATAGCACGTATTCTTGGGTTTCCCAAGCTAGTTGGCTGTGTGTTCAGCTCAGCTCACACTCACAGTGGCACTGAGCCACTGACCGTGTATCTTTTGTTCGCGCCGGGAACAGAAGAGGACGACACCGCACGGACTCCGAGGCGACCTAGCTGCGTCGCAGACAGACAGGCGGGCCCTTCCTAGCCGGCAGCGACACGACGGGAGACTGTGCAGCAGGTGGTCAGGTCCGTCCATAAGGCGCAGTGGAGTGCAGGCAGAACCCGCGCGATTCGCGGGGAATTTCTTTTCTCTTTTTCGTTTTCTTTACCCTATCAGCTCAGCTGCTGCACCAGTACACAGTGCACTGCGCACGCACTGGACCTGGACTGAGACAGAGAGGAATTATTGCCGGAATTAAGGCACACCACACCAGCACAACACCGGAGACTGCTGGGCTCTGCACTCTCGGTTCGCTTTCGTCCTCTGCCTTTGCTACTTTCAGTTCGTCCCAAGGTTATATGGGCGAATCAACACTCTGCATTACATGTTTTATTTGTAAGTAAGGAAAGAATTAGGGCTACGCTGTTTCGACAGTTTATGTGGGGCGAGGGTCATCGATCAAGTACCGAGACGACCAGGTATGTGGGTGCTTTGGACATCTTCAAGCCGCCTTCAACAGTGGAACTCGATGGGATGGTCCAAACCTGGCAACGGTGTTTGTGTATGTTCTGGTGGATAATTCTCTTGATAATCCAAGAAAAACTACCATCTCCTCAAGCAGGGAAAAGAATTAGTCGTGGACAGTACCAGTTTATGGTTTCAACTCGCAGCTCGTTGGCCAGCCAGCGGATGAACCACCACCGAAGGATATGGTAACCCCCGAACAAAAATCATTAAGCTTGCTCTCAGGTGATATGATTAAGCTTGCTGGGCCCGGGATGCCGGGCTTTAAATCGACATAAGCCGCGATATTTGAATATACATGGATGTTAATTAGATGTTGGATGTAAACACACGCAAGCCGGTAGAGCTGATACACGACGTGTCGAGTACACGTTCAACCGTGAACAACCTTCTAGTAGTTGGTCTCGGTTCAGTTCCTAGCACTCATCAGGAACCAGCAGGCACTTCTATACACTCGATGGTAAATGGCATATAGTAGTCACTACTGGAGTTACAGCGTGCTTAGAAGTATTAAACTATGAAGTGATGACTGGGAATCACTATTCCATGCTAACCTCAATACCTCATCAAAAGGTTGTCACAGACCATGAACAAGCTACGAGCAAGCTGGTACATTTCTGTGTCACGTTTAGTTAGCTGCCTTGTCACTTACTGTTCCCTGGGCCAGTACGTATCGCTGCAGAGCCTATACTGTACGACACTGTAGCTATAGCGAGCAAGAGTAATGCAATGGGTCCGATCCAGTCGTTCAGATTGGATTGATGAAGATGGCGCGTGCCGTGAAGCGAGGTGGAGCACGTATACACCCCCTCTGCTTAATTGTTTTCTACTCGTAAGTCTACAGCTAGGGAGACCAGCTGGTAGTGGTAGGCTGTGGGGGGGTGGATCTGATCAGATCCACGCATTGAGTTGATGGAACTGCATGTCATGTGGTTTCATTACCAGTCTTTCGTCAGGGGCAGGTCAGGCAGGCAGCTGCGACAGCTCGTAGGAGGCGTAGAATCTCAAGCAGATCAAATCGTCCCAGGCTACACGCTTGGCATTTGACCAGCTTCAGACTCGAGGAATGAAAAAAGAAAACATTCAACCAGTTCCACTGCAGTTTGATCTGACGAACCCATCAGAACTGTGAAACGGATTCGATCTAACGGATCCGTCACTCATCAGTTTCCATGTGAATTTAACCACGAGCTTTTGTTGCATGAAATCATAGTATACTGAAGGATTGATTATGGCTTCTGGAGTGATATTACTCCACCCGTTAAAATAATATAACTTACGCTTTTCTATAAAAATAACTGACGTGAAAAAAGAAACGGTGAGGTACTCCGTAATTATTTAAAACGGAAAGGGAGTATTTGTTGGGTGGGTTTGGTTTTGAAATGATCTCGTCGATGTGAACAGTAGCCGTAGGGGAGCATCAGCCGTGCATACAGGAGGCTAGGGTTCCGAAAAGGACACCGTAGGTGACATGCTTTAAGTCCCATCCTGCTGTGGCCGATAAGATTCTTTTGACCATTGGTGACCTTGCGTATACAAGCAGCAGTATACACAGAACAGATACAACTATTGTGCGACTGTTTGTTTTGAAATACCCGTGTTTCCTTTATTACCTTTCTATCAAAAAACATAAGGCCTCTCTCTGGACTACTACTTCTATTCTAAAAGGATGTCGTTTTTTCAACTAAATTTAGTAAAAAAACGACATCTGTTTAGAGATGGAGAGAGTAAATTCTAAATTTTCTTACAAGTCCTACCGCTATATTTAGACCAAGTCGACTTTAGATAGTGATTTTCTTTGCTGTGTTGCAATCGTAGGAAAGCATTTCTGAATCTGCAGTCCTTTGTTGGTAAACACTGTAATTAATTATATATAAACCGTTTCCCGAAACCGTTAGATAAGGCCTGGCACACGGTAAACGTGGCATCCATTTGCTCGTTTCGATGGTGGAGTGATTTCCTTGTTATATTGCCGGCCGATTCCCCTCCTTCCCCTAATATGTCCAGCATTTTGGCGACTGCACAGCTTTTGTGCAGCAGTGGAGCGAGAGGGGCAAGGTTAAGGAAGCAGGACGAGGGGAGAGATAGAGGATGAGTACGTGCTCTCTCCATTGTTGTTCGTGTGGTCACCAACGACCCAACCCAGCATGCAGATCGGCGAACATGTCCCGTTGCCGATGGAGCTCGAAATAGAACGCATGCGATTGCCATGCATCGTCGTACTACATGTTCCTGATTACCTTCTGCCACGGGCGCCCGAGTGAACAGTGCTACAGCTCGTGAACGTGAGTTCCTGAAGCTCGGAGAACAGTGGTTGCTGCAAAAGGAAGGGCCATCCTTGTCTGAACGGAGCCAGTGCGGCCGGTCTTTCCCCTCTGATCGATCGGACAGGACCTGCAACAAACACGAACGCATACTTGCACTCGAGATACAGTATACTATGTGCATACGGGACTCTCTCTCTCTCTCAGGTCTCAGGTTTGTACGTGAGGCTCCATCCAGCACACTGTGGCCAGCTTTGCGTATACATGTACTGCCGCGCACACGATATCCCATGTACGCGTGTCTGCCAGATGGATACACTCAATTATACTGCACAGGCAAGTATTGAAATGCATCGTGGTGGTCAAATACACTGTTGTGTCCGACACAGAGATATGGCAGGACCGAATCAGCAACAGAAGGTTTCAGATGCATCATATGGTGATCTTGTTATTTCGTCAAAATTGTGCTTTTTTTTTCGTTCGGAGTGTCCGGATAGTTATTGCAGTGCATATTTGGTTGGCAGTAATCACTTGCGTGCTCTCCAGCCCGTAATCAATGAACACAAGACACATTTTGGTCATGGTGGTGCATATGAGTCAGGTTCACAACTTCACATTTGTACATTGTATCGTGTAATTTAGGTGCTGTTTGGTTTATATACTAAAGTTGTCATAATTTGTCACAAATTTTTGCTTAACTTGACTAAGGTTAGATGCTCAAATTTTGGGTCTATTTGGTTTGAAGCCAAAACTTGCCACATTTTGCCACGTCTAAGTTTAGTCAAGTTTGACTAACTTAGTCATTGTTTGGTTCATAGCCACAATTGTGGCAAGATTTCTTGCCATCTAACTGGGTCCTACATGTCAAAGACTCAAAAAAGTGTGGCAAGATTCCCTTAGGCTTGCCAAGTTGTGGCTGAAAATTTGAGCACCTAACCTTAGTCAAGTTAGGCAAAAATTTGTGGCAAATTATGGCAATCTTAGTACATCAACCAAACAGGCTCTTTTAGCCACAACTTGGCAAACCTAAGGGAATCTTGCCACACTTTTTTTAGACCTTGACATGTGGGACCCAGTTAGATGGCAAGGAATGTTGCCACAATTGTGGCTATGAACCAAACACATGACTAAAGTGGTCAAACTTGACTAACATTAGGTGTGGCAAAGTGTGGCTCCAAACCAAACATCCCCTTAGAATACGTACTATAAAAGTAGAAGGAAAATAGTGTAAGAATGTGCTTTAGAGTATGCTGGTACGGATAGTCTTAGTTTCTCGTCTCTCTGTCAAAAAATTGTCATCTTTTAATTAAAAAATGAACAAAAGTGACAATTTTTTATGAAGGAAAGAGTTTTTTAGGGATTGATGTTTAAAAAGAAATATAATATGATTAGTTTGTAACGCGTCAGGTGCGTGTTACATGTGTGCGGTACGCAAAGAGTAGATCGATCTCTAGGCATTACCAAATCCCAGATGCATGATATGACTGACGGACAGAAATATAGACCATTGGCCGGTCAAAATCTCAAACAGTCCGTGCACGTACGGGACGACACTTTGAAAAGAAAAGATTCCAACCAAATTGGCTACGTATGGATCATATCGGTCAAGGCGTGCACGTACGGGACATTATTTATTTACCTGTATGCAAGCAACTTCCACTACGTACTGTAAATTCTGATTAAAAACAGATGGCAATAATTTAGATGCATGCATGCCTGCCGACATTCCTCCTATCAACCATGGAAAAGTAGTATCGTCACTCGATATAATATTGTAAAAAAAACGTCCTTTTCATCGTTTTTACAAAGGCAATGACTACTATGCAATCAAAGATTTGGTGCAATCGTGCAATCAAGCATCCATAACCGTCAAATCTGCATCTTACGGTCATTGTCTATTTTTATTTAACTCCCTCTATTAGATGGAGGGGTGGTGGAGGGGGTTAAATAAAAAGTGCACTAACCGTTGAATACACATCTATTGGTTGAGAGTGTTTGATTGCACGATTGCACCAAACACCTGATTGCATTGTAGTCGTTCTCTTTTACAAATGCCACATCCATGGTGTCAATTAACTGTGTCCATTCATAACGGTTGATCGAAGTGACAAGCCTGATAAACACAGCTAATAGCTCAGTATTTAACGTAGATGGAGTAATACTAAAGGCTAACGATGACGACGACGGATAGCGCGAACACCATATTGTTTAATGCTGGAAAACAAAATGCACGGCTGACATTCTTTGTCCCCTCAGCATTCTCAAAGGACAGCATGTTAACAACGTTTTCGGATAGTGGATAGTGTTATGCTACATATAAAAAGTCTTCTAGGATGTACTAACAACGATTATAGGTTGATGCTGCTCTCTTGAGTGCAATAGAAATGGACTAAATGTTTCTTTAAAAAAAATACTTGCTAGTTCTCCATTAATATTGATATTTTACACGTGTCTCCTTCATCCACATTTTTAGGATATACGAAGAACAACTTATTGGTAGATAAGAAAAATATGAGTCATTTGACAAGAAAGGTATACCCTAAAAATAATTTAAGTAGGTCCTACGAGTATTACATGTACGTGAAATAGGCCTTAGCCTAGTGACTAAGTATTTTAAGTAGCACTCCTCACGTACTGAGTTCAATTCCTGGCTTGAACGAATTTCAGACTGAAGTTAAAAAAACAAAATGCACCCGGTTTGTTCCTAATATTAAATGCAAATACTCTACGGAGAAATTTATGGATGTCGGATCTGCGTGCAACTAAAAATATTTCAAAATAGGACGACCATGATGTGGGTAGTATGCCAGTCTATGAAGCCCATTGTCATGTGTTTGTTCACCTATTATACATGGTGATTTGGCGAAATAGGATTGATGTGTTAAAATATAGTCAGAGTGTGAGTGCTTTATGCTCATAGTCAGTTATAAAATGTTGGTAATAACTTTGTTGAAGAGGAGGATTGAGTTTTTTATCCATTATCTAAAAAAGAGTATAAAATGTTGACGTTTCATTGTTTATATATTTATGATGGTGGCTTGAAAATACAAATTATCATAATGGTTGTATAGTAGCTTTTGCGCCTAAGACCATCCGCACCAGCAACCTCTAAAGCATATTCTATCCTCTAAAACATACTCTAATGCTTACTCTATGTACTCTATGTTTGCAGTTTTCCCTCCCTCTAAATATACAGTCATATTTAGAGTGCGCTTTAGAGTGGCTTTTAAAGTGTCCCGGTGCGGATGGCCTAACACTGTGGTGCTCTCGCTAGTTTTAAAATTCTTGACGTATTGTAGTCGGTTTTTAAAAAATGAATTCTTGGAGTTCCGATTTGTATGAAGGCACTATCGACATAAGCGGTGGATGCGTGTATTTACATGGCAAAAGATAAGACTTTGGTTGTGGATAACCTATTCTCGAACAGTTAATAAGAACTGTGAATTGACATTTGTCAATAAATATCCTTTTCAAAAAAAAAACATTGTCAATAAATATGTAATATAATGTGGGCCTGCGATACCTGAGGCAGCGAGAACAAACTACAAAAGGGTGTGAGGGTGATAATGACCGGCAATGAATCTGCACCAATAGACCTATGGTCACTTGACGCGTGGCACTACAGGAAAAACGATCATTTGCGACGGCTGGTTTTATTTGCGACGACCAGCCGTTGCAAATAGATTAAATTACGACAGCCAACCCTAGGACTGTCGCAACTAATTTAGCCGTCGCAAATAAAAGCTTATTTGCGACGGCGGATGAGAAGGCCGTCACAAGTAACATTAATTGTGACGGCTTTGTTGTCGGGCCGTCGCAATTTACTAGGCCGTCGCAAATAAGGGCTTTTATACCGACCCGACGGTTCATTCACGACCACTCAACACTGCCGCCGCCCTCCACGCCCCGCCGCCCTCCGCGCCCCGCCACCTGCCCGCCGCCCTGCCGCGCCCCGCTGCCGGCCCGCCGTCGCGGCCCCGCCGCCGCCCCTGCTCGCCGCCCCCGCCTCCCCGGCCCGCCGCCGCCCCCGCCTCCCCGGCCCGCCGCGCCCCCGGCCTCGCTGCCCCGCCGTCGCTGCCCTGCCGTCGCCGCCCCCGGCCTCGGCCCGCCGCCCCGGCCTCGCCGGTCCCGGACCGCCGCGCCCCCGGCCCCCGACGCCTCCCCTCCGAGGTGAGCTCAACAACTTGATTTGATTGTGTATGCTTGTTTATTGCTACCGCCGGACGATCCATCCACAATAGCCTCAGATCACTTGATTTGATTGTGTATGCTTGATCATACTGAAATTGGCTTGATTATGCTGAAAATGGTTTTAAAATGGTTTCCTGCATACTGAAATTGGCTTGATTATGCTGAGCTAGCTTTATATATACCAGTGGCAGAGGGCTTCCAGACCACCTCATCTTCGGCATTGTCGTTAATCATGACAGCAACTAATTTTTCCCAAAGTCTGAGATACTCCATGATCTCCTGTGTGGATTCAATGCGGGACAATGCCTTGATCCAATTCTTGTCCAACAGTTCTCTCGCTACAGTTATGTTTTTAAACCTGGTCGCAGCATATAATGATGGGAATTCATGTTTCAGCGGCATTTCCCGGATCCAATTGTCCTGCCAAAACAGAGCTCTATTTCCGTTTCCGATGACGATTCGTGTTAAGCTTACCAAAAGCTCATTTTCCGACCTTGTGCTGTTGAGAGGCATTCCTGTCCAACAACGCTCTGATCCTGTTTTTTCTAGCCATAACCACCTTAGCCGCAAGGCAATGCCATGCTTTCGCAGGTCTAATATACCAAGTCCGCAAGCATCTACTAATTAGATACTCTCTCCTAAAAATCAACTAGAAGGTGAGAATCTTTTGAGAAAGGAGATAGTACAAACAAAACAGCCAACGATAATCAATTCGTTAATCCAAACACAAGTTTACAGAGGGACGGAGACTGGAGGCTGGAGCTGTACTTGATTAGCACTAATCGGCAAAGAAAACTGGAGCAACCGAAGCGGCAGCCTCGGAGAAGACAATTGGGAGCAGCTGCGCTCAGCAATGCGACTTGGTGGCCGCCTAAGCGGGGTTGGCGCAGATGCGGGAAGCAATGGATGTAACAAAATAAAAACTAAAATTCTCATTAATTCAGCGTAAATGACTTACTAATAGGTAGCATTTAATGTTTGCAATGACAGGCCATCGCTCGGGCGCAGGGTCTGGGAATCCAGCTGCCGGTACTACCACCGGTCCTTCCAGGCGATCCTTCTTCAGCGGGCCAGGTAAGTTTCTATGTAATCCTTCTTCTCCAGCGTAATAAGATCGAGATAGATGAAAGAGAGATAGTTAGATAGAAGAAAATGATTGAGATAGAAGAAAGAAAGAGATAGAAGAAAGGGAGACAGAAGAAAGAGTGGAAGATAGATAGAGTAGGATGAGAATGAAGAGAGAGAGTAAGATGTAGATGGAGATATAGAGAGGGAAAGATAGAGGGATGGAGATGTAGATGGAGATAGAGGGAGGAAGATAGAGGGAAAAGGATAGCAATAGAGAGATAGAGTGAGAAAGAAAGATAGAGTGAGAGACAAAGAGAGAAATGAAAAGAGAGAGGAAGAGGGGATCTAGATGAAGATAGAGGGAGGGGAAGGGAGAGAGAGATGTTCATGCATTTATATTCTAACTCTAAGTTTCATTAATTGCAGGGATCCGCGACGGCTGCACAAACGCCGTCGCCGTCGCTATCGCCGCCTGGAATGAGGTGCGATGACGACTTCGACTTCGGAGGTGGATCCGGAGGTCAGATGGGCGATTGAGCCCTTTTGTTTGCTTTGTTGATGACGATGTGAGATGTATTGGAATTTATTAGTTTGTGATTGTGATGATGTTTGCTCTGTGATGATGATTTTTGCTATGTGTATATATTGTGTGTATTGAATCTGCTCTGTGATTATGGCCATCGAGCCGGGTAGTTTTTTCTGTTTTTTTAAAAAATAAAAAACCTTATTTGCGACGGCTTTTTATACAGTACCGTCGCAGATAAGGTACCAGGCCGTCGCAAATAGGCCTCTGCTATTTGCGACGGCCAGGCTGTCGCAAATAAGGTTTAATTGCGACGGCCTGGCCGTCGCAAATAGCTGTGTGGGCCCCGGAGGAGGACCCGTGGGCCTAGCCCACTGGACTTATTTGCGACGGCCAGGCCGTCGCAAATAGAGAAACTTAACTGCGACAACCTGGCCGTCGCAAATAGGCTTTAATTGCGACGGCCCGACCGTCGCAAATAAGGTTGCGGGGTCCACCGGCCCGTGGCAATAACTTGCGACGGCCCTCTTTAGCCGTCGCAACTAAGGTTATTTGCGACGGTGGCCGTCGCAAATAGGATTCCTATAGTGTGGTCAATCAGTCTCTAAGCTAGCCTATGATGTGATGGTATGGCTACTACCAAGTGTACTACTACGTCCTGTAAATTCATTATGCATTAGTCTATGTTAAATGTATACTCTCATTTCCCAAAAGTTTGTGACCATCTAATTCATTTTTAGACTAAAAGCTAACAAACTTTTAGGAAAGAATGAAGTATTCTTTTTGACTTATTTCCTAGAAAAGCATTACAAAATGTCTCAACAAAAATGGCCTATGAAACTAAAATACCAAAATGATTTGATGTGCTCTCTCTAGAAACACATTCACTATATTTTCTCAATTCCTGCCGAATTGGATCAAATGAAGTTGTTTTTCTAGAAGTTAACACCAATTGGTAGACTAGACATTTCAATAGTTATTATTCCTTCCGTTCCAAAAAGTTTTGTATTTCAAAAATAAACTACAAAACGACAAGTTTTTTGAAAAGGAGTATTTAGTATACTGATGGAATAGTATTATAAGGTTTATTACGCATACCCATTGAAATTTAAAATATATACATACATACTCTCAATTCTGATTATGTGACCCTCTAGGTCAAATAAAAAATATATTCTATTACTTGACCATCTAAGTAAAATGAAAAAGTATTTCCTCCTTTTTAAAAAGTTTGTCACCTTCTAGTTCATTTTTAATTAGAAGGTGACATACTTTAAAAAAAAGGAGTATTACATCTTTAACCCTCTGATCCATATTATCTTGACATTCATTTTTTAATTTAAGCACAATCGCAAAAAGAAAGAAGAGTGTAGGTGTGGCTAGTGGAGAGAGATAAAATCTTCAATTCAGAATGGATAATTAATGTAATATACAACGAAAAGAGCAAAGTAAACATGGACTACACACATGCACGTTCACGGAGAGGACGAGAGTCGACACACAGACGAGAAGTTAACTGCGACACGTGCTAGTATTGTACGGTAATTTGTCCACGTCTTCTGGCTTGTCACTCCCTGATGCAACAGTTTACAGCAGAAAAAGGATTCACCCCTCTTCTATTTAAAAGGGGGTAAAAGGAGATTCACTGCAAAAGAGCAAATAAAAAAGAAACAAAGATTCTGAAAAATAACTGTTATGGCAAACAAAACCATCCACCAATTCCCTGAAAAATGGCAACATATTTGATCGGAGAAATAAGAAATCAGATAAAGGATAGGTGATTGAGATCACACATTTCCTCGGCCAATGACTATGAAACGATGGATTTTCATCAATGATCTGCAATTTCTCTTTTAAATCTGGTGTAGCCGTGCAATTCTCTCTTTGTCGTTCTGCTTTTACTCTCTCCGTCCTAAAAAGCTTGTCGCTTTGTAATTTATTTTTGAACTACAAAACGACAAACTTTTTAGGACGGGGGGAGTACATCACATGTGACCTTTACAACACCGAGTATGCCAGAGTGTACTCCCTTCTAAATATCGGTTAATTCAAAAATAAACTAACGAGTGATAAATATTTTTAAATAGAAGGAGTATGTAATTTCATAATAGCTGTACATCGTTAAATGTTTATAACCTAACAAATATGCATATTTACTGTGTATATCTAATACTCTCTTCATTTCATTTTAAAATAAAATGAAACGCAGACAGTAATATGAATGCTTCATATGCCCTCGACCGAAATGTAAAAAAAAAAAAAGTCATTTGCGTGAACATTTGCGCGGCAATTGCCCATGCCGGCGTCTCTCTCTGTCGAAATACAGCGCATCCATCTCCCCTCTCCTCTCTCCAGTGAGATTTGACGTGGGAAAAGGGATCGCCACCAGCAACCAGCCAGCCACAGGCGCAAACACCTTTCCCTTCTTCCTCTCCATCCACACCCCACCTCATTAATATCTTCCCCGCCTCGTCCTCTTCTTCCTCTTCCTTCCTGCGCATGCAACTCTGCACGGCCGCCGCCATTAGCGGTGCCGCGAGGAGGGAGAGAGAGAAGCTACAGTCGAGCCGTGTATCCCTAATTTCTTTGTCTTGCTAGGTTTGGTCTCTGTGATTATTCCATGGATCAGAGCTTTGGGAATCACGGAGCCGGAGGAGGGAGCAGTAGCGGCGGCTCCAACTCCAAGGCGTCCTCCTCCTCCTTCCTGCAGATGCCGCTGTCCAGCGCGGCGCCTGCGGGCATCGCGTACTACGGCGCGCCGCTCGCGCTGCTGCACCAGAGCCAGGCCGCCGGGCCGTCGTCGCAGACGCAGTACGGCGGCAGGCACGTGGAGATCTCGCCGTCGCCGGAGGCCGAGGCCATCAAGGCCAAGATCGTGGCGCACCCGCAGTACTCCGCGCTCCTCGCCGCCTACCTCGACTGCCAGAAAGTAATAACCTATGCTGCGTAATCCACGCTTAAGAAAATGAAATGACGCGCTTCTGATCCGGGCGCAGGTCGGCGCGCCGCCGGACGTGCTGGAGAGGCTGACGGCCGTCGCGGCGAAGCTCGACGCGCGCCCGCCCAACCGTCACCACGAGCCGCGCGACCCGGAGCTCGACCAGTTCATGGTTCGTCCCGATCATTTCCAATTGCATAATTTCACAGGGGAAAAAAAAAGGTTTCTATACCATGAATCGATGTATGAGCTGCAGGAGGCGTACTGCAACATGCTGGTGAAGTACCGGGAGGAGCTAGCGCGACCGATCGACGAGGCCATGGAGTTCCTCAAGAGAGTGGAGGCGCAGCTCGACTCCATCTCCGGCGGCTCCGCCGCGCGCCTCTCGCTCGCCGGTAAAATCTCTCGCCGCTTCGTCGTCTGCTTCATCTCTCGTACATGGTCGTACGGCGTCCTCGTGTATATGCTCCCGGCCGGCTTACCTCATTGGGAATATGGTTGTTCTGGATAGTGGGGGTGGTTGCTCTGGATCTTGCCATAGTGAGCTGGCTAGCCTGGCTTCTTAATCTAATCATAGATTGATTATTAATTAATCTGAGTGGTAGCCAGGAGAGATCAGGCACAAGCCTCCTCATGCACTAACAACAATAAACAAATTAGTGACGTGATTTGCGGCTGATTGATTTAAGTGGCAACTGAGCTTTTGGTTGGCATCGAGGGCACGCTGACGGTGAGCAGCCGTGTGTCTCCTGGCCGGCCCTCCTCCTCTCGTTCATTAGCTTGACCTCCATTGTTTAATGCTTCCATCCATCGTGACTCTGCCTGCTTGCACTATCCTAATGGCTCGCAAGCTAGTAGGCTACCTTTCAGCTGACCTGTTGCTTCTTTGCTGTCTTCTTGCACCGTGACTTCTCTTACTAGCTAGTCTAGCTACACATGACAGGTGACAATGAGTTTTGCTTGTGTTAGTTAGGGTTCCGAGGCAGGCAGGAGAATCCATCTGTGTCTCGTTTACATAACCATGCACTGCATCTCTAGATGCAGCTTCAAATCATTGCCTTCTTGTGCAGGAGTAGCTAGGTAGCATCCCCGTCTCCCATCTCTCTTTTTTAATTGCAGTGTCAGTTTGTTAGGGAGAGGCAGAGAGGTAAGAGAGGTTTGCACTGGGAAAGAGTGTGTGTTATGGAGCCTAATAACCTGAATTCTTCACCTGTCCGGACTACACGTACTGGCTGCTGCTGTAGCAATATTATTTGGCAGCCTGCAGTCCTCATCTAGCTGTGGCATGTGGCCTGGTCGCTGAGTTGCAGTGGCACAAGCGTGTTTGATGGGCGCCCTTCGTGTCTTCCGGGGGGCGCTGCCGGACTGTTTGAATGCTGGACGTGCGTCTACAGTCCGTTTGCAGATTTGTGTAGAACAAGGGTGTGCGACCTGCACCGAGCACCAAGATCTGTGTTACTTCTGTTAGGCTACTGTATATGCTGTCGTGCTTTGTCCATGGCTGTGCCATGCTGTATAGGAGCAGACGGCCAGGCTGATCTCTGTTGGATTTTTATATGGCAGTAATAAGTACATGTCATAGATTTGCCACAGCAGAAATCCCCAACGGAGAGCATTGTTACCATTGCTACATCGTCTAGTTTAGAGTAAGTGTTACCATTGCTCATCGAAATAGTGTTCGATCAGGTGGTCAATCCAGTATTGCTGCATTTGGTCCATGAAGGAAAATACGAAATGAACCAATTAAGGAGCTTATTTTCTGGGTAGTGTAACATGCTGTTTACAAATATATTGTACTAGATGCTCACTCTACAGTCTACAGTACTCACGGTCTAAAAGAGTGTAGCTCTGTGACCATTTTCTATACTAGTATATTGATATTGAGTTCCTAGGTTATGAGTTCAACTTTTTGCCCAAAGTTTTTAGTAGCAAATAATTCGGGAACATTTTCAGGTAACCAGGTGTATCTATAATAGTATGGATAAGAGGCTGAAAAAGCTTCGGTGCACATTCCAAATACTGTTGAGTGTTATTCCTGTATAGATTCCCATGATACAAAGACGACACTGAAGCCGTGAATTTCTCAAATTATCTGCAAATAACAGATTTACACTGTTTCTTTTAGTTTTATATTCTTAATGATAAAAAGTGGATTGCGTACTTTTCATGTTGTAGCTACAGTTGTTTCATTTTGTTCAAAGCTGGAAAGTTACCATTGTTGTTTTATTCGATAATGAAGACTTTATTAAACTGAAAAGTATCCAGAAGATACATTCTGCACAACTGAGATGCACACAACAAGTTACCATTGTTGTGTCATGGAAATTCCATGTCTGACGACTTTGTTTTAGGCATGACTAACTTAGTGAATTTTTATCTGTTCACTATTGATCATTTCCATTTATTCAGTAAGACTGTATTCACTAATCTATTTAATATGTGCCTATGATTTTCTGAAGCTATAGTGGATGTCAAAATACATCCATCCTCATGCTACACAGCTAAATATATGTGCCTGATCATATTTGTCGTACATACATTCTCATACTGTATGTATGGAACTTGATCATAACAGCAATGTGTAGAACTATTCTTTTAGTTAAAAATTATAGTTATTGCGATGAATTCTTGTAAAACAATAATGTTCATGAGAAAATGAGAAGTGCATTGACAAGGTTAAACCCATGGTATAAAAAAATTCTTTCAAAAGTTTCTGGAACCTAAAATAGATACTTCTTTCGAACTAGATACAAATTTTTTAGATACATTTTTTTAGTTTGCATCGGTTCCAACAACAGATGGCAAATCAGTCTTTCTTATTTTGTATCTTGATGTTTGAATCCCTTACAAAATCCTTATCTACAAAACAGGCAGCAAGTCAGTCTTTCTTATTTTGTATCTGATTGTTTGAATCTCTTTTTTGAAAAACAGCCAGAAAGGCTCTGGCGTTAATATATTAGGAGATATGAATAAAGTTGGTTACATGTACATGGAGGAGGCCGGATCATACGTGAGTCAGACCGGAATGTAAAGAAGGAAAACATGTGCCAAGCGGAGTACAACTGGCAAGCCGCCACATAGCTAATTCATCTCTCAAAGCAGTAAAAATGTCGTGCACTGTGCGTTCTTTGGCTCGGAAGATTCGTGCATTTCTTTCGCCCCAGATCGTCCAGAGGACTGCTAGAATGATTGATCGCAGCCCCTTATCCTGTGTGGACCCAGAACCTGGTGAAATGGTATCGAACCAGGAAGAGACCGAAGACTCCATGGACCAATTGTCTGGGTGGATGGAGGTGGCACGCAACCATGAGCTAACCATGCCCCATAGTTCTCGAACCGTTAGGTGGGCGACCGTCTCTAGACTCCGAAAGCACAGAACACATAAATATTGGTTGGGCCACTGGCGCTGCTGGAGTCTATCGCTGTCCAGATACGATTTTGCAAGAGAAGCCATAGAAAAGACTTGCATTTTGGTGGTGCACAAACCTTCCATACCTTCTTGTGGGGTGCTGAACGTATGGAGCCTTCAAACTGCAGCAGATACGCCACTTTGCTGTATATTGGCCATTGGCGTTGTGCCGCCAGGTAATTTTATCCGGAAGTCCGTCTGACAGTGAAAGGTCTGCCGCGTCCACCAGGGCCCATAGCCGAAGGAAATCCAGTAGAAGGTCTGCTGTCAGGTTCCGGCAAAGATCCACAATCCATTGGTGTTCATGTAGTGCATCGGCTACCGTTTTCCTCTTACCCCTGCTCGCGGCGAACAATGTCGGGAATAGGGACGCCGGAGATGTCCCCTGGAGCCAGCTGTTGTGCCAGAAGGTGGCGCGGCGTCCGTAGTGTACTGTCATCTTGGTTGCAGCTGCAAATAAAGAGATATCAGACAAGTCAACCGGCAGATCCATGCCATTCCAAGGCCGTTTAGGTTCGGTTCAGGAGAGCCAGAGCTATCGAAGTCGGAGTGCACGGCCAAATATTTCCAAGTCTTTCAGACCCAGGCCTCCAAAGCTAAGGGGACGACATACTACAGACCAATTGGTCTTGCATTTGGCGCCACTTGCTTGTTGTCCTCCTGCCCAAAGGAAACGCCTCCGCAGTTTGTCAATATTTTTGATGAACTTTTTGGGTGGGCGGAAGGCTGAAAGCATGTAGGTACAGATGGACCCAAGTACTGTATGGACAAGTTCTCGGCGACCGCCGAAGCTGAGAAATTTTCCTTGCCATCCAGACATCTTAGCCACTGCGCGATCATGAATGCCCTGCAGGTGAGATGTTCTGATTTGGAGTGGCGTCAGTGGCATACCTAAATAAGTGACAGGTCAATGCCGCGTGCTGACCCTGTAAGGCATGTAAAATCTGATCCAGATTTAAATCCTCACAGTGAACCGACATAACCGAGCTCTTGGCCATGTTGATGCGCAGACCAGTAGCTTCTCCAAAATAGTGCAAAATCTTCATGGCTTCACGGACGTCTCTTTGCAACGGATTGAGGAAGAGGGCAACGTCGTCCGCATAGAGGGACATTCGTAGGCGAGCAGATGCTCCAGTGGGGGGGAGAGGCGTCCTTCTGCGGTGGCAAGCTGAAACAGGTTTTGTAATCTGTCAATAGCTAGTATGAATAGTTGAGGGGACAGTGGGTCGCCCTGACGAAGTCCCCTAGCGTGGTGTATCTGAGGTCCGACAAAATCCTTATGTGCATTGCAATGTTCTACTCCTTCCGTCTTTAAAAATTTGTCGTTTTTTAGTTCATTTTTGAATTACATAGCAACAAATTTTCGGAGACGGAGGGAGTACTAATTGTGACTGTAGCCACACTACTTTCTTCCCAAGATTCTACTATTCGTCTGACTCTTCCATTTTAAACTGTTAGAGTCTTTGCACACGGCTATCAGCTCTCTGTGTCTACCCCATATATAGCAGTCCGTTATGGTCGAAACTGAAATGAGTTCAGACTCCACCACACAGAAAAAAAAAACCTCTGATTGTAAAAAAAACGTCACCTTATACAAGAACATTTTTTTTATCTGCAGATGGTAAATCAGAAGGTGTTGGTTCATCTGAGGACGACATGGATGCAAGCGGACGACGCGAGAACGAGCCACCGGAGATCGACCCACGCGCGGAAGATAAGGAGCTCAAGTACCAGCTCCTGAAGAAGTACAGTGGCTACTTGAGCAGCCTGAGGCAGGAGTTTTCCAAGAAGAAGAAGAAGGGGAAGCTCCCGAAGGAGGCCAGGCAGAAGCTGCTCCACTGGTGGGAGCTGCACTACAAGTGGCCTTACCCTTCAGTAAGATCGATAATTCAAGCTCATCTACGTATGAATAACATCACATTGCTACGTACTAAGTTTGTGGTGCTTGTACGTGCTGCAACTATAGGAGACGGAGAAGATCGCTCTGGCGGAGTCTACAGGGCTAGACCAGAAGCAGATCAACAACTGGTTCATCAACCAGAGGAAACGGCACTGGAAGCCGTCGGAAGACATGGCGCCGTTCGTGATGATGGAAGGCTTCCACCCGCAGAACCACGCCGCCGCGCTCTACATGGTCGACGACCCCTTCATGGCTGACGGCATGTACCGCCTCGGTTCGTGAATGCATGACCGTGGACTAGCTAGAGATGGGAACGTACGGACGTCCAAATGTCAGAGCACGGACGGACAGACAGATAGACATTGCTTATGGAATTTTTGCGGACCGTTTCTGGTTATGATGCATGGCCAAGGGCTTGCTTGCATGCTGTAGTGTACAGTATATGGTATGTAGTCCTCCTGTAATATTGTTAGTAGACGACGACGGCTTGTAATTTAGGCGTGTTTTTTAAATTTCGAACATCCATGCAAGTACCCGGGTAATTGAATTGGCAGTCGCCTGATTGTATGATTGTACGTACGGTCCACGCTGGTGAAAACATGCATGTTCTTCAGTGATCGACTGTCTGAAAAATAAAGACGCTGTTCAAGTAAATGCTCTGTTAACGGGCTGTACTTGGAGTTGTTAACGGGCTGAGATGATTTTCTGGGCCGGTCCGAATTTGTAATACTAGTTGTTTTACGTTAAGCTAATAAAGGGCTGAAATGAGCTACGGAAGGGCCCGTGGGTCGTGGCCTATACTGGGCCGAGACCTTCACTTCCCGGCAAACATTCTTGACGAGACAAGCGTCATATATCATGAGGTCCATAACCGTTATTATTAACGTCTCTGAAGAAATGCAACGCCCTCACCGCGCATCCCGGCTCGCCGGTGCGTCCGTCCATGGCCGCCGCCGGTCGCCGGATCCGGAGTATCAAATAATTCTGGGGTGCAATATAACAGATCGACGTGTCATGTCTCTGGCGCGTGTCCCTGCTGCCACGGCCGGCCATGCCAACCAGCAGCTACTCCCTCCGATTGTCGTTCAGACAACATAGATTAGTTCATTTTTAATTTTTCTGGTGGTCTGAAACGACAAATATTGGAGAACAGAGGGAGTAGATGACTGCACTGGCTAGCTAGTGGTGGGAAGTGGCTGGCAGCTAGCTAGCTACATGAGGGCACCATTGCTGCCAACAAGCGCGTAGAGCTAGGCCATACCACCCACCCACCCCAACCGACCAGACAGCTAGCAAGCACAGAGACGACACACGGATGCAGGCGCTCAACCACCTGCTGCTGTGCATCCAGATCGATGTATACACGTAGTACAGCTAATGCATACGACGACGAAGAACCTGAAACTGAGAAAGCCAGCTGAGCGGGGAAGATACGGTAGCTAGGGCCCACCGCACGTACTACGTACTTTTTGGAGATACGGATACGGATACGGACAGTTGTATACGTACCTTGATGGAGACCGCGTCGTCGTACTCGTACAGGAGTCCACACACGGCACACATACTATAGTGCTGACGATTGATACGGTCCCTCCCTGCTTAACTAAGGGTCGTCGCGGTAAATAATTACTCCTGTTAAGTGTACAAAACAAAAGCTTATTGCAGGAAATGAATTTAAACGGACTTGAAGTCTGGAACGCGAATGCTAATTACGCACGGGAAAGAAAGAGAGAGAGAGAGGGGTTGGAACCGATTAATTCCCGTGCCCTCTCAATGACCTCGAGTTGAAATTGTGACGACAGGCAATTAGGAAGAAAGGTGAGTACGTACGTTGCGAGCAAATAATGCATGTGGTGTAGCAGCAGCAGTACGTACGTGTACGTGCATGCGTACGTTGAGCGCAGACGTGTGTGTGCAGGGACGACGGGGTCCAGAGGAGGGAGGGATGGGCGTTGCTTGTCGGCTTCCGGGGGCAATCCGTCTCCGCGGGCTCACTCGCAATGGTCAATGCCATGCATCAAAACCTCGATCATTTACCAGCTCGCTCAGTGAGTCAGTCTCATTGTCAAGCTTGTTGTTTGGCCAGCTGCCTCTGCCGAGTGCGGACACATATCCTCACTGCAGTAAATGTACTGCAGTTACATGTAGTTGACATGTGGATTCCATGTCTCACTGGTCCACATGTAAGCCGCAGTAACTCTAGTGAGCTCTCGTTTCCCTGACTGCATCCAGCCTTTCATGCTCCATGCCCTGCTAGTCGGCGTTGACAAAATGCAAGAGCTGGTGTTACCTGCCCTACTCATTTCACCGTGATTGGGGTGCTAGCTACTCCAACTCACTTCTAAACCTTATGTTGATAAATGGACGCCTCAGAGGCTCAGACTGAAAATGAACACCTGTGATGAACGTCACTTGGCACAGATTAAATTAGCCGTAGCTTATCTCTTCTCTATAATCGGTGCTAGCTATAGCGCTCACACGGGCAGCCGGCCGGCCGGACCCGCACGTACGACACGCACACGCGTGAATTCAGTTCAGTAGTAGAATCATCACTAAACACTACTCACCCGTCACCGTCAGTAGTCAGTCAGTCGGTCGGTGCACATGACTACTGTGAATGCAGCTGACACCACCAGCAAACCCAACCCGCGCCGGCCGCCCGGTAGCTCAAGCTCACCCACAGCTAGCCACTCTCAGCCTCCTCTTCTGCTATAGCTAGCCCACGCACCTCTCCCAACAACAAGTATCCTTTCTTCCTCCTCCCTCCCTCATCTTCAGCGTTGCTCACCCTACCCGACCTACTGCAATAATCCTACACAGCTCATAGGGCGACACACATCAGGCCTGAAAGAAGGAAGGAAGGGATTGTTCTGCAGAGACCAGCTTCTGTTTGAGTAGAGATTAGGCTCTACCTAAGCTGCTCTCGTTCTTGCCACAAATAATTCGAGCTCAACCTCGTCTTGCCCTCCAACCCCGGAGATTAGCAGGATCTCAGCTCAGCAAAGCAAAAGCAGCGCTGCAAATGGTCCATTTCTTGCAATGCTGCTGTAGTGCTCACATGCCTTTGGGGACTCTCGTCTTCTCCGTCTCCTTCTTCCTCCTCATCATCACCTCGTCCATGGAGACGACATTCTCAGATGCCAGTGAGTGGTTTTCTCCCCTTTTCTTCTTGCTAATTAGAGGGGTCCTAGTTCTTCAGCCACTCTGTTATACTTACGGAGTAACATTTCATTGTTTGTTTCGTTTTGGCTTGTAATTCAACTGCTGCTTTTAATTTGTTACAGGGACGCTTCCACGACGTCGTCGACTAGAGATTGACGACGCCATCAAGGTAACTTATATAGTCAATCGATAACCTCACATCCGCTGGTGTCGTTAATTAATTTGCCAGACTGGTTTAATTAATCAAACGCGTTGTTGGATTTGGACCAGCAGCAGCAGCAAGAGGTCGTAGCAGCTGAACAACAACCACCCATGGCGGCAGAGACGACGACGGAACAACGGAGGAGGTCTCTGATGATCGGGTCGAGGCCTCCTCGGTGCGAGAAGAAGAAGCATCAGGCGTGCACGTCGTCGTCCTGCGGCGGCGGCCACTGCGAAGCGGTGCAGGTGCCCGTCGTGCCGCAGCAGCATCGTCATCGCAAGAAGAAGAGAAGAGCAGCAGCAGCTCATCAGGAGCAAGAACAAGTGCTGACCGTGACCAACTACAGGACGACGGACGGCGTGACCAACTACAAGCCGCTCAGTTGGAAGTGCCGGTGCGGAGGCGCCATCCTCGACCCGTGAGGCCGTGATCGAACACGATTAATTACACGAGGCGCGCACCTCAGATCGATCGAGTAGTTGTACGTACCATTGTTGCGCACACATGTAAACACCACGTACATTGCTCCTGTTCTTCTTCTTCTGTTTCTTGTTCATCTCGTTTCATCTCCGAATTCGATTCGTTGTTGTACAGTAGTAAAGCTAGCTGGTTAATCAAGCAGCAGCTGGGGTTTTGTCAGTTTGGCACATTGAATTGATGCTTTTCATCTGGTCCTGATGAGTCCTGACTTAAATCGTGGAGTGCATTCAAGTGCGTGTACTGCTCGTGTACAGAGTTGGTGGGGACAACCACCTGCCCTGCTGTGATGTGTGTATGATGACTGCGCGAACGGAAAAAGAGGAGGATAAGAAAAGGCTGTGATGTGATGGTCGCACCATGCTTGCTGCGCGCCGGACGGACGACGAGACGAGAGTAGGGGACGGCGGACCACCGGGAAAGGCAGAGGCAGAGGGAGGCTGGAACTTGACCGGCGGCGCATTGGCCGGTAGCCCGGTGGTGGTGGTTGATGCTGCAGCTGCATGCGTGATGAGATGCTGAAGAGGTCTTGGCGGCCAGGGACAGCCAAGGCAGTGATGATGCATGCGCCTGTGAGGCTGTGACTGTCCCTGTCGCCATGTGAGCAGCAGCATGTGTATGATGTACTGTATGTGTGGTGTAAGTACTGCTCTCGCTTTCACGCCTCCGCTGGACTCGTCCTACCTCTGGCGTCTGTACTGCCGCGCCAGCGCCGGCCATGACCACCTCGCGTTGGTACTTTGGGTAGGGCCAGTTCGGGCCGTGATTGGAGGCCCAGATGGAGCATGAACTCATCTGTCGCCTTTCTTGGAGCCCAATCAGGAAGAATCCCGTCATCGGTCCAGCACAACAACGAGGCCCATCGGCTGCGTAAAAGACTCCCCCGAGCAAGCCCAGCAACGGATTCCTGTTTCGGGTCGTTGAATCTTGTGCTGCGCCCAGTCACCATTAGAGAGAGAAAGAGTTTAATTAAGTTAGCGGTCCAGCCCAACAACGACGCCCACAGGCCCAGTCCAGGATTGGGAATTGGACTCTCCCCGTCCCAGTCCCAGAGCAAGCCAAGCTAGTACAGTACTACTAACATGCCGAGCACACCTGGTCTCGTCCGTCCGTGATTTTTTAGATTGTCAAAATTGGACTCTCCCAGTCCCGGTCCCAGAACATGCCGAGCACACCTCGGTCTCGTCTCTCCGTCGCGTCCAATCCGTCGTCCAGGGTTGCACGACAGGGACCCGTCAACTGTCAATCCAGCACTGCAACCGCTAATGAACGTCGTGCACCCCCGTCTCTGCTCTTTTTTATGTCTTTTTTTATTGTACATTCCTCTGATTTACTGTATTTGACAGATGACTAAAAAATTGCTGTAGTTATTCTAATGTTAAATAAATTAGAACAGAAATAGTATATATGCATATATGAATTGATTTTTTTTCTAGTGGACACAGTTGCATTGGGATGTCTGCGTCATTTTGGCCGCAACGAGAAAAAATTGCAAGTACCCAGGAGCAGCAGGACAGAACTCCGACGTGCGTGCCGTGCTGCGAGCGAACCGCCAAGAAGGAAAGCACGCAGACAGACACCCCCCATGTGATTACGGGCCCCACCAACCAGCAGGAGGGGGTCCCTTTCCAGCTCGGACGGCCGTCGCCTTCCTCCTCCACGAGCTGTCGCTCTTCTGGACTGGACGCCGTCGTCTTCCTCGCACCACTCCCTCCTTCCATGGCGGCACAACAAAATTTCTTCGAGCAATGTGGGATCATGGCAAATGGCATCACGCTCTAAAATAAAAACAAATGGCACGACACCGAAAATGATACGGAGTACTCCCTCCATCCCCATGAACTTGTCGCTTTGTAGTTCATTTTTGAAATACAAAGCGACAAGTTCATGGAGACGGAGGGAGTACTAGTCAAGTACTGACAACAGCATCGAGTGTTGAGCACAACCAACACAAGAAGAACACAATGACGAACGAAGCGAGTTTCCACACACACACAGTAGTACGCCGGAGTTCGGTAGGCTGCCGGCACGATGAGAAGCAAGCTTCTTCCTCCTCCTCCTCGGACTCAATCACGGACTCAATCACGGACTCACTCTGCTACACCTGCTTCAATGTTTCGTTGTTTTTCTTCTAGACTTCAAAAGGCACCTAGAAGACTAACACAAGAACACACATCCGATCCACGAGCGACACTCCAAATTCCACTACTTACTAAAAAACAACGGAACGATTTCATGGCCGCCGTCACAAAACTTTCCGACGACGCCTCGCGATTTCATCTTCGATGCAGATGGTTCACTGACTCACCGGAGGAGCTGGAGGTCGCCGGAGAGCTCCCTCCGCAGCTTGCACGAGAAGAGGCGGCACGCGTCCACGCTCAGGTCCACGGCGGCGGCGAGCGCGACGAACGCGGCGGCGTCCTCGGCGCACCCGACGTGCGCCACGCCCACCTCCACGGCCGGCCCGCGGCTGCTGCACCGGCGGCCCTCGCCCTGCACGGCCGCCGACATCACGAACCCGCGGAAGCTCCCGAACGGCCAGGCCCCCCCGTGCAGCAGCTGCTGCTGGTCGCCGCTCCCGAACGGCTGCGCCGCCGTCAGGTCGATGGCGAACCGCCCGCCCTTGCCGGCCGGCACGCCGGACTCCGCCACGCACACGGCGACACCCATCCCGCTCGTCGTCTCCGGGACCACGAGCTCGAACCGGTAGCCCAGACAGTCGCCGCCTCCATTCCGCTCGCGCCAGCACTCGAGCCGGCCCCAGGGCTTCCACGTGCCGTCGCCGGGGCGGAGGATGAGCCACGCGCCCGGGTTGGACCGGCTGACGCGGTCGGACCCGGGGGACGCCACGAACGGCGTCACCATGGACGCCAGCGCCACCGGGGAGCCCGACAGGTCGTGCACCGTCACCGACCAGCCCTTGCGCTCCTTCCTCCCCGCCGCCCGCTCGCGGTCGGATCCGAGCTTGGCTAGCCACCCGCGGGCTCCCCCGCTGCCGCTGCTGGCACCGCCGCCGACGAAGACGGTAACGCCTCCCGGGTCGGAATGCACGGACCGGGAGCGGAGGTCGCTGTTGCTGCGGCAGCTGAACTTGCAGGTGAACACCGGCTGCTTCATGCTGCCCTGCACCTGGAGCACCTGCGGGCTGCACTCCGGCTCGCCGTCGAACTCGAACACGAACCGCGGGTCCGGCTCCGCGCGGACCGTCAGGTTCAGCTGCGCCTGCTGCTGCTGCCCAGATGCAATTGCAGCCGCAGTGGTCGAGGACGACGACGACGACGATTTCCGTCCGCCGCGACGGTGGCGCTTGCCGATGGCGACCCAGCCGCTGTGGAACACGACGGGCTTCCCCTCGGCCGCGGCCTTGAGGTCGAGCGGGATGACCACCTTGCCGAGCAGCCTCATCCCGGAGGCGACACCCCCGCAGGAGGTAGTGCCGCTCTGGCCGGCGTAGACCGCGACCTTGAGCCTGGCGACGCGGCGGGCGCCGCCGAAGAGCGCCGCCGGCTTCTTGGCGAACGCGGTGGTGGCGGTAGTAGCCCGGGACAGGTGGAAGGCGGCGGCGAACGCGCCGGTGTTGCACGGCGCCGGAGGCGGGTCGACCGCGGTGGTGGAGGGGAGCAGCGGCGCGGTGGCGAGCTGGTAGGGGAGCTTGTCGAGGCGGATCCGGCAGTGGCAGGGCGAGGTGGTGGCCGGGTGCACGCCGGCGCCGGGCGCGCGCGGGGCCGACGACGACGTCGCCGGCATCTTCAGCGCCAGGTTGCCGACCAGCACCCGCACGAACGGGCACGGGTCCATATCGAAGATTGCAGCGGGAGGCAAGGCAATGGCGGAATGGTGGTGACGGGAGGTGGGTGGGTCGGGTCCTATGACGACATGTGGGCGCCGGCGGGAGTGAGGTTTGTTGGGTTGGAGTACAGCTGGGAACAGGCTGCCATGGATGGACGGACCTCCGGCTCCCTTCCTTCCTTCTCCATATAAATTCCATCTCAAATGCAAAATCCTTGCTTAAATATAAAATGTCCGTAAATAGACAATGGCGAAAAGGCAGCCTGCTGCGATCATTCACGGGGAACTGGATTGGATGGCTCAATACTTACTGTAGACAGTTTCTTCAGGTAATCCTGCTTATCTTAGCATTAGACCATCCGCACGGGCATACTCTAACATTATATCTTCTAAATCATACTCTATATACTCTATATTTTTAGTATCTGCACTCTGTAAAAATTTTCAGTATGTTTTCCGTACAGCGGAAAGGCCTTATAATCCAATCCAGGGAGACAATCACACTTGATAATGTTGTGCTTGCGTTCCATGTTTGCATAATGTATCAGTAGCAGTGCTCTAGTTTATAGTATGTGTAGCAATGCTCAACTCAGTTTTTTATCTCCATTTCATCCAAAAAAGTCACCGCTCAGCATGCAAGATAGGCTTCGTCGACCGGTCCATGCACCAATTCTAATGAGTCAGCATGTAAATATTTGGGACATGCGCCGTCTTGTTAAAGCCTCAATCCGACTAAGCCGACATGTAAATATCTGGACCAAAATTAATATTCAACCAATCTCAGCCGACTAAGCTCCCAAGTATAGTCATCTTTTTTATTATTCGTTAATACCATTTTGTCTCCCTTGTTTGACCTTATAATTTCATTTTTTTTCTAAATATGGAGGACCTCATTGGTTTGCCCCGAGCAAAATGGCATTATTTGAAAATTTGAGTTGTTTTTTCTTTTATTATACAAAATGGGTTTTGGTTCCGCTCTATGTGGTGAAACATGTCCATATGAATTTTAGTATTCCGCTCAACATGAGTGTTTTTGTTACGACCATAGAGGTGTTTGTGTGTGTTGGGGGGTGGGGTGGGGGGGGGGGGGGGCAATCGAAGGATAACAAAAGTGCCACTTTCCTCACGTGATCTATTGCTAACCTTACCTTTTCAATTTATTTCTACTTCTTGAGCATGACGCTCGGATGTGTGAGGCAAAGCCGTGTCGGCAATAGCCCCGCATCCCCTCCCCAGGCTTCGGGTCCGCCGCTAACGGCAGTCGGTGTGACGCAAAGCCGTGTCGGCAAAAGCCCTGCATCTCCTCCCCAGGCTCCGGGTCCGCCGCTAACGACAGTCGGATCCTACAACCTCTTGCCAATATTATCCTCACCCCCTCCATGATCACCACCTACGACGAGCAAATCCTACTACCACATCGTGCCACCCCACACCCACCCGCCGTTTTTCGCCATCTACTAAATTGTTGGCTCACATCCCATCCCTACTCTACCCGCTGCCAACGACCACCATTTTAGCCGGTGGTGATGTGTTGCCTTGTTATGCCACCGTGCAGCTACCCTCCACCCTCGCCGACCTCCAACCTCCAATAAATCATCGATCTTAATTCCTCCCGTCTTTGTTTCACCCACATCTGGCGACCCTAAGAACATTATCTTTCTGCCCTCTGCACGTTTTCAACTCAACCGCACCACACCTTCAGCGATACATCATGCTTCCTTCGTTCTTCCAGGTCTGGAGGGTGAGCAATAGCTCCTGAAGGTACGAATCTAGGCACCCTCAAAGGATTCTAGGGAGGCATATAAGTGTTTTGTTTTTTTGATTGATTTTTTCCTCTTTGTTTTCGTTTTAATTTTTCACTTTGTTTCCCTAATAAGTTCTCTTACCTCTTGGGAACAATCACCCGGTTTCAGCATTGGAGCATTTGGAACAGTGCACGTCACAATACACAACATTTGAAAGTAGAGATTTGAGCACTACTTCAAAATGGGGGAAAACATATTTGTACCCCCACCGCTTCCTCTCCCTCCTCCCGTGTACCTACGGTACACATGTAAGTATTTTGGTTATTCCAAATCACAATCAAAATTGAGTTTTGATTTTGTTATTGAGTTTTGTAGATATTGAGTGAAAATTTTATTTTGACATGATTTAGAGATGATCTTTAACTAATAGAAATTTACCACCATACTTAAACATGTATATTTATGTGGTGTCTTTATATCTTTGAAATAGTTTGCTCATTTTGTTTTTGATTGTAAGCTAGCTACGACTGTATGTAAGGGGAATTAAAAAATATAACTATTGTGATACATTATAAATTTATATTTGATGGTGTTTTTGGCATTGTATGGATTTTATTTAGTAATTAATACTTTCCCAATGATTAATTTTTCGATAGAGTTTAGGTTTGGAATCACTTGCATATCAAAGGCAAAAAAAACTTGGGTAAAGCTTTTAACATACCTATGCATTTGATAAGAGGTTGTTGGATCACACTACTCGTTAATTGTTCCAAGAACTCATAGAACTTCAATTGCTACTTCCTTAAGTGAAAATAGATCTAAGAGATATATGGCAGTGTTTTATTAAAATTATTAAAATACTGAATATAAATGCTGTCGACTGTTGGAGTCGGCAGATCCCCTAACACTATGAGAAGTGTTTGAAGGAGTTTGTGGTTCGGTCTGGGCGCGCGGAGATCTAAGAAAGTGAAATGCGATTTGGACACGAGTGACACGGTGGTTTACGTGGTTCGGGCCGCCTGAGCGTAATACCCTACTCCACGGGTGTGTGTTTGTTGTATTAACTTGTGAGCTTCCGAGTGTTCTCCAGTTCTCCTCCCGTGTATCGTCGGTTTGTCCTTTTATAGCACAAGGACAAACCGTTACAAGTCAGCCTGGCCCGACATGTGGCCCTGGCGGTTACTAGTATTGATACGCGAGATTAATTGTTGCTAATAACCCTGTAACGGCTCCGACAGTGCCGTTACAGGTGTTAAGGCTGTCCGATTAATTATCATTAATGTGGAATTAATGGTAATTAATCGGATCTTGAAGTCTGCGGCTGTCCTTTGGAGATCCGGAGCCGTTACAACGTCTCCCGGGGGCTTTAAGCATCTAGCTCTGTCGTGTGGACACGTGGCAGCTCCGGAGCTTGCTTGGGAGAAGCGGGAAGCTCCGGGGTGACCTGGCACGTGTCATGTCCGGAGCTTCTCTCGGTCGGGGGCTACCTCCGGAGGTGCCGTTTCAGTACTTGGCCCGGAGCTTCACCCTTGCGGGTAATAGCTCTGGGCTGACAGTACGCGTGGCAACCTAGAGGTTAACCATGTTGGAGAAGCGGGTCCGGTCACGTCTGGCGAGTGGGCCCCCGAGGGTCTTCAATTTGAGTTGATGTCCTTCCCTTGAGATCTTTGTAACCTCAGGGGGTGTATGGTTTTTAGGGTACCGACAGTGGCCCCCTGGACCTACCTCCGGGGAAGACCAACGGGATGAAGTCGTTCCGCCGGAGGTGGGTCCATACTTGTGACTCTTGAACTGGGTCTTCAAGAGTCTTCGGGGGTGCCTTTGGCGGGGCTTTATGGTTGAGTCCCGACGCGTGGCGCACCTCAGGCGGCAGATAAGATCTTTGATGTGCGGATCTCTCGCAATTGAAGGTCGTCGGTTCTCGATACAAAAACCGTATCGGTTCCGCGCGCCTTGTCAGTCCGCCGCCTTTGGGTTTCCCGCCTCGTGATGACAACTGTTCGCCTGGGTAAGAGCCTCGACTTGATCGTCAGGGTGGTCCCGGGCCCTCTTGTCATCGGCTGGGTTGAATTCTTGAGTAGTATGCTCAACTCCCCTGCAGTTTCCATCCAAGCGTTGCGAGGGCTTACTTAAGAAGGAAAGCGCACCGTCGGGAGTTCTTTACGCTTTCCATCTGTTCTTGCGCTCAAACTCCCAACTCGTGCTTTGCTTCTCTTCTCTCGCCTAGCAGTGCTGCGATGGAGTTGGGTCTGCGTGAGAGTCGTTTGAAGACGGAGAGCGATCTGAAGAAGGTCCGAGCCCTCATGGGGTGGTCGTCGGACTTCTTCAACCGTTCAATCCGCACCGGAGGAGAGCTTCCCTTTAAAAAGGAGCGCTCCGGCGAAATGGTATACTTTTCATCGTATGCCATGGTGGGGCTGATCCCACCATTTTCTTCCTTCTTTTTGATGCTGCTGGACTTCTATGGTCTGCAGCTATACCACCTTGGCCCTCACTCCCTTCTCCTTGTATCCGTCTTTGTCCACTTCTGCGAGATGTGGGTGGGCATTCCTCCCTGCATCGAGCTCTTCCGTACTTTCTTCACCGTCCAAACCACCGGCCGAAGTGACGAGTACCTTGGCTTCTACTACTTTGTGAAGCGCAAGAAGTGCCCGTTCAAGTACCTCCGGTCGTTCCCTTCCGGGAAGTGGGATGACTGGAAGAAAGATTGGGTAGTTGTCCGGGTGGAGGAGCACGAGCGGTTGGAGCTGCCAGACGGTCTGCCCGGCATTGACACGTCGGTGTGGAGCGAAGTTCCGGTGCTGGCGGCAGCTTTCGACCCCGTCTTGTCCAGGATCCGCCAATGTGTAGAGGGAGGATTGACTCCCCAGGCGGTGTTCTGCAACTTCCTGTCCAACAGGTGGGCGCCGCTGAAGAGGAGGGAGAAGCTCGCCTGGGCCCTCAACAGCGTGATGGACGAAGACCGGGTCGAAACCGGGTTGAAGTCCAGCATGGTGGGGAAGTCCTTGGAGTTTCACCTCAAGAAATTCCAGCACGGCATCGATGTAGACGGAGCGTACTTGACTCCGCCACCGGCTTTCCTCCCCCTGAACGAGGAAGTTGAGTTCAGCAGGGTGCTCCGGCGGAAGATGCCCGCGCTTGACGACCTTGGCGTCGTCGAGAGAAGATCGACCGCCCCGTTGGCGATCCCTGGGTTGTCGGAAGGCGGCTCCGCCCCTGTCTCTCAGCCAAGAGCTGAGGTCACCGGCAAGGGCAAGGAGCTGGCGGAGGAGCCAGAGAGCCGGAAGAGGAAGTTGCGTCATGCTGACGGGAGGTCCGTCGGGCTTGCTACTTCCCCGCCAGTTCCCCGTCCTCAGGAAGGAGGGTCCTCCGCTGCTGTAGCGTCTGTCCCCGTGGTGGGGTCTTTTCGGAGCGCTACTGTTCCGGCGGTGGGATCCTCCCGGAGTACGGCTGTCCCCGTGATGGGTCCCTCCGGAGGTGCCAGCTCCGGACAGGCGACTCCGGTTCGAGAAACGGTGAGGGCCTCCAGGTCTAGGAGTTCCTCCCGGTCAAGGAGAGCTCCGACCCGGGAAACGCCCGCGTCTATGGCAAGTCCTGGGAGTCCTCCCGGAGCTCCTACGCCGACCGTGGCCAGCCCGGAACGTCCGGGAAAGAGGTTTCGCGCAAGCTGGTGCGTGAACCTCCCAAGGTAATTTTTCTTGTTTACCTCAATTAACTTTTAATTATAGCATCTGTTTGCTCAATTTCTTCATTCTTCATCTGCAGCGTTCCCAAGAAGGGGAGTGAAGCTCCGCCCTCAGCCACAGTGTCTGAGGCTGCGAGGGCTTCTGCTCTAGCCCCGGTGCCGCCCCAGGCGGAGGCTGCGACAGCTCCGGCGCCGGCTGTCGTGGTCATGGACCTCGACTCGTCTCCAGAAGTTCCCGTGGTAGCGCCGGACCACGGGATCGAAGATGCGCCAGCGGCACCCGCTCCGGAGGTTGAAGCTCCGGGCCCTGGTGCTGCAGAAGTAGATGCTCCGGCTGTCGAGCCGGAGGAAGTAGCGGTCCCGGCTTCAGAGCCGGAAAATGCTGGAGCTTCGGCGGTCGAGCCGGAGGCAGCTGAAGCCCCGGCGTGCGAGCCGGAAGTTGAAGTGGTTCCGGCAATTGAGCCGGTTACTTCTGAAGCTCCGGTCGCAAGGCCGGTAGTTATTGGAGCGCCGGCTGCAGAGCCGGTGGTGGTGGAGGCGGGGGAGCTTGAGCTCCCCTCGGAAGAAGCGTCCCGGCCGGAGCCATTGGAGGCGACGACGTCGATGGTACCCGTGGCGGAGCCAGAGTGCCTGAACGAGGTCGCCGGCCCCCAGCCTGAGGGGGCGAATGAAGATTTGGTGGCGGGACCTTCTTCAGTGGCGACTGAGGCCATCCCGGAGGAGGGCCCTAGTGCCTTGGAAGCTCAGGGTTCCGCTCTCGCAGAGTGGGACCCAATTTTTGTAAATGAAGACCCGCTGGAACCAGCGGAGGAGACCCCAGAAGGTCCGGAGCCCATCTCGCTGTCGATGTCCATCGACAACGCTTGCTCCAGTCTGCGCCAAGTCCAACTAGCCTTCTTCCACGACAGCAAGGTTCTTGAAGAGGAGCGCCAAACCCTTAGGAGGTGGCGTAATAGACTCCAATTCGAAACCAAGCTGGCGCAGTCGAGGATCGCTGCGGACAAGGAATGGATCAAGCGGGAGAAGGTCCGCTTGGAGCTCTGGGGTGAGATGCTGGACGAGAGGGAGAGCATGACTCACAACCTCGACGCCAAATCCCGGGAGTACCACGACCAAGCTAAAGCTGCCAATGATGCGGCCAACGCCCGGTTCGATGAACTCGAAGCCATCAGTACCGCACTCATCAAGCGCCGAGAGGCGCTTGAGGGAAGGGAAAAGCGGCTCGAGGATGAGGAGCAAAAACTCCTGGAGCTACGGGATGACGTCTTGCGACGTGAAGAAGAGCTCGCCGAGAAGACAGCTCTGGCGGACAAGGGCCTCGAGGAGCGCGCTAAAAAATTGGAAGAGCGCTGCCTCGAGGAGGAGGAGAAGACCTGGGTGCGAGGGCAGGAGCTCTACGAGTATGAGTGTGCCCTCATCGCCCGGGAGAAGAAAATAGAGGCTAGGGAGAAAGACCTGGTCGACCGCCGGAACAAGATCCACCTCCGGGAGGAGGAGCTCGGAAGACTCGAAAAGCGGGTTGCTGCGAAGATTCAGCAAAACGCCAAAGAAGTTGAGCGCCTCTCCCGCGAGAACTCAGAACTGGCGGCGACCCGGAGGTCCCTGGAAGAAATGAAGGGCCTGAGGAAGACGGACTCCCTGCAAATTTGGGAGTTCCTGAGCAAGGCCGACGATGCGCTGGCGCCTATGGGTTTCAGCCCCGTGCTTCCGGATGATCCGGAGCCGGAGCCGGAACTTGCATTGCAGGCGTTGAGCGCTGCGGGTGGCAAGCTCTCCAAGGTGGGCGACGTCATCGCGGACCAGCTTGAGGTCGAGGGGCAATCCCTGGCTAGAAACGTCACAGAGTATGTATTGACGTGTTACACTAGCCGGAACCCTCGATTCTCTCTGGACCCGGTGCTTGAAGGTCCCGTCGAAGGAGAGGGCGAAGCTACCCGAAGCAGCGTGTCGGAGGTCGCCCGGAAGGTCGCCGAGTTCTTCCATAGGGTCTAGGACTATCTTTCTTAGCCTTTATTTGTATCTTCTCTTCTTCCTCAATTTTGTAATCCTTTGTCCCCAGATGTAATCTCTGGTCTTCAAATGAAATGAAATCCCCAATTTTTCGTGAATTTCATTTTTTGTCTTCAACATCTTTGTCTTCACTTGGCCCCCTGGTAGATGTGCACAATGTGATTGTGGACATGTACCAAAAGGTTGTTGAATTTTGTTGAAGACAAATTTGCTTCGAACTCGTGTAGTTTAGGCCCGAAGTCTTCGATAGTGAAGGTCCCTTGAAGTCGTCGGAGCTTAGAAGCTCCGGCATTGCCCATCGTCGGAGCTTAGTAGCTCCGGCAATAGCCTCTACCAACACGTTGAGTGTCGATAGTTAATACTTCAAGGTGTCGGAGCTTAGTAGCTCCGGCAATGACCCTTGCCACGCCTGGCTTGCTGGCAACAGGCTCTAGTGATAGAGTCTTCTCACCATCTTCAAGTTAACGACGGTGGGAGTCGGAGCTTGGTTAACTCCGGTTTTTCTCCATCAATATTGAGTTTATTTTTCCTGCACACTTAAGCCAAGAAAAACAGTAAAATTCGTTCCTTATCTATAACTTCGTTGCGGCTTACGGTTCTCAAGAGAATTTCAAGTTGAACACGATTTTTAGTATGATTGGATGAATTGTCTTTTCTTTTAGATCTAATTGTCTATGGACCCACCTTACTTTGGCCTGCCGGGGTATAGGTAGAGTGGCGTACTTAGGGTGCTTGACCAGGCTAAGTCGATAGCGCACTCCGGCCCTAGAATGGCTTGGCGGCTTTCAGGCGAGTTGGCCACAGACGATATTTAAATCTAAAAAATCTGACAATTCAACCCAAATCGTACATAAACCGGTTAAACTAGAACTTCTTAAGAATTGCGCATTTCTGTTATAGACAAGAAAGAGAAAAATAAAAATGTCGAGCCTTATGCAAAAATGAATGCACGTGGAGTCTATTTCACATGAAGATGTCTTTCATTATAGGTCCGGGGTACAAGGGAAACAAGTACACTCTTAGGGTACGGAACCAAGCTAAGTGTGTTTGGTTTCTCGTTTGACCCAGGGTAATTAGCTACACTTCTAGTCCGGAGACTGTATCGAGTGTTGCATGAGCTTTCCGAACCTTTCGGGAAAGGTCCGGCTGCTCTCCCGGAGGAACTACCCGACTTTGTACAATGACTCTATAACATACACTTCAAGTTACTTAAGACTCACCTCCGTGGAATTAAGTGTAGAACTTACGGAGGTGCTCGATGTTCCAAGGATTTGGGAGAGGTGTCCCATCCTCGGTAGCCAAGCGAACGCTTCCGGGACGGGATACTTTGATCACTCGGAAGGGTCCTTCCCAGCCGGGGGAGAGTTTGTTTTGCCCTTCTCTGGATAGTATTCTCCGTAGCACCAGATCGCCTTCCTCGAGCTGTCGGTTGTGTACATGCCGCTGATGATAGCGCCGTAGAGCTTGGCGGTATCGGGCATTCCGAACAGCTGCTTGGCACCTTCCCTCCTCGAGGAGGTCTAGGTCTTCACGCCGGAGCTGGTCCTGCGCGGCTTCGTCGAAGGTCTGGACTCGGAGGGAACCCAGGGTGATCTCCGGAGGAAGGATCGCTTCTGCTCCGTACACCAGGAAGAAGGGTGTTTCTCCGGTTGCCCGACTTGGAGAAGTCCTGTTAGCCCATAGAGTGGGCGGAAGCTCCTCGATCCAATTAGCTCCGTGCTTTTTCAAACGCTCATAAGTGCGCGTTTTGAGTCCTTTAAGGATCTCTGCATTTGCTCTCTCGGCTTGCCCATTGCTGGCAGGATGAGCTACGGAAGCGTAGCAAACTTGTATGCCGAGGTCTTCGCAATATCCTTGAAATGCGGAGCTTGTGAATTGAGTCCCATTATCAGTGATGATCTTGTTTGGGACTCCGAATCTGCTCACGATAGACTGTAGAAAATTGATTGCAGATTGTTTGTTGATCGTCACAACAGGAGTAGCTTCCGGCCACTTGGTGAACTTGTCTATGGCGACATACAGGAACTTGTAACCTCCGACGGCTCTTGGGAAGGGTCCCAAGATGTCCATCCCCCACACGGCGAAGGGCCACGTAGGAGGTATCATTTGTAAGGGCTGAGCAGGTGTATGAATTTGCTTTGCATGAAATTGGCATGCTTTGCATTTCTTCACTAGCTCAGTAGCATCCTGGAGCGCTGTTGGCCAGTAGAAGCCGTGCCGAAAGGCTTTTCCGACCAGCGTGCGGGAAGACGCGTGGTTCCCACACTCGCCTCCATGGATTTCTGCGAGGAGCTCGCAGCCTTCTTCCCTTGTGATGCACCGCATTAGGATGCTGTTGGCACCGCGCCGGTAGAGATCCCCTTCTACCAACGTGTATCTTTTAGCCAATCTGACTACCCGGTCAGCGGATACATCATCGTCAGGAAGGATGTTGTCTTTCAAGTAGTTCCGGATCTCCGAGATCCATGCATCGGAACTGACTTGAGCATTTGAGTCTTGCATGCTGGGTTGCTCGGAGCTTCCGGCAGCACCTACGACCCTTGATGGCTGCCATGGTAACAGGGCCATCGGGACCGTCAGCTTCGGGATGCTGATCTCGCCCCCTTCGTTCAGCTCGGCAGGCTGAACTGTGGGTTTTGACAACCTCCGGACAAAGGTTCCGTCTGGAGCCGGAGCTCCGGTTGACGCCTTGGTCGAGAGTTCATCAGCTTCAACGTTGTGAGCACGCTGAACATGGTGAAGGTCTAGGACTTCGAAGTCCTTCTGAAGCCTCTGGACTTCAAGGAGATAAGCAGCCAGCTGGAGATTATTGCAGGAGCATTCACCCTTCACTTGTTTGATAACAAGTTGTGAATCTCCTTTGACCAGCAACTGCTTGACACCAAAGGATAGTGCCACCTTTAATCCATATATGAGTGCTTCGTATTCCGCCATGTTGTTGGTTGCCTTGAAGTCAAGGTGCACCATGTATCTCACCTTCTCCCCGGTTGGTGCGAGGAGAAGGACTCCAGCTCCGGCTCCCTGCTTCTGCATGGAGCCGTCGAAGTAAAGGGTCCAGTGAGGCTTAGTGAAGGCCGGAACTTGTGGTTCCTTCTTCTGCTCGCTGGGGCCCCCAGAGTTTGATGGAGAGGGAGTCCATTCTGCCACGAAGTCTGCCAACGCTTGACTCTTGATTGCTTGTCTTGGAATGAATTCGAGGTCGAATTCAGCCAGTTCCGCTGCCCACTTCGCTATATTCCCAGTTGAATTGGGATTATGCAGAATCGCTCGAAGTGGATATGAGGTTACCACCGAGACTTTGTGAGCTTGGAAATAGTGTCGAAGCTTCCTTGAGGCAATAAGAACTGCGTAGAGCATCTTATGTACCTCTAGGTATCGAGTCTTGGCATCATGTAACACTTCACTGATGAAGTATACTGGGCGTTGAACGGTCCGGATCCTCCCGGAGGGGTCCGGAGCTTCCTCTCCATTGATCCGGACCCTGTCAGAGGGGTCCAGACTATCTTCGTGGACCTCCGGGTTCTGGGTGGAGGAACCCGGAGCTTCTTCAGGAATGACCTGGATCCTATCGAAAGGATCCGGGTCCTCTGAAGTGACTTCTTGAGGATTCAAGTCTGGGAGCTGGGACCCAGACCTGCTTTCGGGAACCTCCGGATCCTCCCGAAGGGATCTGGATTCCTGAGTATTGGGTAGTTCCGGTCTCTCCGCAACCAGAACCATACTGACGACTTCGTCAGCTGCTGAAATATAAAGCAATAAAGGCTCACCAGGGTTCGGAGCTACCAAGACTGGTAGAGTGGTGAGGAACTGTTTCAGCTCCTGGAATGCCTTCTCTGCCTCTTCAGACCATTGGAATGGTCCGGACTTCCTCAGTAACTTGAAGAAGGGAAGTGCCCTTTCCGCCAGTCTTGAAATGAATCGACTGAGGGCTGCTAGACATCCAGTTAATTTTTGAACGTCTTTGATGCGGGTTGGTGGCCGCATGTCTTCGATGGCTTTTATCTTCGCCGGATTAGCCTCTATACCCCGGTGACTCACCAGGAAACCAAGAAGCTTTCCGGAACTAACCCCGAAGACGCACTTGTCTGGGTTTAGCTTCGTGCGGGTGGCCCGCAGCTTGTCGAAGACAGCCTGCAAGGTATCCAAGAGGGACTCCTTGTTTTTGACTTTGACCACAATGTCATCAACGTACACCTCCACTATGTCTCTGATGAGTTCTTCGAAAGTTTTGTACATTGCTCGTACAAAAGTTGAAGCTGCATTCTTGAGACCAAAAGGCATGGCTGTGTAACAATACAATCCATCCACTGTGATGAATGAAGTATGTTCTTCATCTTCCCTAGACATCCGGATTTGATGATATCCCGAATATGCGTCTAGAAAACACAGCAACTCACACCCGGAGGTGGAATCCACTATCTGGTCTATTCTAGGTAGTGGGAATGGATCTTTTGGACATGCCTTATTCAGGGTGGTGTAGTCGATGCACATCCGAAGTTTCCCGCCGGCCTTAGGCACAACGACTGGGTTTGCCAGCCATTTTGGATGGTAGACTTCTCGGATGAATCCGGCTTCGAGCAACTTCTTCACTTCTTGTCGGATGAAGTTCTGTCGCTCTACAGATTGCTTCCGAGGTTTCTGGTGTACAGGCCGAGCGTCGGGGTAAATCTTCAGATTGTGCTCAATCACTTCCCTGGGGATCCCAGGCATTTGTGACGGTTGCCAGGCAAACACGTCAACATTAGCCCGGAGGAAAGTGATGAGCGCGAGTTCCTATTTGTCGTTCAAGCCACCCGATATGCGGGTAGTTTGAGTGACATCGGAACCAATTTGGACGACTTTGACGGGAATGTCGGTGTCGCCGCTTGGCTGCACACGGGGTGCAGAGGTCGAGCCTCGTTGACGAATGCTCGGAGGTTGTGGAGTTTGCTTCTGTCTGGAATCCTCCTCTTGCGCTGTGGTGAGTGCATGGAGTTCTTCCAGAGCAGTTACTCCGGCAGTGCGATCTCCACGGATCCGGAGAACGCCTACTGGTGTCGGCATCTTCAACACCAGGTATCCATAATGAGCAGCTGCCATGAATTTGTACAAGGCAGGTCTACCCAAAATGGCGTTGAATGGTAAGTTGATCTGAGCGACGTCGAAGACCAACTTTTCGGTGCGATACTTCTCCCGGGTCCCGAAGGTAACAGGGAGAGTGATAGCTCCGAGTGGGGTTATGGCCCCCGGACCTACTCCGGAGAAAGGTCGAGAGGGCTGGAGGTCTGAAAGTCGAAGCTGAAGCTTAGTGAAAGCTTCGAAGCTGATGAGATTAAGCCCCGAACCTCCATCTACCAGGACATGATGGAGCTGGATGTTGTTGATGGTGGGAGATACCATCAAGGGCAGCTGGCCAGCTCCGACCATGCTTTGAGGACAATCCGAAGCATCGAAAGTGATGGGTGTGTCCATCCACTTTCGATGTGGCTCCGGTCTAGCTGTAGGAGCTACAGCAGCCATATCCCGTCGCATGGTCTTAATGACGCGACGAGAGGTGATGTCCCATGATCCACCGAAGATGGTGTTCATGGTTTTTCGACGTTCGTTGTCGGAGACGTCGGAATCATCGTCGACGGAGGTGTAGACGGCTTTCAAGACCTTTTTGGGGTCTTGAAACCCTAACTCCTCTTCAGCCGGAGCTTCATCGACCTTTTGTTTTCCCTCCCTCTGGCGGAAGGGAGACCCTTCCCGGCGCTTGTGGTAGCGCTCGGCAAGGTTTTGGACCTCCCGGCAATCCTCCAGCTTGTGGCTGCCCGTTTTGTGAATGGGGCACCACATCTTGGATTTGCCACCGTCTTCGGAAGACGGTCGAGGTCGCTTCTCGGGGCGTGGCCCCCGGCCACCAGGAGTTGCAGTGGCTGCAACGTTGGATGTGCCGGCTGACGGCTTCTTCTTGCCGTTGGTCTTCTTTTTCTTTTTGCCACTCCCGGAGGTAGCGGCTTCTTCTTTGGAGGATTTTTTATGATCCTCCAAGGCTGGTTTGGAGTGCATTTCACGGCCCTCCGCAGCTCTGGCACATTTGTCAGCCAGGCTGAAGAGCTCCGTGACACTGGTGATCTCTTTGATCGCCAGTTTCTCCAACATCTTCTTGTCTCGTACACCCTGTCTGAATGCTACAATGACAGAAGCGCTTGAGATAGAAGGGATTGTGTTACGTACCTGAGAGAATCTCTGGATGAATGACCGCAAAGATTCCCCTCCTTTTTGCACGACCGCAAAAAGGTCCAGTTCGGTGCCCGGACGGGTGTATGAACTCCCGAAATTGGCGGTGAACTGGCGGCATAGCTCCTCCCAACTGTCGATAGAGTTGGGCGGAAGGCTCATAAACCAGGACCTAGCAGTCCCGGTTAAGGCCACTGGAAAGTAATTGGCCATTACAGCCTCATTTCCTCCAGCTGCTAGGATCGCAGTGGAGTATATCTGTAGAAATTCTACGGGATTGACAGTCCCGTCGAATTTTTCCGGCAAGTGTGGCCGGAACTTCTGTGGCCATCTAACCATACGCAGATGCATGGCTAGGGCGGAACAGCCTCCTCCTACTCCTTCCAGAGTAGAAAGATCTTGAGCATCTCGTCTTTCTCGAGCTCGCTCGATGTGGACACGGCCATCCTGTTGGCGGTATCGGCGATCAAGCTCCGCTCGGAGGTCGTGTGTCGAAAGCCGAGATGCAGTATGGGCACGTCGTGCCCCAGAGGGCAACGACGTCACTTGCTGTGACGCAGCTCTTCTCCGGTTGTTGGAGACATGTGGACCAAGTCTTCCAGACAACGTTCGTCGCTGCGACGGGGCCCGCCCCGAAGGAGGTGGACCCTGATTGTTGAGACGTTCGGCCGCTGCTGCAACCAAATGCTCAATATCAGCTCTCCATTGCTCCATGGCACCTTGAGATGCATCCGGAGGTGGTGGTCGCTGAAGGAGAGCACGCGCTGCATGGAGCGCGTGTTCTGGGTTGTCACGACTTGCCGGCGCAGAATGTGACGCCGGTGCACCATCATGTCTTTCGGCATGTCTTGCCGGAGAAGATGGTGGTGGTGGGAGTGTGACTCCCGCTGGAACTGAGGCTCCTGCCGGTGGTTGCATGTTGGAGGGATTGCCTCCGACAGCCTGAGCAGCAGGTTGCCCGTTGGATGATCCAGCTGCAGAATTCACCATTCTTGAAGATCTCAGGCGCCCCTACCTGGCGCGCCAACTGTCGACTGTTGGAGTCGGCAGATCCCCTAACACTATGAGAAGTGTTTGAAGGAGTTTGTGGTTCGGTCTGGGCGCGCGGAGATCTAAGAAAGTGAAATGCGATTTGGACACGAGTGACACGGTGGTTTACGTGGTTCGGGCCGCCTGAGCGTAATACCCTACTCCACGGGTGTGTGTTTGTTGTATTAACTTGTGAGCTTCCGAGTGTTCTCCAGTTCTCCTCCCGTGTATCGTCGGTTTGTCCTTTTATAGCACAAGGACAAACCGTTACAAGTCAGCCTGGCCCGACATGTGGCCCTGGCGGTTACTAGTATTGATACGCGAGATTAATTGTTGCTAATAACCCTGTAACGGCTCCGACAGTGCCGTTACAGGTGTTAAGGCTGTCCGATTAATTATCATTAATGTGGAATTAATGGTAATTAATCGGATCTTGAAGTCTGCGGCTGTCCTTTGGAGATCCGGAGCCGTTACAACGTCTCCCGGGGGCTTTAAGCATCTAGCTCTGTCGTGTGGACACGTGGCAGCTCCGGAGCTTGCTTGGGAGAAGCGGGAAGCTCCGGGGTGACCTGGCACGTGTCATGTCCGGAGCTTCTCTCGGTCGGGGGCTACCTCCGGAGGTGCCGTTTCAGTACTTGGCCCGGAGCTTCACCCTTGCGGGTAATAGCTCTGGGCTGACAGTACGCGTGGCAACCTAGAGGTTAACCATGTTGGAGAAGCGGGTCCGGTCACGTCTGGCGAGTGGGCCCCCGAGGGTCTTCAATTTGAGTTGATGTCCTTCCCTTGAGATCTTTGTAACCTCAGGGGGTGTATGGTTTTTAGGGTACCGACAAATGCTTACATTGGCAGTACAATAAATATTCACCTTTTTTGGCAATGTATGTTTTGACTTTCAGTCAAAGTTTGACTAAACTGTTCCATATAATATGCAAGTGCTGCAATAAATTCATACTATAAAAACATATAAAAAAGTGTTTTTTAGTATCCATAGTTAAACCTGCTAAAGATAAATTTTTACACGGAACTTGATTTCACATCTTACTCTCAGCTACTGAAAATGGGCCTGATTTTGTCAATGTGTAAGAATGACCCTTTCGTCAGTGACACAGGGTAAAAATTCATATGTTGATATTATTTTATTTCTTAAAAAAGGATGGCATTAACTTATGCAACTATAGTTAATTGTATTTGTGTTGAATGTGAACCTTTTGCTCTTCTATATAAAGGAGGCTTCTCTATTTGTTATACACAAAACAAACATCAATCACTACTGGAGTGGAAAGAAAAACAACATTCCTTACTCACATCACACATTGGTAGTATATAGTTTCTTGAGGGAGTTGGTAGCATCTAGTTGTTTCCTATTCTCCATTTGAGGATGAATAGGAGACCTAGAAGATCAGGCATTAGATTTATTGAGAATGAGAAAGATCGTATTCTTACATACTTTAAGCGTCGCGCTGGTCTTTATAAGAGTATCTCAGATCTAGCCACCTTAACGGGTGCAAAAACTGCTCTTGTAGTTGAGTCTGAGAGCGGAAAGACGTCCGCTTTTGGCACTCCTTCACCTAAACGTGTTATAGATTCTTTTCTTTCACAGACTTCACCGAGCGACATGCCCATCGATGAACAAGCGATGGCTAGAGTAACTCATCTGGAAGATCAATTATATCATGCAGAGAAAAGTAAGATGGTGGCAGACAAGAGGGCGAGGGAGACCAAGGCACGTCTCAAGGAGATCCTTGAGACCTCAAGGGTAGCCAAGCTCATCTCCGATGATGTAGAGAGCCTTGGTCAAAATGAGCTATGTGAGCTAAATCAGATGCTCAAATCGCTTATGGAAGATATTAACAATCGGATGAATCCTGACATCCAGCAGCCTAGGATTGGTGGCTCACGGGATCCATCACTCCCGCCCTCTTCATCCTCATGGCCTTCTCAGACGATCATGGTGCCACCAAGGCTTCTTCCTTGCGTTCCATTGCATGCGTCCTCACAACATCCTATGTCATCGTCGACGCCTCTCCCGCACTCACCAAGGTCACAACCCTCTGCTACTCTTGAACCACCAATTCTGCCATCAGAACATACACCACCGCTGCTGCCGCTACACCACCAGGTACACATTATGCCACCACCACCACCATATGATCAACCTTATCAATATGGCTACTCTTACCCGCAAGCCCAACCACCACCGTTGCCACAACAAGTTGATCGTGATCAAAATCTTGCATACACATACAATTCCAATGTCAACATCCCTGATCAAAACTTTGCATACGCTCACAATGGCAATGTCAACCCCACAGACCAAAACTTTGCATACACTCACAATTCCACTCTCAATCCCCCAAATCAAAACTTTGCATACACTCACAATTCCATTGTCAATCCCCCAAATCAAAACTTTACATACACTCACAATTCCATTATCAATCCCCCAAATCAAAACTTTGCATACACTCACAATTCCAGTGTCAATCCTCCAAATCAAGATTTTGCATATGCTCACAATGCCAATATCAACCCCGTGGACCAAAACCTTGCATACACTCACAACTTCAATTTGAGCCCGATGGTGCAGCCTCAAACGGACCTGCACAATGCAAACACTCACTATTTTGTTGCTGATGGTCAACAATCATCTGATGGTTACCAGTGGCCTCCACTCTCTCCTTTTATTGAAAACTTCGTTGCTAACATGGATGAGATGAATTTTGAGTTTGATATCACTGGTGATCACGGAGGCCAAGCTGCTGATGGCAACAACAACGTGCATCATCCTTCTGATGGTCAAGATCGGCAAGTCGACTATGAAGACTTGCTCCGTATTCTGGAGTCATCCCCCTTTCATGGAGAAAATTCTGAAAATGCTGCAGCTAGTAATCATCTTTGGTGACATGGACCGCGCCGATGCTCATCGATGCATGCAAGAATTTAATTACTGTACTAGATTTATGGTCGAGTCACTTAAGTTTGAGCTATGTTTACCTTTTCATTCAAGCCATTATGTGTGATTTAGTCAGTCCTGCCTAGCCTTGTCATTGTAGATGTCATGCATGTGTGGGTGTAACAAGGGCATAACTCTCTATCCTTGTCTCATAAGTTTATCCTTGCATTGTGTTCATGCAATGCTATTCATGTATCTTACTGTTATTGAGTGAAAGAATCATTTATGATTTTAAATGAATGTGTGGCTGATTACATGATGAGGATGGTCATGTATCTTTTCTTTTTGATGAAGGACGAACAATTATTTATTTATTTATTTTGAAGAAAATGGATGAACACATATTTTTTATAGAGATCTGAGTTTCTATAGGTTTGTTTGATGCAGAACAAACATCAGATTTATCATGGAAATAAACAAGATGAAATCCGGAACATATCTCTCACAAATACATATCCCTCACGCAAAGAAAATCCTTACAAGTATGGCATCAGTTTTTGCATGCTCCCCGAGGAATGATGGAATTCCTTGCTCAGTTTCCGTGAGAAACCCCCTTGTTTATTATAAAAAATTCACTTTTGAATTTAATAAGATGTTTATTAATTTACTGCTTGTAAAATGGTGAAGCGTGTTTGAACGTGGGTCAAAGCATATATGGTGCAGGTTTTCTGGGCTACTCTACGTTCCTACAAGAATCGCGGTGGAACAAAGAAACTGAAGACACAAATTTTTTTAGCAGTGGTTGTATTTTTAGCAGAGAATAATAGAGCTGAACCAAGATTGTGAGATCAAAATAATAATTAAAAAAACAAGATGGGATCTGGAATATATCTCTCATAAAAAACTAGAATAAACACAAGAAACTTTCTTACAAGTATGGCATCAGTTTTCGCATGCTCCCCGAGGAATGACGGAATTCCTTGCTCAGTTTCCGCGAGAAACCCCCCTTGTTTAATATAAAAATTCACTTCTGAATTTAATAAGATGTTTATTTGTTTACTACTCGTAAAATGGTGAAGCGTGTTTGAACGTAGGTCAAAGCATGTATGGTGCAGAGTTTTCTGGGCAGTCTACGTTTCTACATGAATCGCAGTGAGAGAGAGAAACTGAAGAAACAATAAATATTTTTTAGCATGCGGTTGTATTTTTAGCAGGGAATAATAGAGCTTAACCAGGATTGGTTGAGATCAAAATAATAATAAAAAATAACTGAAACTGGCTGCGACAGTGAACTTGGATAGAGTTCACGTTTAAGTCCGCCCACTACATAACGGCCCATGTATTGCAATTTGGTTGATCGTGACAAAATGGAATTAAGCCCAAAGATACGGGCGGCCCAAAGAAACTCAATGCCATTGTCCATTTCAGTTCTATTCATTTCACTGACCAGCCATTCAGCAGAGTTGGATTTTGTCTGAATCATTGGACTGTGTTTCCATTACATTCAACTAGAGTTGAGCTGTCACTGATTCCATTTAAATTTAGACCATATATTACTTACTCGACTTAGTACTTGAGCTAGTTTAACCATCATTAACAAGCACATAAATTGATCTCTCTGTTACAGTTACATGGTCCAGTACAGGGCCCATATCCTCCCTTACATGAGACACGTTTGTATCACTACTATGACTGCATATGCATGCAAGTTTCAGAGAACGACGTTGCTGTCTTATAGTAAGAACGATTAGGAGACCTTGAAGGGCTTGTAGTTCTTGAGGTCGGTGGCGAGCCCCTGGACGGCGCCGGCGGCGGCGAGCACGGAGACGACGAGGCAGGTGACGCAGAGCACGTTCATCCACGTCCACGTGGGCGAGAACCGGCGCGTCTTGGCCTGCGCCATGTACATCTGGACGGGGAAGTAAATGGTGAGCGGCCAGAAGGAGACGGCGCCGATGAGCCCCAGGAAGTCGTTGAAGAAGGGGAAGACCATGGCCACCAGCGCGGTGAGCACGACGTACGCCGTGCGCCAGACCAGCCGGAGCGGGCTGACGGGGACGTCGACGCCGGCGACGAGCGGCACGCGCAGCACCGCTTCGGCGCCGAGGAAGCTGCTGTCGGGCCACGCGTCGCGCGCCCAGCCCTCGACGAACTGGTACAGCGGCTGGCAGAACACCTGGTACGCGCCGATGAGGTGCACGGCGATGCAGACGTTGCCGACGTCGATGAGCCAGAAGGGTTCGTAGAAGCCGAAGCCCGTGAGGAAGTTGCCCGGGGCGTCGTTGCCGAACGCCGCGTAACCCATCACCCCGCACAGCATGTAGAACGCCGTCGTCGTCGACACGCCGATGAAGGACGCCTTCTTCATTACCACGTTCTCCGGCGGGCTCGAACGCAGCGTGTCCTGCACTCACCCACCATATTTTTATTTTATTTACACGCATCATCAGCTCAACAATAACAAATCCAATCACAGTACACTAGCAGGACCAGGTTAAGGTAAATTAGTGGAATCAATTCAACGAGATGAAGTTTGCAAGTTGACCCATGGCATGGCCTAGGAATCAGGAAACTCTGCACTGGAGGCGTTGAGATTCTTGCTAGGTGTAAATGAGACTATCAATGTGGCTTTGGAAACAGACATGGTAGCTGCAGTGAACCTACCATGTTTGTCCTGATCCACTAGCATGATTTACCGATGCTAAAACAGCATTGTTTCATCTTTGTGAGACGAGAACAGTAACGATTATGATATTGGTGGTGGGTGAAAGGCCTAGAAATGCATGGCAAATATCTGGCTTTGGATACCGAACAGTGCATTTGTCTGTTTGTACCCATGCAGCAGAGCCTATCCAGATGTATAAATACTGCACTGGGTTCGATGCAGAGCATAGGTGCTCTTATGTTGACTTCTGCAACATTTTTCCCTAGAGAAGAAAAACATTCAATTTTGCACGTAGTAAAAGATTACTACAATACTTTTCAAAGACCCACAGGAATTACCATCCTAGAACATAGTACTACTAGATGAAAACATTTGTATTGAAGACGCAGCAAGGTAGTAGTAAAAAAACAGACTACTGTACGTCTCATGAAGCATCAATGAGCTTTACCTGAATCTCGATGAGGACGTTGGAGTAGGTGTAGGCAAACGCGATGTCTCCGAGGGACTGAAACGTCTTCCAAATCTTCTCGCCGGCGGTCACGTCCACGCCCACGGTGGCGCCTGTCAGCGACGTCCTGGCATGCACCCCGCCGCCTGAACGAACGACGAACGCCGCATGCAGATCAGTCACCGTCAGAGTAAGTGAGCAGCTAGCAGTACTGCATGCAGTAATGGTAATACTAGGACTACTAATTTACCTGCTATTTTGGCGATGGAGAGGCCGAGGCCGATGGAGGAGTAGGCGACGGACATGACGGCGGCGAGGATGGAGAGCCACCAGAGCTTGTGGAAGTTGGGCAGCTGCGAGAGAATGATCTGGATGCCCGCGAAGATGATCAGGTTCACCCTGTTGTCCGCCTCGCACGCCGCGTCGTGCCCGTTCCGGTGGAAGCAGTTGGACCGCTTGATCGCCCTGCAACCAAGAATTAATTATTTATCCCAGCAAAAACATGTTCATTTTGTTTGTAATATTCCTACATGAATGCATGCATGCGAGAAGGAACCAATATTACTAAAAAGATATTTTTTTTGTCATGAGGTAAATAAAGTAAGTTTTCAAAGCAGTAAGTACTTTTGAAGTATCAGCAAATAATGTTATCGATCCTAGCTTGAAAGAAAAGGCACGTACTCACTCCTGTATGATGAGTATGACTGCACAACACATCAGAAACGTAACAGCTTGTTCTAATCGTCCCAAAACGACAGGCTTAAACAACAGGCACAAACCCACAAGAAAGAGCGAAAGAACACATCTTTTTCGCCCCCCTCAAGAAAGAACAAACGAGTAGCTAGTGCTCCCTGGGAACACAACAGACAACACCGTCCTGGCCGTTTCTTGCACTGTGCCCCTGTTCTTAGTTATGCAAATCTAGTACTGTAATGCACTAGGTGCAGAGAGAAACATGAAGAGGGATGCAGGTTGGAGGGGACACGAAGGAAGCAAGGCGTGCATGCATGCGTAGCGTACCCCATGCTGATGGCCGTCGTGATGGTGTAGCCGATGGTCACGCCGACCAGGTTGACGTACTGCGCCAGGGCGCACAGCCTGTACTGGGAAACACCGAGGTAAGCCCTGACGGCCTGGCCGTAGGTGTAGTTGCGCTTGCCGTGGACGGGGTCGTCGGGCGCCCGGTAGCAGTCGGCGAGGAGGCTGGAGCAGAACCAGGTGATGACGGAGAAGGCCAGCAGCACCACGGGCCCGATCACCCACCCCAGCTGCGCGATCGCCCACGCCAGCGACAGCACGCCCGACCCGATCACCGCCGTCACGATGTGCGCGCTCGCCGTCACCAGCGTCCCTGCAGTTTCCCATTCCATGCACGTTACGTTGTTCGTCGGATCAGATGTGTTTTTTGTTCTGGCACGGACGGAAACATACGCACGGCCATGGATACATGTAACTGGGGCAGCAAGGGCAGGGCAGTACCTGTGCGCCTCTCGCGCCCGTCGTCGTCGAGGTCCGGCCGGTCGCCGAAGCCGGCCTCCGCGACGTCGAAGGCCGCCGCCTTCCCCGGCTGCTGCTGCTGCTGCCTCTCCATCACCATTGCAAGTTAACTGCACAGTCCTTTTTTTTTCTCTTCACTTCTGTGTCACAAGGGTGCGCACAGGGAGAGGAAGACAAATAATGAGATGGTGGCGACGGAGGGGAGGAGGTGGAGGGCCTTTGTAAGCGCTCGCGGCCGGGAGGGGGAGGCTGCCGTTGGGATTGGATGCGGTTAATTGAAAGCGAGCGCCGTCCGTGTGTCGCCTCGCTAGCTGCCTTACATGTCAGCGAGAAAACGAGTGCCTTACTACATTACATGAAGTGGTAATAAGTCAGAGATTTCACGCACACCGGATGGTTTATCCGGTGGTCACCTTGTACACATTGCAAACTCCTTTTTAGCTGATAAGCACACAAAAAGATCAAAATCTGTGGGCATAACCTTTCTAACTACTGTCCTGTTCCAGCTTTCAATTTGCACACGTGACCAAGCTTTGTGCAAATTAAGGTTAGCTGCTTTGCTCTTAGACGACTGCAACACATTACGAACAAAGATGATAAACAGCAATGACTGGGTAAGATCAATATCAACAGGTCAGAATCAGGCTTGTTAGGTTTAATCTCACATCGGATATTGATACTGGGGAAGCCAACATATAAGTTGAAGGGAACCTCACCTATGAGGCTAGTCTTTTGGGTCGAGGTGACCCAGGACCTTGGTTGGGGCTCCGGTTGAACCTGTCACTACAAGAAACGCTAACACTTACGTTGGCCAGAAAAAACCGACGTAAGTTAACTAACTTACGTCGGCAGCTCACGTGAGTTAGCAGACCGACAACAATAAATGTAAACTTACGTCGGCCTGGACAACTCGCCGACGTGAATAAAGATGTCGACGTAAGTAAGGATTAACTTACGTCGGCTGGAAGACTGGCCAACGTAAGTTACATAGGTCGACGTCATTTAACTATTTAGCCGACATAAGTTAAATATTTTAACCTACCCCGCACGCCTTCTCTTTTCCCTTCCTTACCCGCGCGCGCCGCTTTGCTTCAACCGCCCCCGCTTTGCCAACCCGTCGCTGCCTCTGCCAGGTATGCTCCTCCCCTCCCCACCTCCCCCTCCCCGGCCCCCTCCCCCTACCCTCCCCGACCGAGCGCCACCCCACCTCCCCTCCCCGGCCCCCCTCCCCCTCCCCTCCCCTGCAGAGCTCCCCCCACCCTCCCCCTCCCCCCACACCCCTCCCCTCCTCTCCACTGACACCCCCCTCTCCTCCACTGCCCCCACCCCCTCCCCTCCACAGACCCCCCTCCTCTCCATTGAAATTTGAATTTAATTAAATTGTATTGTTTAAATTTGAATTGAATTATTTAAATTATGCTTAAATTGCTTAATTGTTTATTTAATTATGCTTAATTATTTAATTTGCTTACTTTAGATTATGTTTATTTAATTATGCTTAAGTGGTTAGGTTGCTTAATTGTGCTTAATTTGCTTAGTGTAGATTATGCTTAATAGTGTAGTATAGATTATGCTTAATTGTTTTATGTCGAGGACGGCATTGGGGGCAGCCGGCTGTCGGGGCACTTAGGTTCTGTCGTGGCTATAGATGGCCAATGGGTTGTGCCGAGCCGGCCCGACCGGTCTCGTGCATGAAAACATTAGGTCCGGCGCGACCCGCAAATTTGTCGTGCCGGGCCGAGCCGGCACGACGGATCCTATTTTCCCGGTTTCCCCTGTCTAGCCGTGGCGGGCCCGTTCGCAGGCCGAGCATGTTGTGCCGGCTCGAAGGCTGGCTGAGCCGTGGTATATATGTAGCGTATATACGGCCCATCGGGCCCAACCCTAGCGTATATGGGCAGTGTGGGTCATGATCGTGACCCGTGACTGGTGAAATGAGGTGAATCGTTAGGGTTAAGTGTATATGGGTCAGGCGACCCATTACTAACCCTAAAAGTCTGTAGCTAGGTATCTCTTCACTGCAAGACCTCCCGTACGTTCACATCGGCGTGTTTGTGAGTACGTATAAGTCCATAAAAACTCCAAAAACGTATGTTGCGATATTTATCCTTGACTCGCAAGATTCGTAAGGCAATAGGTTTTCGAGCTAACCAGTTGCCCCCTTTGTACTTTAAGAACTGCACCGGATAGGGGGGTATAGTGTTAAATCTGCATCGTTATGCTGCTGAAATTTCGTGATTTATGAGACGGATGATGATCAAACATTGATGAATCGTTAGGGTTAAGTGACCAACCCAGATGGACACGACACGCAATAAGTGTGATCGTGCTGTGTAGACCATTGTAGTCGTGTCCTCCTCCACAGCTTCTTCGCTAACAGTTTCGTCGTCTCGCCTGGGTCCTCACCTCGCCTCCTCTGGACGAGAGTCTAGGAGTCGTCGCTCGTTGGGCTCGCCTCGCATCCTCATAGATTCAGGGAAGATTCGGTCTGGGCATCGCAGATGGCGGGCGGCGGCCGGCGACTCAATACGAGGCGAGGGAGCCGAGGGCGGCTGAGCGCGGTCTGAGGTCAAGCCCGAGCATGGCCCGTGTCGGGCTTCGAACTGGCACAGACCCAATTCATTGCCTCTCTCATTATTTCCACTGTCATGCATAAATTAATGAGAAACTAACGGTAATTTGTCTGACTATTAATTGTAGAGTCAAACATGGACGAAGATCGTAGTTGGATGTACACTGGTTGGAAGAGCAGATTTGGTGGTCACTCAAATGAGTGGTACGCCAAGACAGAAGTTTTTGTGGAACGAGCTTTTTCGTTGTCAAATAGCGATAAGATGCGGTGCTCATGTACGAAATGCCGAAACGGAACGTTTTTGGACAAAGTGGAACTTACGATGCACTTGTGTCGAAACGGTTACGTGTCACATTATGAGTTGTGGAACTTCCACAGCGAGATAGCTTCTCAAGCTGTACAAGAAGTGGAAGCGGACAATGATGATGCCACATAGGTAGATATGATGGATGAGATGCTGGAAGCTATACGACCAAAGCTTACAGAAGATCCTCAAACAGCAGAGGTTAAAGAGTTCTTCAAACATCTCAAAGATTCAGAAGAGGCATTGCATGGACACACTAAAATGTCAATCCTCAATTTTGTGACTACACTTATGGCAATTAAGTCTAAGTTCTTCTTCTCTAACAATTGTTACAACATGCTCATCGATTTGTTCAAAGAGACGCTGACGCAAACCTAGGCAGAGCTGGAGAGGACGAGAGCGGAGGCAAGAGAAGAGCAGCAGAGGACGACCTTAATGATGGCCCAGATGCAAGCAGTGGTGGCGTTAAGTAATTTAAAGTACCATAGTTAAAGTTCACAACACTTTAATAACATATATCTTCTAATATTTTGCAATGGCAGACTCTTGCTCGACACAGCGGTCAGGATATCGAGATTCCTACACTTCCGTCGCAGTAGACACCAGAGTAGGTAATATATGTCTATCCCTCCTTTTGTTTTCTGTACACCCTGTCATTGTGAGTTTTAGCCTTAGTGTCAAATATAAACTTGTTAGAGGAGGACATCCATGTCGTCCCAGAAATGCAACTTCCACCGCTCCCATAACATAGATTTGCATTATGTTGAAAGCATGATTCCCTTTTGATCCACCACCAACTCAGGGCCGGCTCTAGGATTTTGAGGGCCCTAGGCCAACTCAGGGTGATAGGCCCTTAAAGATAAATATTATTTAATTTGTAATACTAATACATACTTATAAACTATGCAATATATATTACTTATATGAATACTTTAAGCAGAAGATGAACAATATCTATTACTTTTCATAAAAAGATTTTTCGAGCATTTCTTGAAGCAAAATCAGTTAAGAAAATCCGATAGGCAATATAGGCATTTGGATAACAGTCTGCAATTGTAATCAATTGAAGTATCTTATGTACTGTTATTATTTAGCAAATAAGTTACTTGCATCACATTTAATTTAGCAAATGTGTTACTCGCACTATTGACTATGATTCTTATGCAGGGTTCGGGAACGCGTCGAGAAGATTCCGGAGGCAGTGGAGGGGCTAGCGTGTAGCCCAGTGGAACTTAATTTGCAAATTGTGTTGTTGTCGATGTTTTGGATAATATTTTATAACTGTTGTTGTGTATCTATTCTGAATAGTAATATGTATGTGATTTGTGTTCTCGTCATCGAGCGAGGTAGTCAGTTTCTGTCTTTAAAAAAATTTTGAAACTTAACTTACGTCGGCTATGGTCGGACCGACGTAAGTTAGTCCAGTTTAACTTACGTCGGTGTGTCCTGATCGACGTAAGTTAAATCACTTCACTTACCTCAGTTTTGTTCAACTGACGTAAGTTACACCCAATAACTTACGTCGGCCTGCTGTGGCCGACATAAGTACTCCGGCCCAGCCCGCGGCCCATCCCGGTACGTAACTTACATCGGCTGTCGTAGACCGACGTAATTAAGTAACTTATGTCATCGACCAACGTAAGTTACCTTAATTACGTCCAAACCGCTACGTCGGCCGACCACCGACGTAATTAAGTGAAAACCGACATAATTAAGTAACTTACGTCAGTTTAGACCTTAATTACGTCGGTCCTGGCCGACATAATTGATCGATATTCCTGTAGTGTGTTTGCGTAGCAGGCCCGTTGCTACCTGGGTAATGGTATCAGAGTCAGGTCGGAAACCTGTAACTTCTCTCGGGCCACATGAAATCGGGCTGTCGGAGTAGTGTCCACCCGAGTGTGAAGAGAAATAGGATCACCCGATGTGTGATGAAGGGGGGATTGTTAGGTTTAATCCCACATCGGGTATTGATGCTAGGGAGGCCAACATATAAGGTGGAGGGAACCTCACCTATTAGCCTAGTCTTTTGGGTTGAAGTGACCCATGACCTTGGTTGAGGCTCCGGTTGGGTCTGTTTGCGTAGCAGACCCGTTGCGACCTGGGCTGGTGGCAGGGGCCGTCTGCGTGACGTGTTGGGCCGTGTTCTAACAAGGTTGTGCCATTTCTTTGCTATATCGACATGCAAAACGAAAATATTTTTTTTTTGAAATGGAGGGAGTATATTGTATCAGACGTGCTGATGATCGATCCGGAGCGAATAATTCTCTACGCACTTATAGTACAGCAATACCAAGTTAAACTCCTTTTGACTCATAAGGGCCCCAGCAGACGTATTTTCAAGCGGTGCAAAACAATGGAGAAGGAATACCTATCATCTATCTATCAATCAACCAATCAACAACAACCCAAAGCGTCACTACATGCATAAACAACAACAATAATCACATGAAACCCCGCCGGCATGATGCCGCGCCGTGCATGCAGACAAGACTGATGGCCGTAGCTCAAAGAGACGGACTAAAGGTGTCCGCGATCATATATATTCTGATACTCCAAATGTATGGCAAGTACTATTCAATTCCCAGCTAGCAGCAAGTGCAAGAAGTGATGAGCTACCAGAGTCTAAAAAGGCGTTATTGGCACTTGGACGGACGGCCAGGACGATAAGATTCAGACGATCTCTCACGAGAGGCTGAGGATGGCAAGCTCCAAGCGGACGGCTGCCATGGAATGTCCGCCCGGTCTCTCCTCACCTAACCTATATCATCGATCAGCGTTTCCGAAATGGCCGGTCTAATCATGGTGCTCGCCACTACCTTGCTAACCCTGTGGTCGCATGCAGCAAGCTCCGCCGTCCACTAAGAGTGCGGCAACGAGCTAGCAACACGAGTAAAAAAAGGACGTCCACGGAAGCATCGTCTGACCTCATGAACTCTCCCCTAGCTAGCTAATGTGTTTTTGAACCGTCCGTTATGCAGCGTTGCATATGCTCAGCACTTAACCTTGTCCGTCCCTGAACAACTGGAGGCAGGCAGCAGCAACCGTAACATTAAGAAATAGTTCAGTCAGGAGCTATATATCTGTGTTGCAGATGGCGGTAGCCGGTAGGTAGAATAATCTCGATTCGAATAGACCATTCTATAATGTTGTTGAATCAGTAGTATACTCTCTGCATCCTAAAAAGTTTGTCGCTTTGCAGTTAAAAAAATAATTACAAGTTTTTTGAAACGGAAGGAGTACCGAAGTAAACAGTTCTGGCTGACAGATTTTTACACAAGATGATCAACTCTTGTGATTGTCAAACTCCTATTTGGGCGGCTTCAGAGCCGGGCATGCAGAACGCCACGGCAGTCTAATCTCAGTGGATTTTCACCTATCTCTTAATCTCAGGGCGGCTGTCTGTGGAAGAAATATCTGAACCAGCTAATAGGTGCCTGCTGGAAAAGCAGGCACTGGAGCGGTCGCGGTGAAAAGATTCTGAATCTAATTAAAGGCAAAATAAAAGGCGCATCAACGGTCGTCGTCGATCTTTATTCCTTGTCTCCCAAGTGATCGATGCATGCTTGCCTCAAAGTGATGAAGAACACAGCAGGAATGATGAGTGAGAGCTTCTTCTGACGCGACAGGGACACCGGCGCGCCCGAGACGACGACCTCGATGGAATGGATCGACGAGAGCTAGCTAGACGGAGGACGTACACATACGCGTGCCGTACTCAGTACTCCCTCCGTCATTGTCGCTTTGTAGTTCGACAATTTTTTCGAAACGGAGGGAGTACCTTGTAGTATTGCTCGGTGCACCGCATGCATAGGCTGGGGGCGCGTGGCTTGCAAGGGTCGGCAAACCAAAGCAGCTGGGGCGCCGTGCCCGGCCGTGTGTGCCTATCATCCACGCCGCGCCATGCATCATCCGCATGCATGCATGCTGCCGTCGTCGCCGCCTACGAACGCGCTACGGGTCATGGACCGCTAGCTTAATTCGGCATCGACCTCGGAGCTCTCTAGCTCCAACACGTACGTAAGCGCGCGATCGATGCGTCGTGACGCTGGTGTGACATGCAACAGCGCCGGGACGACGACGACGACGACGACACGTCTCGCTCTCCGGCCGAGTTGACTTTGCCGCGCGCGCGCGTGCAGGGCACATACCAAACCTATGAAACGAACGATGGTAGGTGTGTGGTCCTCCTCGATCGGGGCCAGACATGCATGTTTTGTGGTCGCTAGCTAGCTAGCTTTATTACGGTACCGATCGACGAGGAGAACGAGGAGAAGCCAGCATGCATGTAGAGGCCAGGGCAGATCAAGTGCATTGTTCTTCTGTTGCTACTGCGTTCCATCACTTGCATGGCGGCCGAGCGTGTGGCTCGCGCGAGGAAAAACTCTCAACTAACAACCATGCACATGCGTTTCGATGGAGCACAGCAACACGAAGACGACGAAAGCTAGTTATTATTATCAAAACCATATTAAAGTTAATTCCAAGCAAGCTTTCGTAGCTCAGTTGGTTAGAGCACCCGTTTAGTAAGCGGGAGGTCTTGAGTTCGACTCTCAACGAAAGCATTGAAGCACCACTTCCTAAGCACGGCACTTAATTTGATGGTTTTTTTGTCACGCCGATATGATGAATTTCTTCAGCACGGCACTTAATTAACGTGCCAAAAAATACTGTTACTACAACTGTATCACTTATTTACAGCCAGCGCCTGGACCTGGAGCATGTCAAATTTGTTCTTCCTCCTCCACGTCATGATCATACATGGATGACATATAATAACCGCACAAAGGCCACACATGGTAAAAAATTAACTGCAGTGTCCTACATATATCGTGGCCACTTTTGACCAGCAGCGCCTCGTTAAACCTCCACGAACAATGCCAACCTTGCATAGTTCAAATGAAATTTGTCCATGTGTATTTTTCTCCTCATAGTCTCCATACCACACTAGCTTGGACTTGGAAACAGCCAGAATCAAGTAGAATCTATCCGACTCCTTTTTGGGGATGAGATGACAAGGCACGTGGGATTGCGATCATGCCAATCTAGAAATGAGCCGAAAGGAGTACGAAAATCTGTCTGTCATAGAATTAGCTAGATTGCACATAGTACTTTTTTTTTTTTGAAAAGCCAGAATGGCATTCCATTCCACATAGAATTTGATTGCACATAGTACTTCGGTCAGTCTGAAGTTTTCAACAAAATAGCCCCGCGATTTCCGGCTTTCAGACGTGTTTGGTTGAGAATGAAGCTAGCTAGTGGATATCAGACCTAATGAAAAGAGCCTCTTTGCAAGTTTCCAAAGTAGTGGGAGAGTGGACATCTGTTGTTGGACTGTACAAGACGTACTCCCTCCGTTCTCGAAAACTTGTCGTTTTGTAATTCAAAAATGAACTACAAAGCGACAAGTTTTCAGAGACAGAAGGATTACAAGAGTATTCTTCTGAAAATGGAGTATGAACTAACAAATCTGGCTTGTCACGGTAGGGGCTGGGATCTTGTCTATGTGGGCTTTGAGAAGTACAACAGGATGCCACATTTTTTAATCTTTCTTTGTATTTTTTTTTTGTCATAGTAAGTAGCAGAATAGGCCTTATTCTGCATTTCAGGTGATGACACAATGACGGGTGGTCACAGGCCCACGACAGAAGTTGTACCGGGCCTCTCATGCACAGTTTTCGACCTCGCTTGCAGCTCCTCTTCTGGTTGTCTCGACTCTCGCGTACCTGAAGGCTGAAGCTGGCCAAAACTGCAGACCTGCAGTGCTGGGTACTGTCTGAACCTGATCACGGTAGCATTAACACCATCAGGCTTTGTTTGGATAACTTTAAACTATTTGTATTGGAGTGGACTGAACTGTATTTTAATACTCCCTCCGGTCCCAAATAAATGTCGTTAGAGCATATTTGTACAGTTCATTTTAGTTCAATTTTCTTGTCTGAAACGACAATTAAAAAGGACCGGAGGGAGTACTATCCAATTCACTTAGATTGAAGTGGATCTAGTCTTATTCAAACGGGGTCTCAGAAACATCACTTGAGAAGATCCGAGGTGGTGTACTGGTGTAGGAACCCAACTTGCATGAGATACTGAAGGCAATTTAAGATCGCACGCGGTGGTCCATTTCTCTTTGGATCCTGTATGTGTTCGTTCCAGGGCACCTACCTCCTTGACCCTGCAATGAGTTTTATTTTACTTTTTTCTTCTATTATGGGCAGGCAGGCTCCTAACATATTGACTCGCATTTAGATGTACCACTGTTCAATGCCCGTGTCTGAAGGTTGGGGCACAGTACCAGTTAGTACCAACCAAGCAGAATCCAAATTCCAAAGCACGGTTTCTTGGACCATTCGTTTAAGTATTGGTTGGTTCAGGCAGCTCAAGGAAGTGCAACTAGCGTTTACTTCCTGCATGTACGTGGCCGTGTGGGACGAGAAGCATAACACTGCGTAATCCTGAATGCATTACTCTTACTCCCTTCTCTATTTTATTTCTCCTGCAGTAGCACTAGCACAACAAACGCATTGTCCATCATTCAGATTTCCGGGCAACATTTAGTATGAAAACAACAATTAAGACTCTTTGATGATGGCCCATCAATGAAATATATCTGGGCCTCTGATACGTGCTTTCATTCATTCCCGAGTCTGCAAATCGCGCATCGGTTTTGACCCAAAGTGAAGCTCCTCTTCAAGAGATCTCCCAAACCTGAAGTTCCTCTTGTGAAAAGACGCTTCAGAGCTTGGACAGCACACAATCGTCCAATCTAACGGACGCGATGTCGACTGCTCAAGCAAGTGGATATTGGTCAGTGTCACCAACTTCCACCTCAACATGATGCTGTTGGGGAACGAATTCTAGGATATCACATGCGTGGCCATCCTGCCTGACCTTGCTGCTGTTCAGAAACTGCTCCAAAAGACTCGAGAACACTGAATGGGCTGATGCAGGCATTGCTCCTCTGAAAAGTGTACAAGTGACAGTTGGGGGGCAAATGACTGACTTTTCTCAGTTCGTGTTTTCCATGCGCGGAAACAGCATTATCCGCGGTTCCGCACTCAGTAAAAAAATCTGTGGTAGGCGGTAACACACATAGGTAATTAGTTTGATGGTTTGATGTAGTACTCCTCTGCAGCAGAGCAACATGTTAGGAAAATTGTGATCTGATCTCCTATATTTCGGTCCCCAACGGGACCGATCCATCACCCAAGATCACGCCTTTATTAATTGGGGGCGTTAGCCAGACATGGTTGTGGCCCCTCCACGACATCCTCGTCTTCGCCTCCAGATCCATCCCCTTACCCCGTATTCTCTAAGATCTAGTACCATTCATCACTTGATTCCTAACAAATACACCTGATTGGTTGATCCTGGTTTTTCTTTTGGCAAGGGAATCAGATCTACAGGAGAGCATATTATCAGTAGAAGTATGCGTGCAATAGATTGCTCTCTTTTGTTATTGCTGAAGCAAATGGTTAGTCTAAAAAGGTGCCTTTTTACACCTGCTGAATTGCTCATCTGAATAGTAGATCACAACACAGGTAGTAGTACAACTTACAAGACACCTTAACAAACTTGATTCCTTTGTCAGGTGGAAAAGGGACTTGGAGTTTTGACGCTCGCGTTGGGAATGAAAGGTTCCTAGGCTCCTAATCCCCTGCGATGTTCCTGTGTCCTAACAGGAAAACAGAGACCAGGAAGCATGATAACGTAATGTACAACAACGAAGTTCTAAGATACATTGATACTACATACCACACCAGAAATCAGGGACCTACATTCCACACCCTAAATGCAGATTGCTAAACACCTGAAATACCTAATTTTCACCCTCCCTAAATGCAAAGACTTGAATACAACACCCTAAGCTTTGCAACATTAAAACATCCAAATTTCACACACAAAAAAAGATTGGAACATTGAAAATTTAGCTTGACAGTTTTTCAGATGCTAATGAGATCAGGAGCTGGTGACGACTGTGAGCTAGTAGTTTGCTGCTGCTGCTGCTGCTCTTTGGCTTCGTTGGTCGGTGCTTCAACGGAGTCAGATGACACCGGAGGATCAGATTGGGAACCATCTCCATCACGGAGAAGCTCGTCTGCTTGCCTCTCAGTTGGCTTGGGGAGCTCACTGAGCATCTGCACCACCTCCCGCATTGTAGGCCGCTGCACGCTCTGCTCCTCAACGCAGAGCAACGCGACATAGAAGACGTGCATGACCTCGTGCACGGGGACAGTTGAGAGTCGAGGGTCCATGATCTTGATCACTTCCTCCTTGTTCGAGCCCGTCGTTGTCTTGACCCACTGGACAATGTCAACACCATCCCCGAACTCCCCTACCGGTTTCTTTCCGGCGATCAACTCGAGCAACACAACACCGAAACTGTATACATCACTCTTTTCGTCGACCTTTAGGGTATAAGCATACTCTGCAAGTCCAGAAGATGACAAAAAAGCAGTGCAGGATTAGTTAAGAGGACGGAACAATATAAGAAGAATATGCTGTGCTTTTTTAGCTAAACATTGACGGCTTAACTAAAAGGCACCGGTAACAACCAACAGCACACTCGCAACTCTAAGAGCAGCAAGCAATAAAGCATAAAAAGTTAATGATGTTCACAGTTTATGTACAAACAAGAAGAATGAACTGAAGATGAACAATTAACATGGATAGATCTTTCACCTGGAGCAATGTACCCATAGGAGCCAGCAATGGCAGACATACATTGTGATGCGCCTGAGTCCTGCAAGAACTTAGCTAGCCCGAAATCAGCAACGTGAGCTTCAAAATCAGAGTCAAGCAGAATGTTGTTCGATTTGACATCGCGGTGTAGGATTGGCGGTGAGCAATCATGGTGCAGGTAGCTTAGCCCTTTGGCAGCCTCAACGGCAATCTTGTACCGAGTATCCCAGTGTAGGTGGCCACCTTTCTTGCCATGGAGTAGCTCCCCTAGGCTCCCATTGGGCATATACTCGTACACCAGGAGATTGATCTCATTGTTTGAGCAGAAGCCAAGCAGACGCACAATGTAACGGTGTCGAATCCTGCCAAGCGTCTGTATCTCTGCAGAGAATCCATGATCATGCGACGAGCCATGGCTCATGGCCGAAAGCCGCTTCACTGCAACATGATCACCATCTGGCATTGTACCCTTGTACACAATCCCCGCTCCACCTTTGCCGATGATGTTCTCCTCCTTCAGACTATCAAGTATGTCGTCGCAGGTGAACTCGAGACGCTGGAACGCAGTCATTCTCCACGAACGCGCCTCACTGGCCTTCTTCATTGACCGCGCCTTCAGAATTGCCATGGCAGCAAACACAATGGAGCAGAGAAGCAAGCCGACGACGATCAGCAGCTTGAAGGTATTGGACAGACCACCATGGGAGTGGTCACCATACTCTGTTCTGGAATCACCAGCGTGGCATGGTCCAAGGTACGGTCCGCACAAGCCCGGGTTGCCGACGAAGGACGTGGCATTGAAGTAGCTAAACTGCCCAGTCGCCGGCACGAGCCCAGACAGGTTGTTGTATGAGAAGTCCACGGCTGTGAGGCTCTGCATTGCAGCAACGGTTGCCGGTATCTCTCCATCAAGGTGGTTCCTGGACAGGTTCAGATAGTTGAGTATCCGCATGCCAGAGATGGCCGGCGGTATCACCCCAGACAGGTTGTTCTGGCTGAGGTCCAGGTAGGTGAGCAGCCGGCATCTCCCAATCCCCGGTGGCACGCCACCGTCAAGTGAATTGCTGCTCAGGTCAGCCTTGGACAGCTGCTGCAGCCGCCCAATCTCAGGCGGTAAGGCGCCGGTGAACACATTGTGATCAAGAAGCAATTTTTGCAATCCAGAGAAGTTACCAATGGACGCCGGCAGAGCGCCGGTGAGCTGGTTGTTGGAGAGACTGATGGCCCCAAGATTTGGCGCGCCGGTGCCCCGCACGGCCGGAAAGCCGCCGGAGAGGAGATTACCCTGCAGCTCCACCTGCGTCAGATTCGGCAGCTCGAAGAGACCTTCCGGGATGGAGCCATTCAGATAGTTGTCGCCGAGGCGGATGCGCGTGAGCGATTCGCATTTCCCCAGTGATTCCGGGATGGAGCCGAAGAGGAAGTTGCCGAGCGCGATGAGCGTTTCGAACTTGCCTCCGGCGCACAGATCCGGCGGGAGGGTGCCGGTGATCCTGTTCGACGAGAGGTCGACCAGCTGGAGCCGGCCATTGCGGCCGAGGCGGCGCGGGATGCCGCCGGTGAAGTTGTTCTCCCACAGCTGCAGCACCTCGAGGCTGGGCAGGTCGCCGACGAGCTCGGGGATGCTGCCCGTGAGCTTGTTGCGGAAGAGATTAAGTAAAGTCAGGTTCTTGAGTGCGGCGAAGGTCCCCGGAATCTCCCCGGAGAGCGCGTTGTTCGAAAGGTCCAGCGACTTGAGGCTCGCGAGCCGCCCGAGTTCCGAGGGAATGCTGCCGGAGAGACCGTTCACCTGCAAGAACAGCGTGTCCAGGTTCGCGAGATTCCCGAGCTCCGGCGGAATCTCTCCGGAGAGCCCGCAGTTCGCCGCGTCCAGCCGGACGAGCTCCGTCAAGTTCCCGAACTCCGGGGGTATCCCCCCGGAGTAGCTGTTGTAGTAGCCAATGTAGAGCTCCTTGAGACTGCTCAGGTTACCCAGCTCCGGCGGAACCTTCCCGGACAGCTCGTTACCGGAGACGGCAAGATACTGCAGCCTCCGCCACCGGCCGTACTCGGGCGGAATCTCCCCGGAGAAGAAGTTACCGCCGAGGTGGAGGTGCCGCAGCTGCGGCATCCCGGAGACGACCTCAACCGGCAGCGCGCCGGTGAGGTTGTTGTTGTACAGGTCGAGCACGCGGAGCGCGCGCAGCCGCGCGAGCGGCGGCGGGAAGGTGCCGTTGAGCACGTTGTTGGAGAGGTTGAGGTGGGTGAGGAGCCGGAGCCGGGCGAGCGGCGCCGCCGGGACGGGGCCCGTGAGCGCGTTGGCCGCGAGGTCGAGGCGCGCGAGGTGCGCGAGCCGGGACAGCGCGGCGGCCGGCACGCCGCCGGAGAGGTTCCGCCCGGAGAGGTCGACGCCGATGACGGCGCCGAGCGCGTTGCACGTCACGCCGGCCCACGACGCGCAGGGGCTCCCCCCCGCCACGCTGGCGTTCCACGACGCGAGCGCGCCGGCCGGGTCGCCCAGCGCCGCCTTCGCCTCCAGCAGCGCGTCCCTGTCCGCGTCACCCGTCGCCGCACCCGCCACTACCGCGCCGGCAACGGCGGCGAGGAGGACCGCGAAGCAGTGGATGCGCACTGGCATTGCGTTGTTCTTGGCAAGCAGTGTCAGTGTCCCCGTCGGGGAGAGTGGAGACAAGAGCTTGTGTCCGCGGAAGACGAGAGCTTTCTACACCGGACAGACTGGAGGGCTGGTCATTATTCTTGGACGAGCACTCACATCACATACCAGTGTCTACTGCGTATAAAAAGACATGTGATTTTTACTTGGATTTTCCGAATTCTTGTCTACTTGTTAAAAAAACTTGTTTTTTTTTCTGCCGAGATTCAGTTATTTTTCTATCGGGTGTGTTTTGATCTTTGATGGGACATGTGTGGATTTTGTTTGTGTTTATGAAAATGTTGTACTATTCAGAGTCGACGCGTCCGTCTTCCTGTTCAATGGACGGTGTGTCAATATGATGTTGACAACATGAAAAGCCAGCGGTATAAACTAGTAAAAAGTTCCCCAAGAAAACAGGTAACAAAAAGAAAGAGGCTTAGGCTGATGAGAACATGAAAAGCTAGCGGTATAAACTAGTAAAAAGTTCCCCAAAAAAACAGGTAACAAAAAGAAAGAGGCTTAGGCTGATGAGAACTGTATTATGTGTCCATTTTGGTTTGGTAATGGCTTGATTGCAAGGGGGGTAGTCAGTGTGATGAGAAGTTCCTGATAATATTTGAAGATGATTTTATCCATGTTGTTCGTGCATAAAAAATTCGAAGATGAATAGATATATTTGAAATCTCGCATGTCGTTCGGTTCAGCTGCTGCTGCTGGTCCAGTGTGGTCCATGCATGGGCACGGTCTTAGACCATCCGCACTGGCGTACTGTAAAGCATACTGGATACACCGATACACTGTTTCGCAATGTAATTTAGAATACGTACTGTAAAAGCTGAAGAAGAATAATATATAGAGTATGCTTTAGAGTATGCTGGTGGTGCGGATGGTCTTACGGATGAATATGCCGTGGCTCTGCGCGCTGTGGCAGGCTTTGCCGGCTCAAGTCCATCGAATGTGATGAACCACCCCCAAGTTTTAAATTACTGCAAGTTTTAAAATACACTCGATAACTGCAAGTTTTAAATTAAGATTTCCAGTCTACTAGGTGCAGCTAGCGCTTGCTTTCCCTTGGTTTTAATGATTACGGATTACCTACTCGTCACAAGTCAAATATTTTACGCGCGGAAAAGGAGGTCCAAACTGTGTCAGAACTCAGTAAGCATGCATCCTCCCCAGACTAGTGCGTTGTCTCTCTTCAAAACCAGAGCATATGTCGTCTGCAATCAAGTATTCCTTCCGTCTCGGAAAGTTTGTCGTTTTGTAGTTCAAAAATGAACTACAAATCGACAAACTTTCCGGAATGGAGGGAGTAGCTAGAGCCGTTCAACACTCTCTGCTTCGTCTTCGGCAGCAATACATGTCAGGCGAGCGAGCGAACCGTACTCATTTGGCTCGTATATATACTTTGCATTGAGAGACCAGAGAGCCTGCTGCACGATCATGGTCGATCGATGATGCTCTGTCTTTCGCCAGTTTAGTTTGGTCCTTCGTCTCTCTTACTGTAAGTACATCTGTACGGTGTCTATAGTAATCGTGTCTATCTAAGAGTAAGAGTCTAGATAATCGTGTACTGAACAAATAGTTACAGTTCACGGTAAGTTTATCGATTAAGGCGTTGTTTAATACGTACGGTGCATAGGCCGTCGCGCATCAGATTAAACGGCCTCGATCTCGAGCCACGCCCGTGTTGTCCCCCACGCCCGCAACCACATGCACGCGTCTCGTTCTCGTAGGCGTCGTCGTAGATTACTACACGCATGCACTATACTATAGTGGTGACTTGTGAAGATTTTGATGATGAGGCTGCTGGGCGCTGGCTTCTATAGCTACCAGCATCTCAACTAACTGCTGTACCGATCGATGAGTGCTTGATCCATGGCGAGCGACCGACCGTGATGTCCGAGCGGCACATGACATGATGGTCGATTCGATTTCAAAGTAGTAGTACTACTGTCATTGTCCAAAAAAGATACTCCATCTGTTTCTAATATCGTTTTGGACAAGAGCAAACAACTAAAAATGAACTATTATTCTAATCAGGAATGGAGGGAGTACGGAGTGCTACAGTATACGGGTCGCGGCCCGGATGTTTATAACATGGGCCTATACGGGCCCGGGTGTGCTAGAAGGACTCATGATGTCACCAGTAGACTCATGGGCTGATGGCCCCGTTGAACAGTGACACAATCCGCGTCAAGTGTTTCGTTCAGAAACACCAATATATCGATTCAAAGCGAACTAAAAGAAAAGCTAAGCAGCTTGTTTAAGTGAAGAAATCAATTAACAAGTACTCCTTCCTTCCATCATCAAATAGTTATCATCTTTTAATTCATTCTTAAACCAAACAGTGATAGTTATTTGGAAACAGAGTAGTAAAAATCTAAGCAGGCTTCTTCTCACAACTAGAAGTGACGACATCTGCTGCACCCGTGCAGCAGCTTGTTGATGTTGACTCCAACTTCCTGGTCTATCTCTGCACTGACGATGGGCGTGGGTTATCCGAAAACGAGAGGGAGGGAGCGAGATCCAAGCACACACGCGCATGTCGATTAGCACTTGGCTCCAAAAACTGCAATCTAGGTCGACTTTGACTCAAATTTTGTCCCCGACACAGGTTATTACTTATTAGGCCTTGATTAGGCAGGCCTACGTACCTGCAGCATGTTGCCTGTAAACGACGTTTGATGAGGTTCTCATATCAGTAGCTCGAGCGGCGGCGGCGGCATCTTCTCTCTAGTCGTCTATAAGCTAGCTTTTGCGCTATGACCACGCCGCCAGGTACCTATCAGAGAGAGTTCTAATCAAGGACGTGACATGTCTCTTTCGAGTTCCAAGTTCCAACCCTATGATGAACAGAATACTACTCCCTCTTTATCTTTTTGTTTGACGTTCGGACATGAGTAGTTAGTTCATTTTTAGTTCATTTTCTTATAAGAAACGTCAATTAAAAAGATAAGGAGGGAGTACTAGACGAAACTCTACGTCGTCGTTGAACGTGTCAGCGATAGCTGCCTAATGAAGATTCTTCGATCACATGCATGATGCCGCGCCGGCATGCATAATCAACAGTTTTTTCGTCATGGTTTTTCTAGAAAATTAAACGAGGGGCAGTTTCCGTCAAATACATGCAGGCGCCGTTTCCATTCCTTTACGGCCTCGCATCTGCACTTCCATATCCGGAACAAGATGATGTTAATCTGATCCCTTTTTGAAACGAAGATTTGAAATTGTCGGCCAGTTCAACCAACCGGCGACAAAGCAGGAACTGATGCCACGTTATGTTGGTGTGGAATCATTTGCCAACCAAATATGCATACACACACACACAGCCGTACGTACGTGGTCAGCAGCTAAATTAATTTATCAAGTGACCATGTGATGCCTATATATCATCGTAGTCGTAGACGACGAATCAGGGCTAGTAAATATGGATAAAATACGTCGCCGTTGCAGACTTGCGGACACAGACATACGGATGCGTAATGTACGGGATCGATCGATCTCCAGGTAATAGGTACGTATGATTTGCCTCGATCGTACGTGTAGTTGTCCGCCGTATGGTTACGCCTGCCTGCCATTCTTTGGAAAACGACCTTCTCTCTAATTTATGAAAGGACAACGTTTTCGTTTTTGGTACTAGCTGTAGCCTGTAGGACTTTGAATAATCTTCTCCCAGCCGGACCCTTTCTCGCATATATTTTTTTATATAATGTTTTTTTTTGACGAAACTAAGTTATGCATAAAGTATGTAGCACAATAAAGTACTACAATAAATTACTACCAAAGCATACAAGTAAGCAAAAACTTTAACACTACTTCCGTTTCTTTTTTCTATGTGCTGAAAATGAGCCATTTGGGCACAACATTTGGAAAGGGAAAAGTAAAAAAAAAACCTACAAACAGGTAAACCAACTAACCAAACGGCCGCCTCCCTCCCACAGATCGTGGGTCCCATTTGCCAGTGACTCATCCCGTCGCAGCATTCCACCCGCTCTTGTCCACCCGACCCGAGAGCGGCCGCCTCCGGGGAGGGCCACGCCACCCGACGACCCGCGAGGGTGGGGGACACTGACACGCGGACCCAGTCGCCGCCGCCCCGGTGCCGGCCGCCGCCCACCAGTCAGGCACGGGCGCATTGACGCGGCGCTGTCCGTGAGCCGGGACCACGTGAAAGCGGGACGACGACGGCTGGACGCGGGCCCCACACGCCGTTCTTGTTTACCCGCCCCTGCACGCGGACCGAGGCGGCAGTTTCTTCCCCCCTCCCGCGTCCTCTCCTCCGCTCGCTGCGCTCCTCCCCCGTCGTGCTGCGGTGCGTTGGTCAACCCAACCCCCTGCAGGCATTTCCTTCCGCCAACACCTTCCCTTGCTCGCGTCGCCCGTCGCCCCGCGCCGCGCCCGCCCACATGGTGGCAGCGCCGTCGCCTTCGTCGTCCTCGTCCGCGACCCACTAGTACTAGGCGCCTAGCTCGGTCTCTACTGTTCCTTCCGGCCCGGCCGGCAGCAGCCATGCTTCTTCTGCCGCGGCTCCTGGCGGCGGTGGCGGTGGTGCTGGCAGCGGCTGTCGCGGCGGTCGATGCGCAGCCGCAGCAGCCGTTGGCGTCGCGGAAGGACGCGGCGGGGCTGTACAGCCTGCGCGCGTCGCTGGGGCTGCGGGCGCGGGACTGGCCGGCCAAGTCGGACCCGTGCGCGGCGTGGAGGGGCGTGGAGTGCCGCGCCGGCCGCGTCGTGGCCGTCACCGTCGCGGGCCTCCGCCGCCGCCGCCGCCTCGCCGCGGTTCGCAGTCCCGCGCTCGACGGGCTGCGGAACCTCACCGCGCTGGAGCGGTTCAACGCGTCCGGGTTCGCGCTCCCGGCGGGGGAGACGGAGATCCCCGTGTGGTGGTTCGGCCTGCCGCCGCCGCTCGCCGTGCTCGACCTCACCTCCGCCGCGGTCAGCGGGACGCTGCCCGCCGGTCTCGGCGCGTCGAACCTGACGACCTTGCTCCTCGCCGGGAACAACCTGTCCGGCCCTGTCCCGGCGTCCGTCAAAGGCATTCGCTTTCTCGACCTCTCCCGCAACAATCTCACCGGCGAGCTGCCGAACGTCGCCGGTGACGACGGGGCCGCCGCCGCGGCCGCCTCGTTGTTTAATATTTCCGGGAATGCTCTGTACGGCGTGGCCGGTGATGCCATCCGGATGCTCAGGAGAAGGTTTCAGGTGGTGGACGTGTCGAGCAACTATTTGGGTGGAGCTTGGAACGGGTCTGATGGAGCAGTGGTTGCCACGATGAATTGCTTCTCTGGTGTGCCGGGTCAGCGCAGCCGTGTGGATTGTGAGGAGTTTTATCGCAAGCAAGGTGTAAGGCTTGTTGATGCTCCGGCGGCGCCCTCACCTTTGCCGCCGCCACCGCCACCTTCACTACAACCGTTACCAGAGAAGGAGAAGAAGCAGAGGATCTCCAAAAATGTGCTCATTGGAGTCCTTGTCGCTGCGGGAGCATTGATGGTTGTGTTTTTGGTTGCATTGGCGTTCTGTTTGATGGGAAGGAGAAGGAGAGGAGCAGGAAGGGGTGTGGAACCAAACCAGGAAGGAGGCACACACTCTGGGCGTAGGAGGGATAGCAGTGTAAATCCGGTGACATCGTCGCCATCAGCAATGTCACCGACTAGAGCCAACAATGCTGGACACAAGGGCGCGTCTTCAATTTCAGGTGAATTCACCTTTGAGCAGCTTGTCCATGCCACGGGGGGCTTTGGCGACGATAACCTCCTCAAGCATGGCCACTCAGGGGATATTTACCATGGTATATTGGAGAATGGCTCCCACGTCGTTGTTAAGAAGGTTGGTGCAAAGAGTGTCAACAAGCATGCAAGTGAACTGGACTTTTATAAGAGGTACACGCATGAGAGGATTGTTCCATTGCTTGGCCATTTCGCCAGGGATGATGAGGAATTTCTGGCCTACAAGTACATGCCAAAGGGGGACTTGACACATGCGCTGCACAAGAAACCTGTGGACACTGAAGATGGCCTGCCCTCGTTGGATTGGATAACTAGACTGAAGATTGCCACTGGTATGGCTGAAGCCATGTGCTTCCTTCATGACGAGTGTAGCCCGCCATTAGTTCACAGGTATGCAGTACTATATGGTCCACACTTCTACTTGTTCCATTTGTTACTCTGCATTATATGCTGTTGGTACAACCTTGGTATTCAAATATCTGGTCCTGGATGTCCTGCTTTTTGTTTGGCCTCAACACTCAGATCATAATTTTGAATGTTATAGAAAGTCAACATATCTTCCTTAATAGCAGCTTCTCGGCAAAATAAGGTGAAAGTTATGTTGAAGGCAACAAATGCGGTAGGAATAAGTAGTACATAACCTTATGAGATCATTTACAATCTTTAGTTTTATAATTGCTGGGACCCCTCCCGGCTTTTATAATGCAGAAATTGCATTTCATATCATTGGTGCAGTGTTGCCGAAGAAAGGAATCCTATACACCGATTAAATTTTTTCTGATATTGTGAATCACTTGCAAGCATTGGGAAAAAAACTCAGGCTTTGGAGACTGAATGTAATTAATCCTTCTATCGGCTAGAAACAACCACATGTAAACAAACATATATTTAAGTATGATTTGTGTTACTCATAATATTTTTGCTGGAGAAACGTCACTTTCTTCTTCTTTTTTTGGGTGAAGATGGAGATGTGTTGCCTCATATATGTGTATTTTGGAATTATGGCACTTTCGGTCTGGAACAAGTGCACCATTACACGCAGTCTCTATCGTAACATTGCATTCACATTTGACAGTTTACCCTTTTATGTTCCGTGGATATCGTCAATCATTCCAGGAAACTTTTTTGTTATGTACTTTGACATAACTGGAAGCAGTCATCTTTTGCACCTCCTCATGTTTCATTTGACTAATTGTTTCCACCTTGTATCACTTTGACTTGGTATTTTTTTCTCATTAGGTGGGCTTAAGACCTCTAGTTTTCTAAGTTGATGCATATTGTTCTACGCCTTATTTTCTTTGAGATCAATGTTGACATTCAATTCAACGTATTCTAATATTCTGTTAATGTAATTGTAGAGATATCCAAGCAAGCAGTGTCCTTCTTGATGACAAATATGAAGTGCGACTTGGGAGTTTGAGCGAGATATGTGCTCAGCAAAGCGGGGGAAGCCAGAATGTCTTCTCTCGTATATTGAGATCATCAAAGTAAGATCACGACTCGGTCATCCTCATCCTTTTGACTAACCATACTTATTAAGCAATTTGATGATTATATATGCACCTTGTCATGGCTTAAACCCGTAAATTGAATGTACCGTGGCTGAGATTTACTTGGCAACTAGGAACAGTTGGCCTATCACCAATACTAGTTCAATGATAAGACACTATGAACTCTGGAGTCGTCCCAAGGATGCGACATTTTGCCAGATGTCACACAAAGAGCACATCTGTAAACGATTTTTGGTGATATTGAATTGCATATCAATTTAGCATAATTATATATGGTTGCTTGGTGGTGGTTGGCACTTGGTAGTTCACTGCCTGCCCTTCTGAAAATCTGATCATCCTGTTAGTAGTTGAGCAAACAACAACCTTGATCTTCTGAACCTGATTATTTCTTTTCTCTTGAAAGTTCATATGGACCGCTAGATTGAAGTTGTTAACTGACATTGGTTTATGGCGCTTTCTTGTGGCAGGTCACTCGAGAAACATACATCAGGTGCCTAAATCTTTACACTACCATTTATTTAAAATTCTAATGTTGTTTATGATGGAGGAACAGTAATTACGTACCATTTTGTCCTATAGAGACTAAGAGTAGTACATAAAAATTTCATGTCCAAAAGTCCTAACATCCATTCTCTCGTCTTACATGACAGGCCCGCCAGCGACTTGCTCATACGACGTCCACTGCTTCGGCAAGGTGCTGCTCGAGCTGGTAACAGGCAACTTCAGCATCAGCGCGCCAGCTGCCGCGCCCGCGGCCTCAGAGGAGTCGTCGGAGTGGCTGACGAACACGCTGACCCACATCAACGCCGGTGACAAGGCGGCCATCACGGACATCGTCGACCCACTGCTCCTGGTGGACGACGACCACCTGGAGGAAGTGTGGGCGGTGGCCGTCATCGCCAAGACGTGCCTGAGCTCCAAGCCGTCGCGCCGCCCGTCGGCGCGCCACGTGCTGCGCGCCCTGGAGAACCCGCTGCGCGTGGTGCGCGCGCCGCTGCCGGCGTCCCGGTCCAACTCGTCGCGGCAGCTGCGGCGGAGCGGCTCGTCGCGCAGCTCGTGGCAGTCCGCGTTCCAGGGGAACAACGGCCGGGCGCTGGACCGGAGGCACTCGGCCAGGTCGTTCGGGAGCGGAGCAGGGGCGTCGTTCTCGTACAGGAGAGCAGCCCCGGGTGTCACGCCGGAGATCGTGCCGGAGCCGCCGGCTGGTCCGGAAGATGACGACGGCGTCGCGTAGAACACCATTGATTATTTTTTGTTTTTTTGGTTGCCCGCGTTCGTGATTCTTTTCTCCTACATGATCTGTTGTTGTCTTGCGTGTATAAATCTGTTGTTGTCTGATACATGATCAGGTGTTCCGACATGAGAACTGTGCATAAAAGAGCAATTTTTAAACAATTTTTTCCCTGTTTTTGGAGTGAGATGTAAACTTTATTTTGAGGAAAAAAAATTTCTATGCTACTTAAAATTGCAATTGGGCCTCCCTCCCGTTTCGTGGCCCACCTGGAATCCCAAACCTAAAGCACTGTGTGAGACACTGAGACCTGCGTAGCCGGACGGAAGGCTCGGCGGCGGCTAGGGCAGAATGGCGTCCCGATTCCTCCTGCGCGGTGCGGCCTCAGCTGTCGGCCGATCGGCGCGCAGCCAAGGCGTTCCCGCGGGTCAGGTCTTCCGGGCGCCGCTGCTGGATCTCCCGAACGGAGCTTTCTCTTGCCTCGGAAGCATTTCTGCCGCCGGTCAGGTCCGTCCGTCCGCGCGTTCTCCTCCATTCCTTATCTCATCTCATCTTCCTGTCCTGATGCTAATTAGTCCTCAGCTCCGTATCCTACTCCCTGTTCGAAACACCCCGTTTAGTTTGTTTGGAAAGTAGAACCATTTCTGGCACGGTTTCAGTTTAGATTGGGTAGCTGCTGGCCTGAGCTTTACAGTTTTCTTTTCGTATGTATAAGGTCACTGAAATTTCATTTTTTTTTTTGGTACTGAAAAGGAGACGGTATGATCTCACAAGTATGCCACATAGTAATGTGATCACTACTTGATGAGTGGTAAAACACCCACCACTGCATGCAGCTGGACAGCATATGGCGCACTTTATGCAGCGAAATGGTCTAACCCTTTTCTTATTCTAACCATATAAAAATTGTTAGCATTTGTTCTTGATCCAAAGAGTTAGTTGGGAGAAAAATCTTAAATTTCCCTGTGTGTGTAGTTTCACCTTTTTATGAGGTAGTAATAATGACAAAAGTTTACGTGCAGGGCATTCGTCATTATGCAGAACAATCTGGTCCTTGTAGGAGCATAGCAGAGGTGGACAAAGCAGTGAGGGACTTAGAGAGGAGCTTGGAACTAGATGCACCCAAGGCAAAGCGTACGCGATCTATCGGGAAAAAAGGGGGAGAAGCCATGATGCTTCCGCTCCATTTTCATTACGAAGATGTACTACGTCAGGATCTGCTGCTCAAACTGAATCACACAAACATTATGGAAATTCCTGGACTGTTTGAAATCAGACTAGTACCAAAAACTGCATCTGATTTCAAGCCCCAGATTGGAAAAATGGCCATGGAGATATTGTGTGGCCAGAGATTCGTACAGGCGCAAGGGGATCCAGTTGGAAGGAAGAACTCTCGGTCCAATCCGTTCTATGGCGGTGAGAAAGACGCTGCCAGTGGCTTTGCACGACAAAGCGTTCTCCGAGGGCATGCGATGTACAACTTTTTAGTCAGGATGTTGACGGTAATGTCTATGTTGGATTCTAAGGTCCAAGTGAAGGAGAACACGGTAAAATTCTTCATGGAAACAGAGTTTTGTGAGTTCTCCCCTGAACTGGAAGATCATTTCGAGATCTTCGAGCATATGCGAGGGTTCAATGTGACTGTTGTCACTTCGGCCAGTACAAAGGAGGTGACATCACTACTGTGGAGTGGTTTGTTGCTAAAAGATGAGGGGGAAACTATCTAAGGTAAATATTGCTGATCGCTTTTTATGTTTAAATTTTAATCTCCTCAACTTTGTATTTGCGTTCCTGGTTAAACCAATGAACTATGCAGGTTGTGAAGGTTGTCACTGTCAGAGATACTTTCGGACCTTTGGTAGAGCTCGAGGAATGCAGCATATCTGTTTTGTGGCCTGAATGAAGTTTGCGTGGTTGTTAAGTGTAGCAATATGGAGCTCATGTTTTACCACTTTCAGTACTTTGAACCTATTCTAGATCCACCAATAACCATTGTGGAGCTCATTTTTACCACATTTAGTATTATGAAGTCGATGTAGACTCCAATAACCAGCTTTCTTATTTCTGAGGTTCATGTTGTACAATAGAATGCTACCCTGTGAGTGAGGGCATTTTTGTTCTGCCAAGGTCATATGGAGAATATTTGCTTGCAGTTGCGCCTGCCTTTGTCAAAATCGCCGAATGTTAAACACACCATATTACTACACAGGAACGGTGAATAAAAGGCCACTATCTAATTGAGTGACTAATATGCAAAAACTATTATGGTGCAAAAATGCAAAAACTGATTATGAGGCACTAGATTGCCATCCAGATTTGAAGCTGGAAAAGCTGTGGCGGATACATCAGACACTTAAAGTTTACAGACACTCACACATAATTTTTTTATTAATATACGATTTCTAAACATTTTTAATATAAACAACACACAAAATGAAAAAAATTCAAAATTGACCCACCTTTGTATGTGTCCTTAACGAAATTCAAATTTCGTATGTGTCATGTATGAAATTCAAATTTCGTATGTGTCAAAAACAAAATTCTTTTTTAAGCTGACGCAAATATGTTTTATTGAATTTTGAACTACATTTTATGAAGCTTTAGAGTAAGAATTTGAAAGTTTTTCAATAATACAAAATGTAGAGTAGATTGTGAAGTTATTTATGCAAGGAGGAACATATTGTTGTAGTATTGGGAATCAAAAGTTATTGAATATTGAATTGTGTAATACGATCACAATCATTCAGTTTATGTGATCGTAATACCAACTTTGAAAATCAATATCTCTCAATTCAATGGACGAAATATATCGGAAATCTATTCCTTAGACTCACCAAAACTAATACTATAATTTATGATACAACAATTTGTAGCAATTGTACATCTAAATATTTCAAAACTGAGATTCAAAACTCAATAAAACATACCTGCGCCAGCTTAAAATGAATTTCGTTCTTGACACATATGAAATTTGAATTTCGTAAATAACACATACGAAATTTAAATTTCGTCCATGACACATACGAAGGTAGGTCAGTTTTGATTTTTTTTTTCAGTTTGTGTGTTGTTTATATTAAAAACGTTTAGAAATCGTATATTAATAAAAAAATTCCTCACACATATCCAAGGAAGCAGTGGCTACAGAAGCAGTAGCATTTGAAAATAGCAGGGAGGTAGGTAGGTTAGACAGATGAAAGCCTGATAATGTTGTGTGTGTGTGTAGTATGTAAAGGAAAAGGAGAAGAAAAAAACACAGGAAATATGTGCTTCCTGGCTATGTGCCATGATGTACACGTTTTGATGGGAAATATAAATAGTAATGTTATTGAGAATTCAATGATGTATTGACCATATTGGAGGCGCCACAAATACAGTGCAGATGAAAGATCTCAATTTTTTTAAAAAAATAACAGAAATAACCTCGTAAATCAAACAAGTTTGATACATAAATACGTACATAACAATAAAATGAAACTGGAAATTAAACTCTTACAAGTATACAAAGTCTCAAAACAAATCAGGTAAAATACAAAAGAACACAAAGTCTGCAGGTAGAAACAGCACTAGCAGAACACTGAACAGAAAAACACGCACAGGAGTGGTCACAGGCGTGCATGCACGGACGCTTGGCATGGCATGGCTTGCTCAGGCCTTGGGAGGAGGCGCGGCGGCGAAGGGCATGGGCACGCTGGGAATGGCGGGCATCTGCACGGTGGGAATGGAAGGCATCGGCGGCAGTGTGAGCTTGGGGACGCCGGGAACCGCCGGCATCGGCGGTAGCGTGACCTTGGGGATGCCAGAAACCGCCGGCATCGGCGGCAGTGTGAGCTTGGGGATGCCGGGAAGAACCGCCGACGGCATTGGCGGCAGGGTCACCTTGGGCACGGCCGGCACGACCACCGCGGGCATGGGAGGCAACGTGGCGGCGGCGCCGGGAACAGTTGGCACCGTCGTCGGCACGGTCACCGCCGGCACAGTCGGCACCGCCGGCATCGGTGGCAGGGTCACTGCGGGCATCGGTGGCAGGGTGACCGCAGGCAAGGTTGGTTTCGGCACGGCCGGAACGCTAGGGACGGCAACCGGCGCGGCGGCCTCGGTTGCGGCGCTGTCGTCGGCCAGCCGGCGAGCCGCATGGCAAGTGCCGCTGCCTAGAATGAGCATGATGGCCACGATGAGGGCCATCGCGGGGAGACGACGAGAGGTAGACGACGACGCCATTGGTGAGAACTCTCGGCTAGCTATCAGGCTGGCCCGGCCGCGCGCTCTGAGTCGAGAGCTAGTTTTGTGAAAGAATCGAGAGCTAGTTGAGGATGGAGAAGCATGAGGGAAGGGATGGCAATTTATAGCCCAGCAGCAGACGATTATTGGCGAGAATGGCAATCCGACATTGGTTGTTGACCTTCCGAACCGAACCGGTTCGAGGTGATTGTTGGGTTTGGGTGAACCGACAGATGTGGTGACCGGTCTTGCATGTCTGTTCCATGGTTAGCTCAACCTCTTGCTTAGTTTTGTTTCTGCTTCTACTACTAGTTCTCAATGCCCAAATTACCACTTTTTTTTTTCAAATCGTAGAGGAGGCATATTGTAGTTGGATTTCAGACTAAGGACCGTAAGAAATATGCAAATATTATAAATCTTCATTGTAGGTTTCCAGATTTGGACCCATGAAAACAATACTCCCTCCATTGTGAAATAAATGATATTATACTCCCTCTATCCCATAATAGATGTCGTTTTGGACAAAGAAAACAACTAAAAATGAACTACAAGTTGATGTCATAACGACATCTATTATGGGAATGAGGGAGTAATAAAAAAATTTGGTTCAATTTGAACTAAAATAGTTGTCCTAAACATCATTTATTTCAAAAACAGAGTGACTGTACTGGTTCCTAGTTCCTCCACTGCATGTTCAGTTCGAATAGCCAGATGGCCATGGACTATTGTACTTGTCCCATTTGATGAATTAGCAAGATGGGTTGTGGACCACGCACCACCTCATCCCTCGTAAGTACATGCATGCTTGAAGATCGCAGTCATCCCACCAAAATTTAGTGGATGGTCTCTTAAATGGAACATTTCTAATATGAGCAGACTCTTCAAACCAAACACAACATAACTCCCCGTCCAAAATTGACTCAAGGGGGTAATTGCCCAAAAAAACAGGTCAGCCAATCAAAGCTTATGCTGTATGACAAAAAATATCGCATCTCCAATCCACCAGACACGCAAGAGGTCAATATCAGGCAGAGCAATACCAACTCATCCAAAATTTTCATTTACACAAACATCAGTTAGGCATTAGCATATGTTTATTTCCTTTTATTTCTAAAACATTACACAGAGTGCAGAGAACAAAAGAGAAGGCTACAATCCAAGTCACACTCTGAGCCAGGAACGTCCAGCTCCTGCTTTATTAACACCTTACAAGGAATTTTCTAAGGTGAATGGTGCCCCAATCAATAAACACGAGCCTTTGGTGGGAACGACTCGACTTCATCGTCCAGTGTGTTCATGTGCACCGGTCTGTATGCCAATCGAACCTTCTCATTCTCCCAGTATCTGCTCAGGAAAGAACATCAGTAAATCAGGATCCTCTGGATTCTCGAGTAAACATCAACATGATTAACTTGATAAATTTATGCTGCTCACTGTGTTAAAATTGAATGATGCACGTCATGTACTGCCTTTGCTTTTCAAGTGGGTTTTTAAATTCAACTTGGCACAACTCGTGATTGGCCAAAAGCTTAAATATGGTTTCTATGATACAATACAAACTGACAAAATGCAGAATGCAGCAACTGAAAACAAAGGACAGAGCATTTGATAAAATTTGTGGAAGCGAGATGATAATTACCCCAGTGAGTGCTTCATCCAGTGCTCATCATCTCTTGTCTGTAAGCAAAGACAAAAATGATTGCTGTTATAGCAGAGATGCATGTGGTACAAGGAAAAGGAGAGGGGAAAAATAAGCAACAAACCGTGAAATCTTCACGAGCATGAGCTCCTCTGCTTTCCTTCCGAGCCTCTGCTGAATGCATTGTTATGCATGCATTTATCAACAGATTTTCCAGCTCTATGGTCTCTATCAAGTCTGAATTCCTGTAGAAATAAGTTACGGATGAAGAAACAAGTTAATAAATGAATGAGTACCAGCCAAACATGTTGTTAGCACCTTATTCAAAAATACATACCATATGAGACTCCGATCGCTGAGCTTCACATCATGGAAACTCTCCCACGCTTTGCTAATCAGCTGACAGCCTAATAAACCATAAGGTCAGTTAGATAAACAAGCAAACAATCCTAACAAATAGTGACACCTAGTAGTGTTTCTCTTCACAATATCTGTCATGATTGCCCCTTCTCTAAATATATGTCACTAGTCTATGGTGGCAGGTGATAACACTTGACAGATGTTTCTGTAGCACAGCAAGGGGCAGAACTCTAAGTAACATAAGCATACCTTCTTCAAGAGTTTCTTGTGTACGGAACACAGCAGCATTGTTTTGCATAACACGTTGCATGTTGAGACGGATCTTGGAGGTTGGCAATGACCCATTTGCATTTCTTAGCTTGTCCAACCAAGCTATGGTCTTTTCTCCAGCATCTTTTTCAAGTGGTTTTTGCTTGTCACCTGTACAATAGTTCAACAGGCATATTAGTGGGGTCGAGGAGAAGAAAATGAATTACCATGTAAAAGGAAAGAAACTTGCCTGGTTTAGAAATTTCAGCCACCCTGTTCGCACAAGCTCTGCCAAAAACAACTATGTCAAGAAGTGAGTTCGCCCCGAGCCGATTTGCACCATGGACAGATGCACATGCTGCTTCTCCAGCAGCCATAAGGCCAGGAACAACAACATCTGGATTGTCACCCTTGATGTGCACAACCTAAAATCCAGAACGGAACTTCATTTAATTATCATGTCAGGAAGTACAGTCTAATCATATTTAATGTATATTAGATACAAACCTCCCCATGGTAATTTGTTGGGATACCACCCATATTGTAGTGCACAGTAGGCAAAACTGGAATAGGTTCCTTGGTGACATCCACACCAGCAAAAATAGCAGCAGTCTCAGAAATACCAGGAAGCCTTTCCTTAAGAACCTCAGGAGGAAGATGGTTCAGATGCAAATAAATGTGGTCCTTCAATGGCCCTGAAGTTAATAATCAGATTAGAAGGATAAGTTCCACATGAAAACGACAGTTCTAAACAACAAAATGAGTGCTGCGAACATACCAACACCACGACCCTCTCTAATCTCCATTGTCATTGATCTTGAAACAACATCACGAGAAGCAAGATCTTTTGCAGTAGGGGCATATCGTTCCATGAAGCGCTCGCCTTCACTGTTCCTAAGGATACCACCTTCACCACGGGAACCTGATGGGAAAAATACAGAAACCATCAGGAAAAGAAGACCTTAAACCAACATATGAAGTACACCAATACACCATCAATAACTACTTAGAAGAGTTTTTAAAAATAAGCAAAGGATAATAAGGTCGAACATATACAACCTTCAGTGATCAGGCATCCAGCACCATAAATGCCTGTTGGATGGAACTGCACAAACTCAAGATCCTGCAGTCACACATATCAGGAAAGAAAAATCAGGACAGAAACATGGACGAGTAATTGATAAAAGAAATGTGGACATAATCATGCACGGATAATTAATAAAGTAGTATCAGATGAGAAGACTGACCTGAAGAGGTAAACCAGCACGTGCAACCATAGCATTGCCATCTCCAGTACATGTATGTGCTGATGTTGCAGAGAAATAGGCTCTGCCGTAGCCCTATGTCCATAAACCAAAAACGAACTCATCACTATGATTGATGCAAACAAACAATTTTATATTTCAAAATGTTAAGATTTCTTACTCCTGTGGCTAGAATTGTATTGTTAGCACGGAAACGGTGAAGGGTGCCATCCTCCATGTTTAAGGCAATGACTCCCTGACAGTTACCTGGAATATTATTGCAAGTTACTTGTCAGAGCCATAGACATGGAATATACTTCACAGGTCACACGATAAAAGCAATACCAGGAAAAAACAGGGATGTGTATAATATTATCAACAGAAGTGCAATTACAACAGAGTAAGCAAGTATAATGACTTGCCTTCTATTATCACTAATAAAACTACAAGCAATCTAGTTTCATGAAACACGATGGCAATTGAAAGAAACCAATATACAAAAGTAGTGTGCCACGGCATATGTGCTAGAACCCAGTTAACCCAACAAAAGTCACCAGGTTTTGGAAAAGGGAACTATAACAACTCATATTAACTAAGGAAATCATATCCAATTCATTGTTCACGTTTTGGAATGCGACAAGGTACAAAGACAGTTGGCGATGTACAAAAAAGGCCAAGTTATCTAACCTTCACTGTCCATGCAAAGGTCTAATGCAAAATATTCCACGAAAAACTGCGTATTGTGCTTCATTGCTTGACCATATAGCGTGTGTAGCATAGCATGCCCTGTTCTGTCAGCAGCACAGGCACATCGGTAGGCCTGTCCACCTGGTGATAGCAAATCGTTATAAGAAGCAGACAAAGGTAAGTCAACACTGCATTACAAAAGCAATACTAAGTGAAGACTGCATTTGAAAAGTAAGTTACTCAGTTATGACCTTTCCCAAAATCTAAGCTCTGTCCTCCAAAGGCACGCTGGTATATCTTTCCATCTTCAGTTCTTGAGAAAGGTAAACCATAGTTCTCAAGCTCAATGACAGCTTTTGGTGCTTCTCTGCACATATATTGAATGGAATCTTGGTCACCTGGAAATGAATGAGAATGCGTATCAAAAGCAATGTCAAAACATATGACACCATGATAGCAGCTTGAAATTATTATTTCAAGTTAATACTTAAAAATAAAAACTAATACAAGCTAAAACTGTTGGTCCTTCCTACTATAACAAAACAAAATGATATGGGAAAAACACTTGTTATGATGCAGCTTACCAAGCCAATCACTCCCCTTAACAGTGTCATACATATGCCATCTCCAGTCATCTTCGGACATGTTTCCAAGAGCAGCATTTATGCCTCCCTGCATATAGTCTTGCAAATTAGTGCAAGTGAAGCCCGTGAAATGGCAAAGCATAGTAAGGGAGCAAAAAGTATCATGCCTAAATACCAAAAAAACTTAAATGGGATCTAGACCTACTTAAAAAAACGTTGATATTGCTGCATGATTCATGTTAACTAGGGTAATGCGAAGTGTAGGATAAGGAAAAATCTTAACTCCAAACAGGGAGCAGGACAGTACAAGGGGTAAACTTGATGGCAATCTAATACAGGTCCAAGTTATACCTGGACAGACATAAACCATTTCGGTAATCTTATACAAGTTTTATGAGTCATATTTTCACCCATAACTGATGGTCAATTATTAAAAGAAAAACATCAAAATTCCTTCATCAGGGAGCCTTGTGGGGGAGCAGATGCCCCATGCTTCCATGCACAAAACGGATGATGCAACCGACGCACTCAAACAAGCAGTTCATCACCAGTTAACATGATCTCACTTGTTTAAGTGACCAATTTCAGTCTGAACCATAATACACAGCAATCATGCCACTGAACAAATGAGAAGCTCAGCCAAACAGAATACGCGTCAGTTTCGATTCCAAACCAAAGCCAATCAACCAACCAACCAACGACGTCTACCACAGAGGAGAGAGGACAACTGAGTACCACAGCTGAGATCAGGTTATGCAGCAAAAGAGCGGCGTTACCTGTGCCGCGACGGTGTGCGAGCGCGTGGGGAAGAGCTTGGTGATGCAGGCGGTGTTGAACCCGTGCTCGGAGAGGCCGATCGCGGCCCGGAGCCCCGCGCCGCCGGCCCCCACCACCACCGCGTCGTACGTGTGGTCCACCACCGTGTAGGACGCCTGCGAACATCCAACGAACGGATCAAATCATTAGCCCTCCCGCATTCTGGGAAGGAACGGAGTCATCTGATCACGCTACTGCCAGGCAACGAATTGCTAAAAATGGATGGACGGATCGCCACGAAGACGAAGGAAGGATGGAGAAGCGGAATCCATCTGAACCGACCGCCGCGAATCGCCGGTTTTACACGATCCCGGATCAATGCACGGTCGGGAAAGAAAAAAAGGGTGGCAAGTAGATCGGAGGCGTGGATCGGGGCGTACCGAGGCCGTGGAGAGGAGTCTGGAGGCGGATGAGGCCCTGGCCTTCGAGAGGCCGCTGAGGCCGCGCGAGACGCAGCTGCGCCACATCGCGCGCGCGGAGATGGATCTCGGGGCGGCGGCGCAGGTGTGGCTTTTGGGCGACGGCGTGCCGGGGGAGGGGAGGGGAGGTGGAGAATGGGTGGCGGTGGAGAAGACGACGGAAGGGGAGGTTGGCAGACTGGGAAGGTCGTTTCGTTTAAAGAAGAGCAGATGAACGGTACCTGAATTTGCTTGCGTGTCATGTATGCACGTGCACGAATTTTTAAAATGCATATTTACATCTATAAATTTATTAAATTGTTTTTTAAAAAAAGTTTGTCACCTTCTAATTTAAAAATGAAAAAAAAAAATGACAAACTTTTGAAAAAAGAGGGAATATCATCTAGATCCAAAATAAATATCTGATGTATCGTTTTCCACACGAGCAAAAGATTCATAAACAACAGGCTCGCACATATTTCTGATGTACTCTCTCCATCTACATGAACTTATCGTTTTGTAGTTCATTTTTGAACTACAAAACGACAAGTTCATTAAGACGGAAGAAGTATTTCCCTTTAGCAATCCTTTGGCATTTCGTCCATCATATGGAGTGCATTGATGCCATCAGACAATAATATAGGCCACAGCCAGGGATAATAAAACTTCAACATATGTCATACTCCCTCCTTCTCACAATAATTGTCATTTTAGACAAGATTTTTAATTCAAAATGAAGTAAAAATTTTGTTCAAAACAACAATTATTATATAAAAAAAAGAGTACATAATACGTGCCGAATTAGATAGTGGCCTTTTATTCGCTGTTCCTATGTAATATTGTGTGATTAACATTCGACGAGTTTGACAAAAGCGGATGCAGTTGTGCCAAATGCAAGCAAAAATTCTCCATATGACCTTAGATGAACAAAAATGTGATCTCTCACATGGTAGCATTCTATATTACAACATCAACCTCAAATAAGAAAGCTGATTGGAGTCTACATTGACTTCATAAATCATAATACTAAATGTGGTAAAAATGAGCTCCATAATGGTTATTGGTGAATCTAGAATAGGTTCAAAGTACTGAAAGTGGTAAAACATGAGCTCCATATTGGTACTACAGTTAACAACCACGCAAGCTTCATTCAGACCACAAAACAAATAAGCTGCATTCCTCCAGCTCCACCAAAGGTCCAAAAGCATCTCTGACAGCACAACGGCAACCTGCATAGTTCATTGAAGGTTCAACCAGATACCCAATTACAACGTCGTCGTGGTCGAGGAGACTAAACATAAAAAAGCGATCAGCAGTATTTACCTTAGCTAGTAGTTTCCCCCTCATCTTTTAGCAACAAGCCACTCCACAGTAGCGATGTGACCTCCTTCGTACTGGCCGAAGTGACAACAGTCACATTGAACCCTCGCATATGCTCGAAGATCTCAAAATGATCTTCCAGTTCCGGGGAGAACTCGCAAAACTCCGTTTCCATGAAGAATTTCACCGTGTTCTCCTTCACTTGGACCTTAGAATCCAACATAGACATCACCGTCACCATCCTGACCAAGAAGTTGTACATCACATGCCCGCGGAGAACGCTCTATCGCGCGAACCCGCTGGCAGCGTCTTTCTCACTGCCACCGTAGAACGGGTTGGACCGAGAGTGCTTTCGTCCGACCGGATCCCCCTGCGCCTGCACGAACCTCTGACCGCACAGTATCTCCATCGCCAGTTTCCCGATCTGGGGCTTGAAATCGGACGCTGTTTTTGGTACCAGTCTGATTTCGAACAACCCATGAACTTCCATAATGTTCGTGTGGTTCAGTTTGAGCAGCAGGTCCTGACGCAGTACGTCTTTGTAGTGGAAATGGAGTGGGAGCATCATGGATTCTCCCCCTTTTCTCCCGATTGATCGAGTTCGCTTTGCTTTGGGTGCGTCTAGTTCCATGCGGCCCCTCTCTATGTCCCTCACTGCCTTGTCCACCTCTGCTATGCTCCTACAAGGTCCAGGTAGTTCTGCGTGATGACCAATGCACTGCACGTAAAACTTTTTTGTCATTATTTATGTACTGTACCTCATAAAAAGGTGAAACTACACACGGGGAAGTTTAAGATTTTTCTCCCAACTGACTGTTTGGATCAAGAACAAATCATATATGGTCAGAAATAAGATCCCACGAGCAAAGCAAAGCAAATCAGTCCCCGCGATCTCGGAACCGAACCATCTGATCACGCTACCGCTAACGAATCGCTAGAAATGGATGGATCCCTACGAAGACGAAGGAGAAGCGGAATGCACGGTCCACGATCCCGGATGAATGCGCGGTCGGAAGCAGGGTCGGGAAAAAAGAAGGGTGGTAGATCGGAGGCGGGGGCGTACCGAGGCCGCGGAGAGGAGCCTGGAGGCGGATGAGGCTCTGGCCTTGGATAGGCCGCGCGAGACGCAGCTGCGCCACATCGCGCGCGCGCGGATCTCGGGGCGGCGGTGCAAGTATGGCTTTTTGCAAGGCGGCGCGCTTCGGGGGAGGGGAAGTGGGAGGGGACGAGCGGCAGCGGAGGAGAGAAGACGACGGAAGAGGCGGGGTAGGGCGTTCGTTGAGACGGTTTTACCCTCGCGTTCATTAGACATTCTCTGGATAGTGCCACTGTATGTGGATAATCGTTTATTCTTTTTGTTTATTTTTCCCTACTGCATTCACGAACTTTTAAACAGTAAACAAAACATCATCTTCGTTGCCCAAAAAATGGTACGTAAATCAGAAATCAACAGTAATCAGCTTGTTGCCACTGGAAATCGACAGTAATCAGCTTGTAAACTAGATTGTACGTACCAGATATAACATTGGTCCGGAAAATATTTTAGCGATCGCAATATACTCCTTCCATCTCAAATTACTTGTCACGGAATGACAAGTAATTTGAAATGGATAGGGTATTACATACATGAAAATAACTATATAAGCTAGTCTAATTACCGTAATAATCGTCTTGTGGTTAGCCTTCATGCTCTTGGAAGCCTAGCTCCAACAATGTCATATGTAGGATTTGTTTGGTTTTTAACTTTGTTTACCTTATCAATATGTTGGTTTTACCAAATATTGGTAAAGGAATTGGCCACCCAATTTTTGGACAATATTGGTAAGAAAGATGAACTAACACATCATATGGGTGAATTGGCTTGCCAAAATTTGACTTCAATCCAAATGCACACTTACTTTATAGTCAACTACCACAATTTGGTAAGGTAGGCATTGGTAACAATCCAAACAGGCTCGTACTCTGAGCACGAATACGCCGGTAACAATAGATGACAGTGGGTCGCCTCTGATTCTACTATGTAATGTACTTGTTTTGGAGGTGTACTAAAATTTTAAGGTAGTCGTCGTTGAATGAAAGAAAGATAAATGTGTTGCATTTAGCGTTCACAGTAGGTTGTGTCGATAAACAAATTGTTGTTATAGGCGTCATGCAACAAAGGCATGATAGCTGAAACCTAACTCGCCTATCATTGCACCTAGTTAGATGCAATTATACGTCAAATGTGTTATCACGGTAACTATAAACATAAATACATGTATAACACTTAACATTGCAAGTAAACAACCAAAAGTCCAATACGACTCCTAAAGCATCACTGAAAAATATAACGGTAATACTAAAAGACAAGCGCCTAAATCTGGTGTTGGTGTCAAGCGACTCGCGACACTAGGGGTAGCTGCTGGACAAGCACTTAAGTTTTTTCTTTTTCTTTTATTTTGTTATTTGTTAATTCGTAATTTATAAGAATTGTGTTAATTGTAAAATAACAAAACTAAAAAATTTTGTAATTGATTAACCTACAAAATTAGAGATTGATGATTAATTATAAAAATTAGTAGTTATTAAAAGCAATTAGCTACTAAATACACGGTGCTTGAAATTAGAAAATCTCAGGCACCTGGAATCTAGACAGTCCCAACATATAATGCTCATATCAATACTTAAATGAAGTCTGGTACCACCACACCAAGTTGAATGCAACTCTATATCAAATGAGTAGTCACCTTAGCTACAAGTATAAATACATACATAAAACTCAATATTACACCTAAATGACTAAAAAAACAATACAACTCCCAAAACATCAATACATATATACCCTCCACAATACACCTAAACGGTAATAGTCCAGTACCATCACACGTAGTTGGATGGAGGTCCACGTCAAATGTGTTGTCACCTTAGTCACGAGCGTAAATACATACATAATGTTCAATGTTCCATGTAAACGGGCAAAAATCTAATTCAACTTCTAATCCATCAATACATATATAATGCTCAAATTAAACCTGAACGGACATAGTCTAATACCATCATTGCCTCAAATACGTCATTAGACATAGTCTAATACCATCGTTGTCTCAAATACATCATCGTCGTAGCCACAACCATAAATGCATATATAACACTCAATATTACACATGAATGATTAAAATCTAATAAAACCCCAGAGCATCAATACATGTATAGCACTCGCATCACACCTAAACGTTCATAGTCTAATACCATCGCATCTAGCTGGACGTAAAAATTCTACGTCAAATGTACTGTCACCATAGTCACAAGCATAAATACATATATAGTGCTCAACATTATACGCAGGTGATAAAAAATCTAATATGACTCCTAACTAGTTTGATGCATTTAACACTTAAAAATGTATCATCACTGCAACAACAAACATAAGTGCACTCTTAGAGTGCCATATAGCACCATTGATGCCAACGCGACTAAAAGATATTTGCACATTCAACAACAGATAAATAGCAATAAATAAGTTAACACATAATCAAAGAGTCTAGATGCAAAAATATCTCTCAGGAACGATTGGACCGAATATTTTATTCGTTTCGAAAACTGCAAACCCACTTTTCCTCCGCTCACACCACCGTGGTAAATATCATCATAGCTACAAGCATAAATGCATTGTTTGGTATTACACACAAATGAAAAAATTCAAAATAAAATCATACTATTTTGATAAATCGAACACTTCCGTCTACACCGAGTCTTTTATTCGGTTAAGAAACTCCAATCTTAGCTTTTCTTTGCTCACGCAGCCGTTATAAATATAATCGTAGCTACAAGCATAAATGCATTCTTCGATATCACATGCCAATGACCAAAATTCCAATACAGATCTAACTACTTTCATATATCTAACACTTTTGTCTACACGAAGTCTCTTATTCGATCCAAAAATTACAGTCCTATCTTTCCTTTGCTCGCGCAACCGTTATAAATATAATCGTAGCTACAAGCGTAAATGCATTCTTCAATATTACATACAAATGACCAAATTTTCAAAACAGATCCAACTACTTTGATAAATCTAACATTCCAAAATATATAGCCATTGCAACAACAAACATGAGTGCACTCGAGTGGTCTCTGTTAAGAAAGTTCACTCACTAGGGGTCTAAGCGCAAAAGATCCTCGATAGGAAGCCTGCGCTGCGCTGCGCCAGGTCTTTTATCCCGACCGGAAACTGCAGCCCCACCTCTCACTTTCGCTCGCTCGCGCCTGTGACGACGGCGGCGATGGCAGGGATCGACGCGGCGGAGAAGCCGAAGGTGGAGAAGATGGAAGGGGAACGGGCCTGAGGCGGAGAAGGTGGACAATGAAGATGAGGAGCTGGCTCCGTGTGGGAGTCGGCGTGAGTGCGGGTTGTAATACGGGGTGAGTTGAACTGACGTGTGGGCCAGTCCTGGCATGTGGGTCCGGGGGTATGCCCCTGCTGAGTATGTAACCGAACAAGGAAACAGAGGGAAGGAACGAACTGAAAAACGATATTCCACCGAAACGAATCTCTTATCGCCGTTCCTCCGCGCGCTCGACGCCGACGGAAATCTCCCGTGCGCTCTCACGTCGGAGATTCGGCGATCTCCGGCCAAGGGACAGCACAACTGGTATCAGAGCGTGGTCCTCGGCCTTGCGATCGGCGGCGGCGGCGCACACTCGGTGGTGTCGCATCTCTGAGCCGTAAAATCCCGGGAAGGAGGGAGGCGGTGAGATCGCGCGGCAACCCTTGCCGCCGGTCACCTTCTCGGTTGGTTCAGGGTGCGGTCGGTCACCACAGCGCCGACGACGCAACCAATTCCGTCATTCCGACGCGAGTTGTTCTCAGGAGAGGGTCATCGTCGCTGCTGATCTCCGAGATCGGCGGCGCGACAGCCTATCGAGACGGCGCCAACACCAAAACCGTCGGTACAGACGCGATTCGTTCTACACGCGATGGAGGAGGTGCAGGCGAAGGAAGGTGAGCGGTGGGAGCGTGTGTTCGGGCTTCTGGAGGGGCTAACGAATGGCCAGCGGGAGTTGCAGGGTCAACAGGCCCTAGCTGCGTCTGTGGTGGAGCAAGCGGCGAAGGAGAGGGACGAATTGTTCAAGCACATGGAGGATTTCGGACGTCGATTGGAAGAGTTGGAAATTGGGGTTCGCGCTCGACGGAACGAATCTGATCGAGGGTCACGCAGATCGGATTCGGAAGGGGCGGAACCATGGGGTCGACGCCGACCTGTTGGTCCTGGAGGGTTTCATGGAGGCGGGGACGACCCGGGGAGCGACCGGAGAGAGGAGCTTCGTCCTCCACGGCGCAGGAGGCAGATGAACGATGGGGGTCGACAGGCATGGAGGGAGGCTGCCGACAGGCCATCTGAGGACAAAACGTGGATGAAGCTGTCGTTCCCAAAATTTTCAGGAGATAATCCAACCATCTGGCTTGATAAGTGTGAAGACTATTTCTCCTTGTACAAGGTGGCTGAAGAGTTTTGGGTTCGAGCTGCATCGCTGCACATGGAAGGGAAGGTAGCAAAATGGCTACAAATTTTTAAACGCAATGAGGGATTCAGTACTTGGGCCAGGTTCTCAGAGGCAGTGAAGGAGAAGTTCGGGTCCTTTGAATACTCTCAAGCGATGTACGATCTCCTACATCTGCGTCAGACCGGGAAGCTGGAAGAGTATGTGGCTAGTTTTGAGGAGGCCTGCTACGCCACAGCGATGCACAACCCGGAGATGGATGAAGTTTTCTTTGTACAACAGTTCATAAAAGGTCTTCGCCCAGAATTGCAAGGACCAGTGCAGTCGCAGTTGCCTCAGTCTGTGACAAGAGCTTCGATGCTTGCAAAGATTCAGAGAGATATGGTTGACAAAGGGAAGTTCTCAACCACTCGGGCTTCGATTGCAGCACGTAACACACTTCGGGTGGAAGGAAAAGGCGGCTCAGTGGGGTTGGATTTGAGCAAAGAAAGGCAAGTGCGTGACTATAGGAGACTTAATGGATTATGCTATGCGTGTGGTGAGCAGTATAGTCCAGGTCATGTGCAAACATGTCCTAAAAGGAATCCACCACAGTTGAATATGCTCTCTGCGGCTGATCATGAGTTGAGTTTATCAGATGAAGTGTTACTGCAGCTGGAACAAGAAGATCTGCAGGACGAAGGGTGTTGCTGCTTGTCCAACCATGCCCTGTCTGGAACTCAAGGAGAGTCGTGTATGAGGCTGCGAGCATCGGTCCACAACAAGATGATGCTGCTGTTGGTCGATTCTGGAAGTTCTCTGACATTTATCAACCAGACCTTTGTGGATAGAATGGGGTTGAGTACTCAGGAATGTGACCCTATCCAGGTGTCCACTGCAAGTGGGGAGAAAATTGTGTGCTCTCAGGTAGTGCCTCAAATGAAATGGGGGTGTTGTGGAGTCACCTTCACCACAGATATGAGGGTATTGCCTCTAGGTGCGTATGATGCTATTCTGGGCTATGACTGGCTGGCCTCGGTCAGTCCCATGAAATGTGACTGGAAACACAAACGGTTGGATGTGAGTGTGGAAGGGAAAATGGTACAATTGCAGGGCGATCAGCAGAGCGAGCAACTGGAAATATTACCCTTGTCCTCGGGTCAGTTAAACCAGTTGCTGGTGGAAAATGAGGTCTGGGCTATGGTGGTGATGAAAAAGGGGGAAGGGGATGAGGAGATGGACCAGGGTGTTCCTTATCATCCTGAGGTGCAGAAGTTGTTGGGTGAATTCAGAAGTTTATTTGAAGATCCTAAGACCTTACCACCAGGCAGGCCTTTTGACCATGCTATACCTTTGATACCAGGGGCTGTTCCAGTCAATGCTAGACCCTACAAATACTCTCCATTACATAAGACTGAGATTGAAAGACAGGTGGCACAGTTATTGAAATCTGGATTAATTGAGCATAGTGTTAGTCCTTTTGCATCACCTGTCCTATTAGTGCAAAAGAAAGATGGGTCCTGGAGATTCTGCATTGACTACAGGAAGCTTAATGATTTAACAATCAAGAACAGATTCCCTATGCCTTTGGTGGAAGAGATCATTGATGAGTTGGGAGGTGCTGTCATATTTTCTAGCTTGGATATGACATCTGGGTACCACCAGATTCGCATGAAGCAAGGAGAGGAGTTTAAAACTGCATTCAAGACTCATTGTGGCCACTATCAGTTTAAGGTTATGCCTTTCGGCCTCACTAATGCCCCTGCTTCTTTTCAGTGTGCTATGAATTCTATACTAACACCATTTCTTAGAAAATTTGTTTTGGTCTTTATTGATGATATACTAGTCTATAGCCCTTCCTTGGATAGCCATCTGGCACACTTGAGGCTGGTTTTCTCTACTCTACATACCCATCAGTTTTACCTCAAAGAGTCTAAATGCCACTTTGCTCAAAAAAAGTTGAGATATCTGGGGCATATCATTTCAGCACAAGGAGTGCAGACTGATCCTGTCAAAACAGAGGTTATGAGGGATTGGCCTACTCCCACAACTTTCACAGAATTGAGAGCTTTCTTAGGGTTAACTGGATATTACAGAAGATTTGTTCAAGGTTATGGGGTGATTGCCAAACCTCTTACTTCTATTCTGAAACTGAAACATTTTCAGTGGTCAGATGAGGAAACTGTAGCCTTTCAACAGCTTAAGGAGGCCATGATGTCTACTCCAGTGCTAGCTTTACCTAACTTTCAGGAGCCGTTTGTAGTAGAAACTGATGCTAGTGACTGGGGACTGGGCGCGGTTCTGATGCAAAACAATAGACCTTTGGCTTATCTTAGCAAGGCTTTGGGGGTGAAGAGCAAAGGGTGGTCTATTTATGAGAAAGAATTCTTGGCCTTAATTATGGCTGTGGATAAATGGCGTCCATATCTACAGCGTGGAGAGTTTATTATTAAGACTGACCACAAGAGTCTATGTTTTTTAGAGGATCAGCAGTTGCACTCTGACATTCAGAGGAAGGCTATGACCAAGCTGATGGGCCTCAACTTTAAGATTGTCTACCGTAAAGGCAAGGACAATGTGGCTGCTGATGCTCTATCTAGAAGAGGACAGATGATGGATTTGCATGTCATACAAGAAGCACAACCAGTTTGGATTCAGGAGGTCCTTAATTCTTATATGACAGATGCTGAGGCTCAACAATTGTTAGCTAGATTAGCTATTCATAGCCCTGATAATCTGGGTTTCTCATTACATCAAGGGATTATCAGGAGAAATGGTCTTATTTGGGTTGGGGCAAATTCTGCACTGAGGACAAAATTAATTGGGGCATTTCATGACAGTGCTATTGGAGGACATTCAGGTATCCAAGCTACTTATCAAAGAATCAAAAAGATGTTCTGGTGGTCTGGGTTAAGACTGGCAGTGGAGGAGTTTGTGAAACAGTGCCAAGTGTGTCAACAGGCCAAAGGGGAACATATTCATCCTGCTGGGTTGCTACAACCCCTACCTATACCTCAAGAATTGTGGCAAGATATCACTATGGATTTTATTGAAGGGCTACCTAAATCTGAAGGCTTTGATACCATTTTGGTGGTGGTGGATAGACTATCTAAATATGCTCACTTTATACCCTTGAAGCATCCTTTTACTGCCCCAAAGGTAGCCCAGGTTTTGCTGGAACAAGTGATCAAATTACATGGTCTTCCTAAAACCATGTTATCTGACAGGGATAAAATATTTACAAGCACTTTATGGAAGCATCTGTTTCATAGTTTGAATGTAAAGCTACTTCTATCTACATCCTATCACCCCCAAACAGATGGGCAATCTGAGAGAGTGAATCAATGCTTAGAGACTTACCTCAGATGCGCAGTCCAAGCTTCTCCACACAAATGGAAGAATTGGTTGGCGATGGCGGAATATTGGTACAATACATCCTTCCAATCTTCCATTGCTTGTACTCCTTTCCGGGCGCTGTATGGATATGACCCTCAGTTCTGGGCAGCTCCAGCAATACCTCATACCGAAGATAAAGAGATCAAAGAGTTGCTCACAGAAAGAGTTCGTCATATGGAACTTCTCAAGCAAAAATTGGCGCTTGCTCAAAATCGCATGAAACAAAAAGCTGATAGAAACAGAGTAGACCGGGAGTTTGCGGTGGGCGAGCTCGTGCTGTTAAAGCTTCAGCCCTATGCTCAGAGTACAGTGGTGAATCGACCTTACCCTAAGTTGGCTTACAAATTTTTTGGACCCTATGCAGTGCTGGAAAGGGTGGGGAAGGTTGCTTACCGCCTGGATCTGCCGGCCGACGCCAAGGTGCATCCGGTCTTCCATGTCTCTCAACTGAAACCCTACACGCCCAACTACTCTCCTGTCTATTCAGATCTGCCCAAGATTGAAGATTTAAGCGTCCAGCCTTTGAAGCCGGTGGGGATTTTAGACCGGCGGATGGTCAAGAAGGGGAATCGTCCGATCACGCAAGTCAAGGTGCACTGGGCTTCTCTTGGGGTGGATTCGGCGACTTGGGAGGATTGGAGCGTGTTGGCGAAGATGTTTCCGGAGGTCACGGCTTGGGGACAAGCCGATGCTGGAGGGGGGGAAGGTGTGACGACGGCGGCGATGGCAGGGATCGACGCGGCGGAGAAGCCGAAGGTGGAGAAGATGGAAGGGGAACGGGCCTGAGGCGGAGAAGGTGGACAATGAAGATGAGGAGCTGGCTCCGTGTGGGAGTCGGCGTGAGTGCGGGTTGTAATACGGGGTGAGTTGAACTGACGTGTGGGCCAGTCCTGGCATGTGGGTCCGGGGGTATGCCCCTGCTGAGTATGTAACCGAACAAGGAAACAGAGGGAAGGAACGAACTGAAAAACGATATTCCACCGAAACGAATCTCTTATCGCCGTTCCTCCGCGCGCTCGACGCCGGCGGAAATCTCCCGTGCGCTCTCACGTCGGAGATTCGGCGATCTCCGGCCAAGGGACAGCACAACCCCCGTCATCCTGCTCCCAAACCTCCGCAACCAGCCCTAGGGTTTTCGCCGTCGCCGCTGCTGCTCGCCATGGCCGACCGCGCCAATGCTGACCTCCGTCGTCGCCTCGCCGTCGACGCCCCTCCCACGCCGCAGATCTCCAAAGGTACCCACGCTCATTTCACCCTCCCCCGTCGCCGCGGGGACTGGTCCGATCCATTTCTGGTCCAGCCGTTCGATCCGTGGCTTAGGTTATAGGTTTTGGGGGATTCGGGCGGGTGTTGAGCGGTGGATTTTCGTGCTATTATTGCCGGCGTTGGGTTTGTGGTTGGACCACTTATGTGTGGTGGCGCCAGATACGTGGATGTGTTTAAAAGTGTGGCGCAAACAGTATCTGGCGCGTTCTATGTTTTGGGGGGATTCGGGCGGGTGTTGTGATGTGTGCGGTAATATTCCTAGCTTTCTATATGTAGTCGAAGACCAGTGGCCTGAATCTATTTGGTTAATACTCCCTCCGTCCCCGTGAACTTATCGCTTTGTAGTTCACTTTGTAGTTCGTACAGTGGCCTATCCCTACATATGAATTGTTTTTCTGTACCGAATAATAGATAACCTGCATTGGATTATATTTGCAGTTCTGGCAGCATTTTTGTGGTAAATGAAGTCAATTCATTTTAGAACACAGTAATATATAATAATATTTGTTCAAATTACTTTCATCCCAGATATGTCCCTAGTATTCGACTTACAATTAGAACAGATGAAACCTACTTCGCTAGTGAACTGTTTACACTGAGTTCTAACGCTTAACCAATATTTGTGGTTATCATAGCTTGTTTCCTGTAGCATTGATTCATGCTATATTCTGGTTGTTGCAGAGAAACAAGGCATGGATAGTGAAATTCCCCTGTCTCCTCAGTGGCTTCTGAAGGTGGGAGAAAATAAGGTTAGTCTACTTAGATAGTAGCGAGACTTTGGCACCTGGAAATCATGTTATTGGTATCATACATGGTTATTGCAGAAATAGCACATTTTTTTGGTGTATATTAGTCTTAACTGCATGTTTGTATATGGTGCAATCATGATTTTATATGTTTCTTCATTTATTGCAGAATCCTGTTTCACAGGGTATCCACTCGGATGTTCCTAAGACACCAGGGAATAGTGAACACCCGGGCTTATCTGCAAAGAAAAAGGATGTTTTCAGAGCATCTGTGCTTGATGGTGAAACTGGACATCGTGACCGTTGGCATGATGATGAAAGGGAGCCAAATGCAACCCATCGGTGGACTCGTTGGAAGGAGACAGAGAAGGAACATGGTGATACACGCAAAGTGGAAAGATGGTCAGATGACTCTTCCAAGTATTCTGTGGATAGTCGTCGTACTCCACAAGAGCGTTGGGGTGATTCCAATAGTAAGGAAGGCAATTATGACCAACGTCGTGAGAAGTGTGTTAGAGGTGTAGGGGTGTGTTTTCTATTTCCCTTTTGTATAAGGGCTTTTATGTTTATTGAGCATCCCTGTACATCTATTTATAGAGATCTACGGTCTCCTAAATAATACAAGCCCTATTTATAACATGGTACAAGAGCTAGGTTAATTTTTTTTTTCTACCCAGCCACCACTTCATCCTGCCAGCGTCACCGGTTCTACCCCGTCGATCGGCTTCATCCTGTCGGCGTCACCGGTTCCATCCTGCCGGCGTCACCGGTTCCACCCCGTCGGCTTCATCCTGCCAGCGTCACCTGTTCCTCTCCGATCTTTCACGCCAGATTTATCTGTCTTGGCTTGATCGGATCTGGTCGCACGCCGGGCTTCTCTTTGATCTCTCCTCGCGAGATCTGCTGCCCGCGCACGACTGTCTTCTCCGCCCACTCATACGGCAAGTCGATCGGTGCCTTGGCAGTCAACGTGCCCTCCCGCGCCTGGTGCTCCGCCCGGCGTGCGGCTCTCCTGTGTTGCACGGCTGCATGCTATCCTGCGTGCTGGGAGGTAACGCGTGTCTCTCAAATTTAGTCTACGTGGTGCTTCAGCAAGGCAAGGCACACGCACGTTTCCAGATGCAATGACTGCCGTAGTGCCTCTCTGCCAAAGCTAGCGTTGTTCGGTTCCATCTAAAAAAAAGAGAGAAAAAAAAGAGAAAAAAAAGAAAAAAAAGAGAGAGAGAGAAAAAAAACTTGTTATTATTTTTCTTTTCTTTCTTCTCTTTTCTCTCTTTTGCTTTCTCGCTATCGTCGGTCATCTTTATCATGATGACTTCTTCGGGCGGGCTTCCAGTCGTACGGTGTCCGGTGCTCTTCGATGGCACTAATTACCGTGACTGGGTTCCTCGTATGCGCCTGCATATGCGAGGTCTGCGACTCTGGGAGTATCTTACAGGCGATCTCCAATGCCCGTCTTGTCCTGCAGTTCCTTCGGAGCCTGTAATTCTAGATAAGGCTACCGATGATGACAAGAAGAAACTGTTAGCTGATTATGATGTACGCCTTTCTATGTATCAGTCTAACGTCAGTTTATACAAAAGCTGGCTAGATGATGATGCTCGGGCTGCTGCTATTCTTGCTGCCAGTATGGAGGATCGTCTTGCTGCAGGCATAGTTGAGTTTGAGTTTGCACATCAGATGTGGGCTTTTCTTCGCTCTCGCTATGAGCCTACTGGACAATCTACCTACCTTGCTGCTATTCGTCAGGAGCAGTTGTTGCAGCAGGGAGATGCTTCAGTAGAGGAGTTCTTCAGTCAGATGTCTGCTATTTGGCGTCAGCTTGATGCTCTTGGTCCTCGGTTGTCGACAGATACATGTTCGTCTTGTCAGAGTCAGAAGGCTGCGCTTGAGCTTCGACGCACCTATGACTTTCTGACTCGTCTTCGTGCCGAGTTTGAGCCACTTCGTGCTCAGCTGCTTGCTCGTCACCCATGTGTTTCTCTTATGGATGCTCTGACGAGTGTTCGTAATGAGGAGACTCGTCTTCAGGCTGCTGGGTTGCTGCGTGTTACTTCAGTATTGGCAGCCCGCTCTTTGACACCGGTACATACTATCTCTCTGTCGACGGTGACGACTTCGGCTTCTTCTTCTACGCCAAGGGGGCATGGTGCTCGTCATTGTAATTACTGTGGTAAAGATGGTCATGAGGAGACGTCTTGTTTCAAAAAGAGGAAGGCTCAGGATCGTCGGTCTTCACAGGGTACTGATGGTGCTAGTACTGAAGGATCTCAGGTGAGTTCTGCTCCTACGGATGCTCAGATACTCATGCTTCTTCGTCGCCTTGCTACTTCTGCACCATCGGGAGCTGCTGGTTCTGTGGCTCAGTCCTCTGCGCCTTCGAGTACTGCTGTTTCTTCTTCATCTTCCACTAAGGGACCACCTTCTACTTCTGCTCCAGGTAATTATCCATGGATTCTTGACTCTGGTGCTTCGTTCCATATGACTCCTTATCACACGAGTTTGTCTTCCTTGAGTTCTTCGTACCGTCCTTCTATTGTTCATACTGCCGATGGTTCTCCTCTTTCGGTTATTGGACAGGGCACTCTTCTGTCTAACTCTTTTGCTGTTCCTGCTGTTTCTTTTGTTCCTGGACTTACAATGCAACTTATATCTGCTGGTCAACTCACTGATAATAATTGTCGAGTGATTCTTGATCATGATTGTTGCTATGTTCAGGATCGTCACACGAGTCGTCTGCTTGGTACTGGCCCTCGTCGTCGTGACTCACAGCGTCTTTGGGAGCTTGACTGGCTTCGTCTTCCTTCCGCTGCGCCTGCCAGTTCAGTCGACTCCACTCTTGCTGCTTCGTCCACTTCGACGTTTGCTCAGTGGCACCACCGTTTGGGTCATCTTTGTGGCTCTCGCCTCTCCATTCTAGTCCGTCGCGGTGTTTTAGGATCGGTTTCTAGTTCTGAGTCTTTAGCTCATTGTCAGGGTTGTCGGCTAGGGAAGCAGATTCAGCTTCCTTATCCTTCTAGCGAGTCAGTGTCTAAGCGTCCTTTTGATCTTGTCCACTCTGATGTATGGGGCCCTGCTCCTTTTGCTTCAAAAGGAGGACATCGGTATTATATCATTTTTATAGATGATTTTTCTCGTCATACATGGATCTACTTTATGAAGCATCGCAGTGAGGCGTTATCTATCTATAAATCATTCTCGACTATGGTCCGTACTCAGTTTGACACATCTATTCGTATTTTTCGAGCTGACTCTGCTGGTGAGTATATATCTGATGCTCTTCGCCATTTTCTTTCTGAGAAAGGAACACTTGCACAATTCTCTTGTCCAGGTGCTCATGCTCAGAATGGCGTTGCAGAGCGCAAGCTCGACATATCCTTGAGACAGCTCACACTCTTCTGATTGCCTCTTCTGTTCCACCTCATTTTTGGGCTGAAGCTGTTTCTACGGCCACTTTCTTAATAAATATTCAGCCATTGTCTACCCTTAAAAGTGGAATTCCCTTTGAGCGCCTTACAGGCAAGATGTCTGATTATACCAGTCTTCGTCTCTTTGGCTGTGTGTGCTACGTGTTGCTTGCACCACGTGAGCGCACTAAGTTGACTGCTCAGTCTGTTGAGTGTGTTTTCTTAGGCTACAGCTCGGAGCATAAGGGATATCGTTGTTGGGATCCGGTTGGTCGACGGATGAGAATTTCACGGGATGTTGTTTTTGATGAGACACGTCCTTTCTATCCCCGACCATCTTCTGATACTTCTTCTGTATCGGTGATTGATCCTATTTCGTTCCTTTTTCTTCTTGATGCTCCAGTTGTGAGTGTTTCTCCCTCACACTCAGTACCTCCATCCATGACCTCCTCTTCTTCGGAACCTTCTTCGATGGTTCCTGATTATGCTTTGAAGGCTCCGGTGACGCAAGTCTATACTCGACGAGTTGTGCCTCCTACAGATGTGCCATCTTCTTCTGATGAGCCGTCTACTCCTGTTGAGTCATCTGATGTCTCAGCTTCTCCAGCTCAGTCCGACTCTTCGGATACGCCTTCTCCTTTAGAGGAATCATCTCCTTCTGATGATTCTTCTCCTGAGCAACCCCTTGAACGAGGTCATCGTTCTCGCCAGCCTCCTGATCGGTATTCTCCTTCTAGCTTTGCTGCTACTGCTCTTCCTGAGCCGACTATGTATCGTGATGCTATTCCTCATCAGGAATGGCAGCATGCGATGGCTGAGGAGATTGCTGCTCTCGAGCGCACCGACACGTGGGAACTTGTGCCCTGTCCCCCCCGTGTTCGGCCCATCACCTGTAAGTGGGTTTATAAGGTTAAGACCCGCTCAGATGGTTCACTTGAGCGATATAAGGCTCGATTAGTTGCTCGTGGCTTCCAGCAGGAACATGGTCGTGACTATGATGAGACCTTTGCTCCTATCGCTCACATGACCACAGTTCGTACTCTGCTTGTTGTTGCCTCTGTTCGTGATTGGTCCATCTCTCAGCTTGATGTAAAGAATGCTTTTCTTAATGGAGAGCTGCATGAGGAGGTTTATATGCAGCCACCACCTGGGTATTCTGTTCCTGAGGGTATGGTTTGTCGCCTTCGGCGTTCTCTTTATGGCCTTAAGCAGGCTCCTCGTGCTTGGTTTCAGCGCTTTGCGTCTGTGGTTACTGCTGCTGGTTTCTCTGCCAGTGCTCATGATCCAGCGCTTTTTGTGCATACTTCATCACGTGGCCGCACTCTTCTTCTTCTCTATGTTGATGACATGATCATCACCGGAGATGATTCAGAGTACATAGCCTTTGTGAAGGCCCGTCTCAGTGAGCAGTTTCTTATGTCCGATCTTGGTCCTCTTCGTTATTTTCTTGGGATTGAGGTTGCTTCCTCTTCTGAGGGAATTTATCTGTCTCAAGAAAATTACATTCAGGATCTTCTTGATCGGGCTTCTCTTACTGATCACAGGACTGTAGAGACTCCCATGGAACTCAATGTCCATCTTCGGGCCACTGATGGTGAGCCTCTTGATGATCCTACTCGTTATCATCATATTGTAGGGAGTCTCGTGTACCTTGGTGTCACTCGTCCTGATATCTCGTACTCTGTTCACATTCTGAGTCAGTTTGTCTCTGCTCCCACCCAGGTTCACTACAGTCACTTGCTCCGTGTCTTGCGTTATCTTCGTAGGACTATCTCTAGACGCCTGTTCTTCTCACGCTCTAGCTCTCTACAGCTCAAAGCATATTCTGATGCTACTTGGGCTAGTGATCCCTCTGATCGTCGATCACTTTCTGCCTATTGTGTTTTTCTTGGTGGTTCCCTCATTGCTTGGAAGACTAAGAAACAGGTAGCAGTTTCTCGTTCGAGTGCAGAGGCTGAGTTGCGTGCTATGGCTCTTGTGAGTGCAGAGGTGACTTGGTTACGATGGTTGCTTGAGGACTTTGGTGTTTCTGTTGGTATGCCGACCCCCTTTTATCTGAGAGTACAGGTGCTATCAGCATTGCTCGTGATCCGGTCAAGCATGAGCTTACCAAGCATATTGGTGTTGATGCTTTTTATACACGAGCGCAGGTACATGATGGTGTTGTTGATCTTCAGTATGTGCCTTCAGAGCTTCAGCTAGCAGATTTCTTCACGAAGGCACAGACCAGAGCTCAACATTGTTTTTATCTCTCCAAACTCAGTGTTCGTGACACACCTTGAGTTTGAGGGGGGGTGTTAGAGGTGTAGGGGTGTGTTTTCTATTTCCCTTTTGCATAAGGGCTTTTATGTTTATTGATCATCCCTGTACATCTATTTATAAAGACCTACGGTCTCCTAAATAATACAAGCCCTATTCATAACAAAGTGGAGTACACGTAGGGTTTCCAATGACAAGGAGTCTGAAAATTGGCGTGGCAGGTGGGGAGATTCAGGCAAAGAGGGTGATGCTTCCCGTGAAAAAAGTTATTCTCACTATGCACCACATGGAAAGGATGGAAACACTTATGAAAAGGATACTGAAAGGGATGGCAATATGTCTTGTTCATGGAAATCTAGTTACCCTGTTGGCCGCGGGAGGGGAGATACGTCTCATTATCCCTCTCAGACTCCACAGAAATCATCTGCTACTTATGGGTATGGTAGAGGAAAGACAGAAAACGAGATTTCAAATCTTCAGAGTTCTCGTGTAAAGTTTACATCTGGTACAGGTGCAGTCAGTAGTGGATATTCACGGCCATTCCATCTTGGTCTCCTTTCTGACAGACCTGGTGGTACATTAGAAATCGCTCTGCATTCAGATATAGTAGTATAAAATTACTTGAAGTATACAGAGCTTGTGATCTTACTAGCTTTAAGATTCCTGTTGTTGGCTTTGAGGAATTCTCTGTATTCATGCAAGAAGAGGCCTCTGAACCGTTAGCACTATCTGCTCCTGTTGCTGAAGAAGCGGTAACTATGCTATAATTTTGTCGAATAAAAGGATCTTAATTTCATTCAACTACAATGTCCATATCTCACAATTGAATTGCATTTGCAGACTCTTTTAAAGGCAATTGAAAAAGGGGATATTGTAAACAGTGGTGTCCATCAGGCCTCCAAAGATGGTTCTGTTGGAAAAGGTAACCCTGATCCTGATGTGATGTCATTGAAACTACCAAAACAAGTCTATGAACAGTTTATTCATTTTCATACAAGAACTGTTTATTTACTTTGTAAAATACTACTGTCGGTATCCTAGAAACCGTACACCCCTTGAGGTTATAAAGATCTCAAAGGAAAATCATCTACTTGGTTTGAAGATCCTCGAAGGCCCACATGTCAGACATAACCGGACCCGCTTCTCCAACATGGTTAATCCCTGGGTCGCCACGTGTACTATCAAACCGGAGCTACCGCTCACAAGGGGGAAGCTCCGTACCATGTACCGAAACGGCACCCCCGGACTTAGCCCCTGACCGAGAGAAGCTCCGGACCTGACACGTGTCGGGTAGTCCCGGAGCTTCCTGTTTCCCACAGCAAGCTCCAAAGCTGCCACGTGTCCGATCATTGGATCTTCAGCTTCTATCCTCCGGAAGACCCCGTGACGGCTCCGGATCTTCAAAGGAGAACCAAGGACTTCAAGACCCAATTAAGTGTCATTAATGCCATATTAATGACACTTAAACGGGCGATCTTAACACCAGTAACCGTGCTGTCAAAGCCCGTTACAGGGTCATTAAGAGAAATTAAACGTGTATCAATACTAGTAACCGTCGGGGCCACATGTCGGGCCAGGCTAACCTGTAACGGCCTGCCCTTGTACTATAAAAGGACAGGCCAACGATACACATGGGGGGGACACACGCGCCTCATACACTCATCACAAGCTCATACTGCTAATACAACACCAACACACCCGTGGAGTAGGGTATTACGCTCAGGCGGCCCGAACCACGTAAATTCTTGTGTCTTCTGTGTCAATCCTTATTCACCTTCTTGAATCTCCGCGCGCCCACACCGAACATCAAACTCCCCTATCACTTTAGTAGTGTAAGGAGATCTGCCGGTTCCAAACCACCGATAGTTGGCGCGCCAGGTACGGGCGCCTGAGATTTTGAGAATGGTGAACTCTGCTGCTGGATCATCTAACAGCCAACCTGCCGCTCAGGCTGTTGGGGGCAATCCCTCCAACAGGTAGCCACCAGCAGGAGCCTCAGCACCAGCAGGAGTCACACTCCCACCACCACCGTCTCCTCCAGCAAATCGTGCTGGGCAGCGTGATGGTGCACCGGCGTCAATCACTGCGTCGGCAAATCATGACAATCCGGAACACGCGCTTCATGCAGCGCGTGCTCTTATCCAACGCCCACCACCTCCGGATGCATCTCGGGATGCACTGGAACAGTGGAGGGCCGATGTGGAGCATTTGGTTGCAGCAGCAGTCGAACGCCTCAGCAACCAGGGTCCTCCTCCTTCAGGAAGAGCCCCGTCGCAGCGGTGGACTTTGTCTGGAAGACTTGGTCCGCATGTCTCTAATAGCAGGAGACGTGCTGCGTCACAACAAGTGACGTCGTTGCCCTCCGGGGCTCGACGCACTCACACGGTATCCAGGCTTTCGACTCACGACCTTCGGGCGGAGCTTGATCGCCGATACCGCCAGCAGGACGGCCGAGTCCATATTGAGCGTGCCCGTGAAAGACTGGAAGCTCAGGACCTTTCTACTCCTGAAGGAGTAGGAGGAGGCTGTTCAGCTTTGGCCATGCATCTGCGCATGGTTAGATGGCCACAGAAGTTCTGGCCTCACCTGCCGGAAAAATTCGACGGGACTGTCAATCCCGCCGAATTTCTTCAGACATACTCCACTGCAATCTTGGCAGCCAGAGAAAATGAGGCCGTGATGGCCAATTACTTTCGAGTGGCCTTAACTGGGACTGCCAGGTCCTGGTTTATGAGCCTTCCACCAGACTCTATCAACAGTTGGGAGGAGCTGTGCCATCAGTTCACTGCCAACTTCGGGAGTTCATACACCCGACCTGGCACTGAACTGGATCTTTTTGTGGTCGTGCAAAAAGGGGGAGAATCCTTGCGGTCATTCATCCAGAGGTTCTCTCAGGTACGAAACACTATCCCTTCTATCTCTAGCGCCTTTGTCATTGTGGCATTCAGACAGGGCGTACGGGACAAGAAGATGTTGGAGAAACTGGCGATCAAGGAGATCACCAGTGTCACGGAACTCTTCAGCTTGGCTGACAAATGTGCCCGAGCTGCAGAGGGCCGTGAGATGCACTCCAAACCAACCTCGGAGGGTCACAAGAAACCCTCCAAAGAAGAAGCCGCTACCTCCGGGAGTGGCAAGAAGAAAAAAGAAGACCAACGGCAAGAAGAAGCCGTCGGCCGACACATTCAACGTTGCAGCTGCTGCAGCTCCGGGTGGCCGGGGGCCACGCCCCGAGAAGCGACCTCGACTGTCTTCTGAAGACGGTGGCAAACCCAAAGTGTGGTGTCCCATTCACAAGACGGGCAACCACAGTTTGGAAGACTGCCGAGAGGTCCAAAACCTTGCCGAGCGCTACAGCAAGCGCCGGGAAGAATCTCCTTTCTGACAGAGGGAAGGAAAGCAAAAAGTTGACGAAGCTCCGACTGAAGAGGAGTTAGGGTTCCAGGATCCCAAAAAGGTCCTGAAGGCCGTCTACACCTCCGTCGACGATGATTCTGACATCTCTGACAATGAGCGTCAGAAGACCATGAACACCATTTTTGGTGGATCATGGGATATCACCTCCCGTCGCGTCATCAAGACTATGCGTCGGGATATGGCCGTTGTAGCCCCTACAGTTAGGCCGGAACCTCACCGAAAGTGGATGGACACAGCCATCACTTTTGATGCTTCGGATTGTCCCCGGAGCATGGTTGGAGCAGGACAGTTACCCTTGATGGTATCGCCTACCATCAATAACATCCAGCTCCACCACGTCATGGTAGACGGAGGTTCGGGGCTTAACCTCATCAGCTTCGAAGCTTTCACTAAGCTTCAGCTCCGACCTTCGGATCTCCACCCCTCTCGACCTTTCTCCGGAGTAGGTCCGGGGGTCATCACCCCACTGGGAGCTATTACTCTTCCTGTTACCTTCGGGACACGGGAGAAGTACCGCACCGAGAAGTTGGTCTTCGACGTCGCTCAGATCAACTTACCCTTCAATGCCATCTTGGGTAGACCTTCCATGTACAAATTCATGGCGGCTGCTCATTATGGCTATCTGGTGTTGAAGATGCCAACGCCAGTAGGCATTCTCCGGATCCGCGGAGATCGCACCGCTAGAGTAACTGCACTGGAAGAGCTCCATGCGCTCACCACGGCGCAAGAGGAGGACTCCAGGCAGGAACAAGCTCCAAAACCCCCGAGCATTCGTCAACGAGGCTCGACTTCTGCACCTCGAGTGCAGCCAAGCGGCGACACCGACATCCCCGTCAAAGTCGTCCAAATTGGTTCCGATGCCGCTCAAACCACCCGTATATCGGGAGGATTGAACGACAAATAGGAACTCGCGCTCATCACTTTCCTCCGGGCTAACGTCGACGTGTTTGCTTGGCAACCGTCACAAATGCCTGGGATCCCCAGGGAAGTGATTGAGCACAATCTGAAGATTTACCCCGATGCCCGGCCTGTGCATCAGAAGCCTCGGAAGCAATCCGTAGAGCGACAGGACTTCATCCGACAAGAAGTGAAGAAGTTGCTCGAAGCCGGATTCATCCGAGAAGTCTTCCATCCAAAATGGCTGGCGAACCCAGTCGTTCTGCCTAAGGTCGGCGGGAAGCTTCGGATGTGCATCGACTACACCACACTAAATAAGGCATGTCCAAAAGATCCATTCCCACTACCTAGAATAGATGAGATAGTGGATTCCACCTCCGGGTGTGAATTATTGTGTTTCCTAGATGCATATTCCGGATATCATCAAATCAGGATGTCTAGGGAAGATGAAGAGCATACTTCATTCATCACAGTAGATGGATTGTATTGTTATACAGCCATGCCCTTTGGTCTCAAGAATGCAGCTTCAACTTTTGTACGATCTATGTACAAAACTTTTGAAGAACTTATTAGAGACATAGTGGAAGTGTACGTCGATGACATCGTGGTCAAGGTCAGGAACAAGGAGTCACTCCTTGACACCTTGCAGGCTGTCTTCGACAAGTAGCGGGCCACCCGCACGAAGCTAAACCCAGACAAGTGTGTCTTTGGGGTTAGCCCCGGAAAACTTCTTGGTTTCCTGGTAAGTCACCGGGGCATAGAAGCTAATCCGGCGAAGATTAAGGCCATTGAAGACATGCGGCCACCAACCCATATCAAGGACGTCCAAAAATTAACTGGATGTCTAGCAGCCCTCAGCCGGTTCATCTCAAGACTGGCGGAACGGGCACTTCCCTTCTTCAAGTTATTGAGGAAGTCCGGACCATTCCAATGGTCCGAAGAGGTAGAAAAGGCATTCCAGGAGCTGAAACAGTTCCTCACCACCCTACCAATTCTGGTAGCTCCGAACCCTGGTGAGCCTTTATTGCTTTATATTTCAGCTACTGACGAAGTCGTCAGTATGGTTCTGGTTGCGGAGAGACCAGAACTATCCCATACTCAGGAATCCAGACCCCTTCGGGAGGGTCCGGAGGTTCGTGAAAGCGAGTCTGGGTCCCAGCTCCCAGATTCGAACCCACAAGAAGTCGATTCAGGAGACCTAGACCCCTCTGGTAGGGTCCAGGTCATTTTTGAAGAAGCTTCGGGTTCCTCCATCCAGAACTCGGAGGTCCATGAAGAAAATCCGGACTCCTCCGAGAGGATCCGGATCAGTGAAGAGGAAGCTCCGGACCCCTCCGGGAGGGTCCGGACCATTCAGCGCCCAGTGTACTTCATCAGTGAAGTACTACATGATGCCAAGACTCGATACCTAGAGGTGCATAAGCTGCTCTATGCAGTTCTTATTGCCTCCAGGAAGCTTCGCCATTACTTCCAAGCTCACAAAGTCTCGGTGGTGACCTCTTACCCACTTCGAGCAATTTTGCATAATCCCAATTCAACTGGGAATATTGCAAAGTGGGCAGCGGAATTGGCTGAATTTGATCTTGAATTTATTTCAAGACAAGCAATCAAGAGTCAAGCATTGGCAGATTATGTGGCGGAATGGACTCCCTCTCCATCAAACCCTGGGGCCCTAGTGAGCAGAAGACGGAGCATCAAGCTTCAACCTTCACCGAGCCTCACTGGACCCTCTACTTCAACGGCTCCATGCAGAAGCAGGGGGCCGGACCTGGAATCCTTCTCCTTGCACCGACTGGGGAGAAGGTGAAATACATGGTACACCTTGACTTCAAGGCAACCAACAACATGGCAGAGTATGAAGCACTCATCTACGGACTAAAGGTGGCACTGTCATATGGTGTCAAGCAATTGCTGGTCAAGGGAGATTCACAACTCATCATTAAGCAGGTGAAGGGTGAATGCTCCTGCAATAATCTCCAGTTAGCTGCTTACCTCCTTGAAGTCCAGAGGCTTCAGAAGGACTTTGAAGTCCTAGATCTCCACCATGTTCAGCGTGCCCACAATGTGAAGCCGACGAACTCTCGACCAAAGCGTCAACCGGAGCTCCGGCTCCAGACGGAATCTTTGTCCGGAGGTTGTCAAAACCCACAACTCAGCCTGCCGAACTGAGCGAAGGGGGCGAGATCAGCATCCTGAAGCTGACGGTCCCGATGGCCCTGTTACCATGGCAGCCATCAAGGGTCGTAGGTGCTGCCGGAAGCTCCGAGCTACCCAGCACGCAAGACTCAAATGCTCAAGTTAGTTCCGATGCATGAATCTCGGGGATCCAGAACTACTTGAAAGACAACATCCTTCCTGACGACGATGTGTCTGCTGACGGGGTAGTCAGATTGGCTAAAAGATACATGCTGGTAGAAGGGGATCTCTACCGGCGTGGTGCCAACGGCATCCTAATGCGGTGCATCACAAGGGAAGAAGGCTGCGAGCTCCTCGCAGAAATCCATGGAGGCGAGTGTGGAAACCACGCGTCTTCCCGCACGCTAGTTGGTAAAGCCTTTCGGCATGGCTTTTACTGTCCTACAACACTCCAGGATGCAACTGAGCTGGTGAAAAAATGCAAAGCATGTCAATTTCATGCAAAGCAAATTCACACTTCGGCTCAACCTTTACAAATGATACCTCCTACATGGCCCTTCGCTGTGTGGGGGATGGACATCTTGGGACCTTTCCCAAGAGCCGTCGGAGGTTACAAGTTCCTGTACGTCGCCATTGACAAGTTCACCAAGTGGCCAGAAGCAACTCCAGTTGTGACAATCAACAAGCAATCTGCTATCAACTTTCTGCAGTCCATTGTATGCAGATTTGGAGTCCCAAACAAAATCATCACTGATAATGGGACCCAATTCATAAGCTCCGCATTCCAAGGATATTGCGAAGACCTCGGCATACAAGTTTGCTACGCCTCGGTAGCTCATCCAGCCAGCAATGACCAAGCCGAGAGAGCAAATGCTGAAATCCTTAAAGGACTTAAAACGCGCACTTATGAGTGCTTGAAAAAACATGGAGCCAACTGGATCGAAGAGCTTCCGCCCACTCTATGGGCCAACAGGACATCTCCAAACCGGTCAACCGGAGAGACACCCTTCTTCCTGGTGTACGGAGCTGAAGCAATCCTTCCTCCGGGAATCACCTTGGGTTCACTCCGGGTCCGGACCTTCGACGAAGCCGCGCAGGACCAGCTCCGGCGTGAAGACCTAGACCTCCTTGAGGAGGGAAGGTGCCAAGCAGCTGTTCGGAATGCCCGATATCGTCAAGCCCTACGGTGTTATCACCAGCGGCATGTACACAACCGATAGCTCGAGGAAGGCGATCTGGTGATACGGAGAATACAATCTAGAGAAGGGTTAAACAAACTCTCCCCCGGCTGGGAGGGGCCCTTCCGAGTGATTAAAGTATCCCGTCCCGGAAGCGTTCGCTTGGCTACCGAGGATGGGACACCTCTCCCAAATCCTTGGAACATCGAGCACCTCTGTAAGTTCTACACTTAATACCACGGAGGTGAGTCTTGAGTAACTTGAGATGTATGTTATAGAGTCATTGTACAGAGTCGGGTAGTTCCTCCGGGAGAGCAGTCGGACCTTTCCCGAAAGGTCCACAAAGCTCATGCAACGCTTATCACAGTCTCAGGACTAAAAGTGTGGCTAACTACCCTGGGTCAAACGAGAAATGAAACACCCTTAGCCTGGTTCCGTACCCTAAGAGTGTACTTGTTTCCCCTGTACCCCGGACCTATAATGAAAGACATTTTCATGTGAAATAGACTCCACATGCATTTATTTTGTACAGGCTCAACATTTTTATTTTTCTCTTTCTTGTCTATAACAAAGTTGTGCAGTTCTTAAGAAACTTTAGTTCGACCGGTTTATATACGATTCGAGTTGTATTGTCAATTCTTTTGGATTTAAATATTGTTCATGGCCAACTCACCTGAAAGCCGCCAAGCCAATCTAAGGCCGGAGTGTGCTATCGACTTAGCCTGGTCAAGCACCCTAAGTACGCCACTCTACCTACACCCGGGCAGGCCAAAGTAAGGCGGGTCCGTGTACAGTTAGATCTAGAAGAAAAGACAACACATTCGGTTGTATTTAGAATCGCGTTCGACTTAAAATCTTCTTGAGAATCATAAGTCGCGACGAAGTTATAGACAAGAAACAAATTTTACCATTTTTCTTGGCTTAAGTGTGCAGGAAAAATAAAATCTATGTTGATGGAGAAAAGCCAGAGCTAACTAAGCTCCGACTCCCCTAAGGGGGCCAGCCGTCGACGCCGAATAAAAGATGGTGACAAGACACCGCAAATGGAGTCTGCTGCCAACAAACTGAGTGTTGGCAAAGGTCACTGCCGGAGCTACTAAGCTCCGACACCCCGGAGGGTTAACTATCGATGCTCTACGCGTTGATAGAGACTATTGCCAGAGCTACTAAGCTCCAGCGATAGACAATGCCGGAGCTTCTAAGCTCTGACAACCTCAGGGGGCCTTCACTATCGAAGACTTCAAACCTAAATTCTACAAGTTCGGAGCAAAAGAGTCTTCAACAATGCACAATATCCTCTTGGTACATGTTCACAATCAAATCGTGTACATCTACCAGGGGGCCAAGTGAAGATAAAAGTGTTGAAGACAAAAAAGTGAAATTCGCAAAATTTGGGGATTTCATTTATCTGGAGATAAGAGATTACATCTGGAGACAAGGGATTACAAAATTGAGGAAGAAGAAGAAAAAATACAAGTGAGAATTACAGAGATGGTCCTAGACCCTATGGAAGAATTGGGCGACCTTCTGGGCGACCTCTGATACGCTGGCTCGAGTAGCTTCGCCTTCTCCTTCGACGGGGCCTTCAAGCACCGGATCCAGAGGAAATTGGGAGTTCCGGCTGGTGTAGCACGTCAGCACATACTCTGCGACGTTCTTCGCTAGGGATTGCCCCTCAACCTCCAGTTGGTCCGCGATGACATCGCCCACCTTGGAGAGCTTGCTACCTGCCGCGCTCAACGCCTGCAGCGCTAGGTCCGGCTCCGGCTTCGGATCATCCGGGCGCACGGGGCTGAAACCCATCGGCGTCAGCGCGTCATTGGCCTTGCCCAGGAACTCCCAAATCTGTCGGGAGTCCGCAGTCCTCAAGCCCTTCAAATCTTCCAGGGATCTCCTGGCCGCCGTCAGTTCGGAATTCTCACGGGCGAGGCGCTCAACCTCTTTGGCGTTTTGCTGGATCTTTTCAGCAATCCGCCTTTCGAGTTTTCCGAGCTCCTCCTCCTGGAGGTGGATCTTGTTCCGGCGGTCGACCAAGTCCTTCTCCCTACCCCTCACTTTCTTCTCCCGGGCAACAAGGGCACACTCTTGTTCGTAGAGTTCCCGCCCTCGCACCCAGGTATTCTCCTCTTCCTCTTGGCAGCGCTCTTCCAATTTCTTGGCGCGCTCCTCGAGGCCCTTGTCAGCCAGAGCTACTTTCTCGGCGAGCTCCTCTTCCCTCCTCAGGACATCATCCCGCAACTCAAGGAGTTTCTGCTCTTCATCCTCGAGCCATTTCTCCCTCTCTTCAAGTGCCTCTTGGCGCTTGATGAGTGCGGTATTAATGACCTCAAGCTGTTCGTGGCGCGCATCGGCTGCGTTATTGGCAGCTTTGGTCTGATCGTAGATCTCCCGAGATTGAGCGTCGATGGCATGAGTCATACTCGCCCTCTCATCCAGTAACCGACCCCAGTACTCCAGGCGGATCTTCTCCCGCTTGATCCACTCCTTGTCGTCCGCTAGCCTCGATTGCGCCATCTTGGTCTCGAAGTAGAGCCGATTACGCCACCGCCTAAGGGTTTGGCGCTCCTCTTCAAGAGCCTTGCTGTTGTGAAAGAAGGCCAGTTGGACTTGACGCAGACTGGAACATGCGTTGTCAATGGACAGCGACAACAGGATTGGTTCCGGACCTGCTGGGGTCTCCTCTGCTGGTTCCAGCGGGTCTTCAGATACAAAAATTGGGTCCCACTCTACAAGAGCAGTCCCCTGAGTCTCCATGGCACTAGGGCCGTCCTCCGGGATGACCTCAGTCGCCATCGAGGAAGGCCCTGCCGCCAGGTCTTCGTTCACCCCCTCGGACAGGGGGCCAGCGACTTCGCTTGGGCACTCCGGCTCGGCCGCAGGCACCTCCGACATCGTCGCTTCCGGAGCAGGAGCCGCTACTGGCTCCGGTATGGGTACCTCTTCCGAGGGAGGCTCGAGCTCCGTCACCTCTTCAACAACCGGCTTAGGAGCCGGAAGGTCCTCAACTTCGACTGGCCCTGTGACCGGAGCTCCAACAATGACCGGCTCAGCAGCCGATGCTTCGGAGGTAGCCGACCCAACTGCCGGAACTACCTCGATTTCCGGCTCGCATGCCGGGGCATCAGCCATCTCTAGCTCAACCGTCGGGGCTTCGACACTTTCCGGCTCAGAGGCCGGGATTACTACTTCCTCCGGCTCAACAGCCGGAGCTTCCATCATTGCAGCACCAAGACCCGGAGCTTCAACCTCCGAGACAGGTGCCGCTGGCGCATCTTCACTCCCGTGGTCCGGCGCTACCACGGGAACTTCTGGGGATGAGTCGAGGTCCATGACCATGACAGCCGGCGCCAGAGCTGTCGCAGCTTCAGCCACCACTTGGGGAGGCACCGGGACAGGAGCAGAAGCTCCCACCCTCACCGTCTCAGACACTGTGGCTGAGGGTGGAGCCTCACTCCCCTTCTTGGGGACGCTGCAGATGATGAACGAAGAAAATTAACAAACAGTGGCTACAATTAAAATAATTGTCCAAGGTAGAGATTAGAAATTACCTTGGGAGGCTTCCGCACCAGCTTGCGCGGGACCTTTTCCCCGGGCGTTCAGGGCTGGCCATATTCGGCGTAGAAGCTCCGGAAGGCCCCCCGGAACTTGTCGCGGCCGCGGGCGTTTCTCGGGTCGAGGCTCTCCTCGATCGGGAAGAACCCCCGGACCTGGAGGCCTCCACCAGCCCAGGTGCTGGAGTCGCGCGTCTGGAACTAACACCCCGGGAGGACCCTACTGTGGGGACAGCCGCACTCCGAGAGGACCCTACTGCAGGAACCGTCTCGTTCCGGGAAGACCCCATTACGGGGACAACCGCTGCGGTTGTAGAAGACCTTCCCCTCCGGGGAGAAGGAGTCGAGGCGGAAGTAGCGGGCCTGACGGACCTTCTGTCGGCATGCTGCAGCTTCCTCTTCCGGCTCTCAGGTTCGTCCGCCAGCTCCTTGCCTTTGCCGACGACCTCAACCCTCGGCTTTGGGGCAGGAATAGAGCCATCTTCGGGCATTCTGGGAATCGCCACCTGGGTGGTTGATCTTCTCTCTACGACACCTAGGTCGTCAAGTACGGACATCTTTCGCCGGAGCTCCCTGCTAAACTCCACTTCCACGTTCAGAGGGAGGAAGGCCGACGGGGGAGTCAAGTCATCACCGTCGACGTCGATGCCGTGCTGGAATTTCTTGAGGTGGAACTCCAAGGTTTTCCCCACCATGTTGGACTTCAACCCGGTCTCAACCCGGTCGTCGTCCATCATGCTGTTGAGGGCCCAAGCGAGCTTCTCCCTCCTCTTCAGCGGCGCCCACCTGTTGACCAGGAAATTGCAAAATACCGCCTGAGGAGTCAATCCTCCCTCCACGCAATGGCGAATACTGGTCAGAACAGGATCGAAGGCATGCGCCAGCACTGGAGCTTCACTCCAGATCGTTGTGTCAATGTTGAGGAGGCCTTCGGGTAGCTCCAGCTTCTCGTGCTCCTCCACCCGGATGACTATCCAGTCCTTCTTCCAGTCGTCCCACTTCCCAGAAGGGAACGACCGGAGGTACTTGAATGGGCACTTCTTGCGCTTCACGAAGTAGTAGAAGACAAGGTACTCATTGCTCCTACCGGTGGTATGGACGGTAAAAAAGGTCCGGAAGAGCTCGATGCCGGGGGGAATGCCCACCCACATCTCGCACAAGTGGACGAAAATGGATACGAGGAGAATGGAATGGGGGCCGAGATGATACAACTGCAGACCATAGAAGTCTAGCAGCATCAAGAAAAAGGAAGAAAAAGGTGGGATCAACCCCACCATGGCATACGAGGAGAAGTACACCATTTCGCTGGAGTGCTCCTTCTCGAACGGGAGCTCTCCACCGGCGCGGACCGAGCGGTTGAAGAAGTCCGAGGACCACCCCACGAGGGCCCGGACCTTCTTCAAATCGCCGTCGGTCTTCAAGCGACTCTCGCGGAGACCCAACTCCATCGCAGCACAGCTAGGCAAGAGAAGAAAAGTGAAGCACAAGTTGGGAGTTTGATCGCAAGAACAGATGAGAGGCGTAAAGAACTCCCGACGGTGCACACTTTCCTTCTTAAGTAAGCCCTCGCAACGCTCGGATGGAAACCGCAAGGAAGTCGAAGGTACCACCCAAAAATTTCACCCAGCCAATGACAAGCGGGCCCGAGACCACCCCGACGATCAAGTCGAGGTTCTTACCCAGGTGAACGGTTGTCATCAAGAGGCGGGAAGCCCAAAGGCGGCGGCCTGACAAGGCGTGCGGAACCGATACGGTTTTCGTATCGGGAACCGGCGACCTTCAATTGCGTGAGATCCGCACGCCAAATATGTCATCTGCCGCACACGGGATACACCACGTGGTGAGGATTCAATTCCCAATCCTTGCCAACGGCATCCTCAAAGACCCTTTAAGACTCAGTTCAAAGGTCGCGGAGATGGACCCACCTCCGGCGGAATGACTTCCCCGGAGGTAGGTCCAGGGGGCCACTGTCGGTATCCTAGAAACCGTACACCCCTTGAGGTTATAAAGATCTCAAAGGAAAATCATCTACTTGGTTTGAAGACCCTCGAAGGCCCACATGTCAGACATAACCGGACCCGCTTCTCCAACATGGTTAATCCCTGGGTCGCCACGTGTACTATCAAACCGGAGCTACTGCCCACAAGGGGAAGCTCCGGACCATGTACTGAAACGGCACCCCCGGACTTAGCCCCTGACCGAGAGAAGCTCTGGACCTGACACGTGTCGGGTAGTCCCGGAGCTTCCTGTTTCCCACAGCAAGCTCCGGAGCTGCCACGTGTCCGATCGTCGGATCTTCAGCTTCTAACCTCCGGAAGACCCCGCGACGGCTCCGGATCTTCAAAGGAGAACCAAGGACTTCAAGACCCGATTAAGTGTCATTAATGCCATATTAATGACACTTAAACGGACGATCTTAACACCAGTAACGGTGCTGTCAAAGCCCGTTACAGGATCATTAAGAGAAATTAAACGTGTATCAATACTAGTAACTGCCGGGGCCACATGTCGGGCCAGGCTAACCTGTAACGGTCTGCCCTTGTACTATAAAAGGACAGGCCGACGATACACATGGGGGGGACACGCGCGCCTTATACGCTCATCACAAGCTCATACTGCTAATACAACACCAACACACCCGTGGAGTAGGGTATTACGCTCAGGCGGCCCGAACCACGTAAATTCTTGTGTCTTCTGTGTCAATCCTTATTCACCTTCTTGAATCTCCGCGCGTCCACTTCGAACATCAAACTCCCCTATCACTTTAGTAGTGTAGGGAGATCTGCCGGTTCCAAACCACCGACAACTGTCATCTAAATTTATAAGATAGTTTCTAACTTGATTCTCTTCTAACTTTCTGCAGCTGGTAGAGAAGATCAACCGGAAGGCAAGAAAGATTATAAAGGAGACACACTTGGAAGTCTCAGGGGTAACATAGTTCACCGTTTCTATGATCTCATTATGTACTGAGTGTCTCATATTTGACCAGACTTCTAATGATAATGCAGTGGGGAATTGGGTCCATGAATAGATTCATCGTTTGTTAAAATACGGTCTTTGATAAGTCCCAGGAGTAACCTATTTAGTTCACAGTTTCTGCAATTGTGTTCTTTACCGTGTGTCACAGTTGACCGAACTTCAAGTGAGCATGACAATAGGTTTTTGTGTCCATGCATAGATTTATTGTTTGTCAATTTCTTTGACAAGTCTCAGGGGTAACATACTTAGTTCACTGCTTCCACAGTTTTGTTGTTTACTGAGTTCCACACAGTTGACCAAACTTCAAGTCATCATGCTTAGGATATTCATGTCCATGCATAGCTTTATATTCTGTCAAAATATAGTGTTTAGCAACTTGGAGAATCATTCATGTTTGATCTCTTTTGAATATTCATAAATTTATTGCTTGGTGTGGTGCAATGCTGTTTGTTGTTTAGTTAGGTTGCACAGTAGTTTTAACAAATTATTTTCGAGTTTAAGTGGAATCACTTGTAGTGTCCTTCCATATATACTTCAAAATGAGAATACCATAGAATAGACAAACATAATTCAAAATGGTACAATTTTTATGAATTTATTTGTAGCTATTCAGAAATTTGTCTTAGATGTATACTACACTGGTGAACTCCTTGTTTCATTTCTTATTTTGTAGTTATAAGGTTTGAAGTTTGTAAAATTCTTTTACCACTAAATATATTGATCTTTGACAGGTGTTCCTGGTAATATGGACTTGCCTGGCAGAGGGGAGTCCTTGCGGCCTGGAGAATCTACTTATGTTGTTCCACAAAAATCTCAGTTTGTTGGAGAACATCGGCTTGGACCATCTTCTGAATTTGAACAAGTACCCAATTCCTTAAATCAAGAAAGATCTGTAGGCATGGCGAGAGTGGATAGCTTTGCCAGTCCAATGCAGCCTCATCCTAATCCAGAAAACCTCTATCTATACTACAAAGATCCACAGGGCCAAATTCAAGGACCTTTCTCTGGTGCTGACATTATTGGCTGGTTTGAGGCTGGTTTTTTTGGTATCGATTTGCTAGTTCGTGTTGCGAATGCACCCGCTGAAACTCCTTTCTTGGTGCTTGGTGATGTTATGCCTCACTTAAGAGCAAAGGCAAGACCACCACCAGGGTTTGCCACTTCAAAGCCCAGTGATATGCTACTCCCAAACACAACGTCCACTGGAAATTTTGTCAGATCCAGTACTGTGCATGCAGGATCAGCTGCTGCTGGAATTCTAAATAGTGGGTCTTGGAACGATAGTGCAGTTGAGGCTCAGAATCGTTTTCTGGAGTCACTTATGTCTAGTAACGTTCATAGTAATTCAGCGCCTATAACTGGAGGTTAGTTGGTGGCAAGTTCCATCTGTGCTTTCTTTCTTTTACTGGGGGGCCTCTTTGTTGCCATTCATCTGTAATTCCTTACCTAACACTGTTTTCTTTTGAATCAGGTAGCAGTAGCTTTGGTAACATTGCCGTGGGCGAGTGGGAACAACATGAATTATCTTTTGGTACAGAAAGCACTTTTGGAAAGACAAAATTCTGGGCAAACCCCTATTCCCTATTGGCCGACAGATGCCCTTCCAGCAGCACAAGCACATAACAAGGATATAGCTGCAGAATCATCTATCCTACATTCAAATGTGCTCCCACCCATGTCTGACCCATCTCACCAATCCTTGCAATCTCAGAATGTCGATTTGCTTGCCATGCTGCATTCTAAAGAGAAGCCCCAACTACCTACCGGTAATTCTGGATTGCCGCTATGGCCCAACTATCCTGAAGCAAGAAATATTAATCCTAACATGCACGGTGTAGATCTCAATAAAGGGTCGCTCAACACTCGTCAAGATCTGCAGAACTCTCAGAACATTGGTTTTGGCACTCAACAGCTCAGCTTCATGCCGCCAAATCGACCAGCATTGGCCAATTTGCCACATGAGAAGCTGCTTAGCGAGATATCTCAAGATCCACAACTCTTAAACGTACTTCAACAACAGTATCTGATGTCACAACTACAATTGTAATCACAACCACCTTTGACACCTCAGCCTCAACTCTCTATGTTGGACAAAATGTTACTGCTCAAGCAGCAGCAGTGTCACGCCCGGTCATCGTAAAGATGAACAGACGCTAATCACATGTACGCCAGGATCAGTTGAATCGTACATGCGTTGACGAAAGTGAAATACCATTACATTGCCATGTTCGATTACATAAGTAGTCTTACAGAACGACCCGAAGGTCCACAAATACACACCACAAATATTTACAGCACTAATCAGTTCAACACTACAGAAAGCAAGATAGGTAAGCGGCTTCGTCTCCACAGGCAGCCGTTGCGCGTGAGGTCGCCAGCCTAGACCAAGTCCTCCGGGTTGACGTAGAAGTCCTCCGGTGCAGCTTCTTCTTCTTCATATTCTAAAGGAGGATTAAACGCTTGAGTACATAAAGTACTCAGCAAGTGCGGGAAGAGAATGACATGATTGGCTAGAGCAAGGAAAGGCCAAATATGGCTTAGCACTATGCTTAGAACCTATCCTTAGCTTCCAATTATCAGTATCATAATTCAATAAATAATTAACACATGATTAATGATAATGAAAGTACTTGAATCATAATGAATCATCATTTCCCAACCATAGACTAATTATGAACTGGCCCCAAGCCGCTCTTGTCCGTGAGCACGGCTGTCATGACAGTTTTACCAAATCTCTGCAGAGAGTGTACCCTTTCCCCACAAGCAGTGATTTCATCCCCTGTTGCCAGGTGGACTAAGTGAACCTCCCTGATTGCCCGTGGTAGCTAACCACATTACACACTTCCTTTGGTGTGAGGCCAGGAGATCACAACATGGTCTTTACAAAGGTACTCCCGATTAGTGCTAGCCCTCTAAGGTTTCCACCACTGAGGATTCTCGGAGTAACCCTCCGCCCCAGAGCCCCCTCTTGAGCCTTGCGGTTCCAAGAGCAGATCACCCGCCTCATTCCCCGCACCATCCAACCACTAGCAGTTCATCGGGAGAAACCTAATTAATTGACCAAGCTGCCCCATCTCAGTCTCGTGGTGGTACTATAAAGCTTAGTGGCTTCCTCCATAAACCGGTCCTTAGAATCCGGTGGTAACAAACCCCAATCCCGGGTCTCGTGCAAAATGCACCATACCAAAACTAACCAACCACCAGATTCTTATCCACTAACATTATGTATATTCATCACCAAATTAAAGTAACCATAAAGTTGAGCATAGGACATTTGTATGAAATCCCAATCCCATCATCTAAGCGTGGCTAAGCATAAATAAAGCCTATCTACTTCCCAATCCATTTCAGGTAACAAGGAATTATATGGAACAGGGCATGTAAACATGAAGTAGGACATCAAATTAATTAGCATGCAACTAGCTAAATCCCTAAAATAGGTACAAGATGGTCAAGGGCACTTGCCTTCGTTGGAGACTTGAGAATTGACGAAGTCTTGGTCTTGGAAGTTGAGGTTAGGGTCGTAGTACGACTCTAGATATATGCCCAAGCAATGGCAAGAATAGAATAAAGCTAAATAAGTAAAGGCACGCAAAACAATACATTCACACATACACATAAGCACAAAATCCTACACTAATGCGTCCCTACGAGGTATTTATCATTTAACATGGCCAAGGTATGCATTTTATATTTTTCCTAGAATTTTGGGATTTTATTATAGCCTAAAACCATTTTTATTGAATTTTCTATAGCAAAAATGTATTTTAAAACCTTTATAATAATTATTCCAGGGACCAAATATATTTTATCTGAACACTAAAATAAATTCACAGCATAAAATAGATTATAACAATTTTTCATAACATTCCTACACTTAATTACCATTTTTATCTATTTTCTACACCTTAAATACAATTAAAAACCCTATTCAGCAATTAAATAAAAGTCCAGGGGCTAAATAAATAGTTTTCTACACTGTGCAGGGTCTAAATATATTATTCTACAAAATTACAGGGGTTAGAATGCTTAATTAAATGATTAAAACCAATTTTTAGGGTTCCAGGGGCTAGTCTGTGATTTCTGGGGGCTAGATTCGGATTACCGAGAAGCACAGGGGGTAGCTAGTGAATTTCCAGGGGCCTGGGTGTAAAGCTGGCGGCGGGAAAAGGGGATTTGAATGCAGGCCGTTGGATCCGAAGCGAACGGCCCGGATTTTATTATGCCGAACCGTTACGGCCTTCTAATCGCGGCCGTTGGGGTGAAACCGATGGCCCGGATTGGGCCACGTCGCCTCTGGCGACGCCGGCCACACGCGCGCGGCGGCGCACGGCACCCGCGGCGGCGATGCTCGCCGGAGACGGCCAAAACGGCGAAACAGACGCCCAAACAAGATGCTAAGGGCATGGAGCGAGAGAGGGGAAGTAGGGGAACTCACCCAGGGGAGTAGCTAGCCTTGGAATCGGTCGGAGGACGGTCGGCGACGAGGAATGGCAGCGGTGGCGTCGGTGCACGTCGAGCTCGGTGAAGCCTCGGTGATCTCCCCTCGATCTCTTGCCCGGCGTGTTCCTGGTGGAGCGGTGAGCACGTGAGACCAAGAAGATGGGGAGCAAGGGGACTGCAGTGGCGGGAACGCGTGTGCCGAGGTACTCACCGGCGATGAAGGGTTAGGGAGAAAGAGAGAGCTCGGGGAGAGGGGAAAATGGGGCGTCGGCTCCTCTAAAGTATGGAGGGGGTGTGCGGTTTCAATGGGCGCACGAAAACTGCCGGGGAGGAGTGGTTCCGAGGGAGGAGGAGAAGTGGGCGCGGGGTGTTCGGCAGTTGCGCGCGGGAGGGAGGCGAGCGACGGTTACGCGGGGGCGGGGATGACATGTGGGGCCCGCTCGGCAGTGGGAGAGAGAGAAGGAGGGGGCGCGGGTTTCGGTTGGGCCGCCGGAGGGGAAAAGGGGAAATGGGCCGGGGGAGGGAAATCGGCCCAGGAGGGTTTTATTTCCTTTTTCTTTTTCTTTTTTCCATTCATTTTTTTTTGATTTTGAATTCAAATTCAATTTGAACCGTTTGCTACTCGTTTGAACACTAAAAATTCACATAAAAATGCATGCTACAATGATCAAGGTTTGAGCAAATTTTTGTACAAGAATTATGGATGTTACAACTCTACCCCCCTTAAAAGGAATCTCGCCCTCGAGATTCGGACGTTCTAAGAGAATAGATGAGGGAAATCCGCCTTGAGAGCTTCTTCTCTTTCCCATGTTGCTTCTGCCTCAGAGTGATGCTTCCATTGCACTTTACACATGCGAATGACTTTGTTCCTCGTGACTTTTTCTAGTGTCTCAAGTATTTTGACAGGCTGCTCTACATAAGACAAGTCTTCCTGTACATCCACGGCTTCCATGGGCAATTGCTCTTCAGGCACTCTTAAGCACTTCTTAAGCTGCGATACATGAAACACATTATGCACATCTGACAAGTGTGGCGGAAGCTCAAGTTGATATGCCACTTCACCTCGTCTTTCGAGTATCTTGAACGGACAATATATCGAGGTGACAGCTTGCCTCTTACTTTGAATCTTCGCAATCCTCTCATAGGTGACACCTTCAAGTATACGTAATCACCAACTTCAAATGTGAGATCGCGTCTTCGAGTATCCGCATAACTCTTCTGTCTTGTTTGAGCCGCCTTTAGATTCTTACGAATTTCTTGTACTTGTCTTTCAGCCTCTTGTAATACGTCAGGCCCAAAGACTTGACTTTCCCCAGTTTGATTCCAAAACAACGGTGTCCTACATTTTCGCCCATACAATGCTTCAAAAGGAGACATCTTCAAACTGGCTTGATAACTGTTGTTGTAAGAAAATTCAGCATATGGTAGATTCTTGTCCCAACTCTTGCTATTCTTTAAAGCACACGCTCTCAACATGTCTTCTAATATCTGGTTGGTGCGTTCTGTCTGACCATCAGTTTGAGGATGATACGCCGAACTGAAATTTAGACGGGTATCCATTGATTCATGCAGCTTCTGCCAGAATCTTGAGGTGAATTGAGTGCCTCTGTCTGAGATGATCTTCTTAGGAACTCCATGTAAGCATACAATCCTGGAGATGTACAGTTCCGCCAACTTGGGGCCGTTGTAGGTCTCTTTCACAGGAATAAAGTGAGCCACTTTAGTTAGACGGTCCACAATAACCCATATAGAATCACATCCGGACTGTGTTCTTGGTAGTCCCACAATGAAGTCCATACTAATTTCTTCCCACTTCCATTCTGGCACTTTGATTGGTTGCAACAACCCTGCTGGTCTTTGATGGTCCGCCTTAATCAATTGACATGTATCACATATGGCCACATATTCGGCTACATCCCGTTTCATTCCATGCCACCAATATCGATCTTTAAGGTCTTGATACATCTTTGTGCTTCCGGGATGAATGGAGTATGATGAGTCATGAGCTTCTCTTAGTATCAACTCTTTAATCTCCTTGACATCTGGAACACAAATCCTCTTTCCAAGCCATAAGGTTCCTTGTTCATCCTCTCTAAAGTTTGGAGCTTTCCCTTTCTTCATCAACTGCTTGATCTCTTTGACTTTCTCATCATTCTTTTGTCCTTCTCGTATATCACGCTCAAGGGTCGAGTCCACTTCCATAGCAACTGCTTCAGTGCTAGACACTAGACATAGATTTAACCTTGCAAACTCTTCACATAGCTGGGGTTGAAGAGCTTGTACTGACAAGTTATTGCTTTGTCCCTTCCTGCTTAGAGCATCAGCGACCACATTAGCCTTGCCTGGATGATAGTTGATTCCCACATCAAAATCATTTATTAACTCCAACCAACGTCGTTGCCTGAGATTGAGATCCGGCTGTGTAAATATGTACTTCAAGCTCTTGTGATCTGTATATATCTCCGTCCTTTTTCCCATTAAGTAATGCCTCCATATCTTCAAAGCATGAACAACAGCTGCCAATTCTAAGTCATGCGTTGGATAATTTCTCTCATGTTTACGAAGCTGTCTTGAAGCATAGGCCACAACATGTCCTCCTTGCATTAAGACACATCCTAAACCATGACCAGAAGCATCACAATAGACCACAAACTCCTTCTGCATATCAGGCATCACCAATACCGGTGCACTGGTCAACCTCTTCTTCAATTCGGCGAAGCTTACTTCACGTTCGGGGGTCCATTTGAAAGCAACTCCTTTCTCAAGTAGCTTGGTTAGTGGTCGAGAGATCTTTGAAAAGCCCTCGATGAATCGACGGTAATAACCAGCCATACCTAAGAATCTCCGTATATCATGTACACTCTCAGGTGTTTCCCACTTAAGGACATCGGCCACTTTGCCTGGATCCACTGCTATACCTCCTTCGGATATGACATGTCCCAAAAATGATACCTCCTTTAGCCAAAACTCACACTTACTAAGTTTGGCATACAGTTGATGTTGACGAAGCTTCTGTAGGGCCATCCTGAGGTGCTCCTCATGCTCTTCTTCAGTCTTGGAGTAGATAAGTATGTCATCGATGAATACCACTACAAACTTATCCAAGTACTCCATGAATACCTTGTTCATAAGATACATAAAATACGCCGGAGCATTGGTCAATCCAAATGACATGACTGTATACTCATACAATCCATACCGAGAGACAAATGCCGTCTTGGGAATATCCGACGGTCTAATCTTCAGTTGATGGTAGCCCGAACGAAGATCAATCTTGGAAAACACACATGCTCCTCTTAACTGATCAAACAAATCTTCAATCCTTGGTAGTGGGTATTTATTCTTGATTGTTACCTCATTTAGGGCACGATAATCCACACACAACCTTTGCGTTCCATCCTTCTTAGGTACAAATATGACCGGTGCTCCCCAAGGCGATGAGCTAGGACGAATATATCCCTTTGCCAATAACTCCTCAATATAATCCTTTAGTTCAGCCAATTGTTTAGCATCCATTCTATATGGCCTCTTATATATTGGGGCCGTTCCAGGTACTAGTTCAATGATAAATTCAATCTCTCGATCAGGGGGCATACCTGGTAAGTCATCTGGGAATACATCCGGAAATTCTTTCACAACCCTGATGTCTTTGGTACTCTCAAGATGGTTGAGTTGCACTATTGCTTCTTGTGTCTGATCTGGCTTGAATTCCACTGTGGTGCCATCCGGGTGTGTTAAGCAGACTGTTCTAGTTGCACAATGAATTACTCCTTGATTCTTTGTCAACCAGTCCATTCCCAGAATGATATCTAATCCTTGTGAGTCCAACACTATTAGGTTGGCCCAAAAGACTACCCCCCTTATGTTTATACTCACTTTTCGGCATAGATGCCTTGCCACCATCTCTCCTCCCGGAGAGTTTATCAATAATGGCCCATTCAAGAATGTAACTACCATGTCATGCTTCTTTATGAAATCCTTGGATATGAATGAATGTGTAGCACCCGAATCAAACAATATGGTGGCGGGGTGGGAGTTGACAGAGAACGTACCGATCACCACATCAGGTGCTTCCTGTGCTTGCTCCAGAGTCACATGGTTGACACGGCCAGTTGGGTTTTGCTGCTTCTTTGGACAACTACTGGCATAGTGTCCCCATTCTCCGCACTTGTAGCATTGTACTCCCGCAGCATTATTTGGGCCCTTGTTGCCTCCTGACTGGTTTCTTGGGGGTTGGCCACTTGGACGGTTAGCGGGGGCTGAAGGGCGGGGTGGCTGCATCTGCTGGCGTGGGGGTTGCACCGGCTGGTGTGGTGGCTGCTGCTGCTGGCGCATCTGCTGGTTGTAAGGAGTGGGTGGCCTGTAGTTGGAGTTGGGAAACCTCTGTCCCGAGTAGTTCATGGGACGAGTCATATGAGTTGTAGGCGGAGGGTTGAGACGGGGGCGTACATTGCTGCTGGAGGCATGTGCTGCTAAAGTCAACTTCCTCTTTCTTTCATCATCATCCAGTTCCTTCTTAGTCCTCTCCACTTCAAAAGCTTTGTCAACTAACTTCTGGAAGTCGCCGTAGTCGCTGGAAGACATGGCGAACTTTAACTCTTTGTCCAGCCCATTCTTGAAGCGGAATTGCTTCTTGGCGTCGGTATCCACGTCTGTTGGGGCATAGCGGGATAGCTGGGTGAAGGCATTCAGGTAGGCCCTCACAGTCATACGGCCTTGCTTTAGCATCAGGAATTCTTCACGTCTGGCTTGTATCTCTCCTTCAGGTACGAAGTGATTGCGGAAGTTGGTTCGGAATTCTTCCCATGTAATATTTTCCGGGTCCCGGTGGGCTTCGGTGAAGGCGGTCCACCAGTCAGCTGCTGGTCCTTGAAGTTGATGAGAGGCTAGTAGCACTTTCTCCCTTCCTTCACAATGGATGAGCCTCAGCTTGCTATCAATGGTACGGAGCCAATCATCAGCGTCCATGGGTTCGGTAACGGTGGCAAAAGTGGGTGGATGGGTGTTCAGGAAGTCCCTTAGGAAGGACCTAGGTGGAAAAGGTGGTGGTGGCGGAAGGTTGTAGTTTGGTGGTGGTGGGGGTGGGGCTTGTTGCAGGTTGGTGACAATCTGGGTGAGGTTGTTAAGTAGTTGAGTCTGAAGAGCCATCATTTGTTGCATCTGTTGAGAGGCTGGGGCTCCTCGAGCACCCCTTGCATTCCATCCAGGGACACCTCCAAGTTCCTCATCCAGAGGTGGGTTACCACGACCACGGCCTCTACCTCTACCTCTACCTCGTCCAGCCATCTGTGATAGAGAAGTTCATTGAGGTCTTAGAATAATAGATGAGATAAGAAAGGATACACTAGGGTAACACGGTCCCAACTATATGCATCAAGGGTAATAGACATAAAGCAAGTTCATTAATCAACTAGTGTGGAGGTGGACAAGATGCCTAAGCATTCCACCACTCACACGACACATAAACAAGACTAAAGACATGGATGTGGACAGGATGCCGAAGCATTCCACAACTCATGTCGCAACCAACACACACAACATAAAGCAAACTACTAGCATAACAACATAAACGACACAACTCAAGACTAAGGAGGGCGCAGCTACACGCTCCTACAAACTAAGGATAACTGTCCTGAGTCGTCCAGCGGGGAAACGAGTCCACTCCTACTCGTCGGAGTCCTCCTCAACCTCCATCTCCGGGTCTTCTTCTTCTGAGTCTTCTCTTGAGTTCTCGGGGGAGTTCATGCGGCGATCCGGAGAGTTCGGGTCCCAAGGCTCCACGTCTGAAGCGTACTGCGGAGAGTTAGGATCAACTCCAGTGATCCTCGTGTAGCGTCGTCGAAGTCGCTCGTAGCGGTCGACCAGGTCCCTGCTGTCCTGCAGCTCCTGCTGACAACACTGGAGTCGCGAAGACAACTCCACAACGTCGTCCACCAGCCTCTCGCACTGGGGGTGAGTCAAGCGTCCCTCGACATCACGTCCAGCGAAGGCGGCTGTGCCACTAGGGCGCTGAGGGGTGTACGCGTGCTCCGTGCACCCAAGAAGGAACCTGTGGGCGTGGCTCCAGTAGGTGGTCGCCTCCCACGTGGCGTCCTCCTCAGCTGCACGCTGGGAGCTCCTCCAGGCCGGAGAGAAGTGCGAGTGCAGCAACTCCGAGTCGTAGTAGACGGCCAGCTGAGAAGTCCACTCCAGCTCACCAGTATAGGGTGCAAAGACCCTAGTGGTGTGGTAGACTAAGCGGACACGGTACTCACGGTACCCCGCAGCTCGAAGAAGAGAACGAAGACGGACGCGCATCCTCGAAGCAGCACTCCCGTTGGAGAGCAGTGTCGTCTCCCTCCGGGGTGTGTGAGGTGCGGAGTGACTGGCTAGGGCGTGCTGAGGGACACGACCTCCAGTCGACTTACGGGCCGTCTGCTTGGTCCGCACCATCTACAAACATTTGAAAAGAAGAGAGTGAGATTAATAATTAATAAATCAAGTTAGAATAAAAACAAATAAGCAAAGCAAGGTAAGAAGCACAAGGGTTGAGATGGAGAGCACAAAGTTTTGGAAATACTATTTCATATGAAAATAGTATAGTCCTTAATTTTCGGCCATTTCTAACTAGACTTGCGTCCTACGGGCAACCTGGCTCTGATACCACTTTGTCACGCCCGGTCATCGTAAAGATGAACAGACGCTAATCACATGTACGCCAGGATCAGTTGAATCGTACATGCGTTGACGAAAGTGAAATACCATTACATTGCCATGTTCGATTACATAAGTAGTCTTACAGAACGACCCGAAGGTCCACAAATACGCACCACAAATATTTACAACACTAAACAGTTCAACACTACAGAAAGCAAGATAGGTAAGCGGCTTCGTCTCCACAGGCAGCCGTTGCGCGTGAGGTCGCCAGCCTAGACCAAGTCCTCCGGGTTGACGTTGAAGTCCTCCGTGCAGCTTCTTCTTCTTCATATTCTAAAGGAGGATTAAACGCTTGAGTACATAAAGTACTCAGCAAGTGCGGGAAGAGAATGACATGATTGGCTAGAGCAAGGAAAGGCCAAATATGGCTTAGCACTATGCTTAGAACCTATCCTTAGCTTCCAATTATCAGTATCACAATTCAATAAATAATTAACACATGATTAATGATAATGAAAGTACTTGAATCATAATGAATCATCATTTCCCAACCATAGACTAATTATGAACTGGCCCCAAGCCGCTCTTGTCCGTGAGCACGGCTGTCATGACAGTTTTACCAAATCTCTGCAGAGAGTGTACCCTTTCCCCACAAGCAGTGATTTCATCCCCTGTTGCCAGGTGGACTAAGTGAACCTCCCTGATTGCCCGTGGTAGCTAACCACATTACACACTTCCTTTGATGTGAGGCCAGGAGATCACAACATGGTCTTTACAAAGGTACTCCCGATTAGTGCTAGCCCTCTAAGGTTTCCACCACTGAGGATTCTCGGAGTAACCCTCCGCCCAGAGCCCCCTCTTGAGCCTTGCGGTTCCAAGAGCAGATCACCCGCCTCATTCCCCGCACCATCCAACCACTAGCAGTTCATCGGGAGAAACCTAATTAATTGACCAAGCTGCCCCATCTCAGTCTCGTGGTGGTACTATAAAGCTTAGTGGCTTCCTCCATAAACCGGTCCTTAGAATCTGGTGGTAACAAACCCCAATTCCGGGTCTCGTGCAAAATGCACCATACCAAAACTAACCAACCACCAGATTCTTATCCACTAACATTATGTATATTCATCACCAAATAAAAGTAACCATAAAGTTGAGCATAGGACATTTGTATGAAATCCCAATCCCATCATCTAAGCGTGGCTAAGCATAAATAAAGCCTATCTACTTCCCAATCCATTTCAGGTAACAAGGAATTATATGGAACAGGGCATGTAAACATGAAGTAGGACATCAAATTAATTAGCATGCAACTAGCTAAATCCCTAAAATAGGTACAAGATGGTCAAGGGCACTTGCCTTCGTTGGAGACTTGAGAATTGACGAAGTCTTGGTCTTGGAAGTTGAGGTTAGGGTCGTAGTACGACTCTAGATATATGCCCAAGCAATGGCAAGAATAGAATAAAGCTAAATAAGTAAAGGCACGCAAAACAATACATTCACACATACACATAAGCACAAAATCCTACACTAATGCGTCCCTACGAGGTATTTATCATTTAACATGGCCAAGGTATGCATTTTATATTTTTCCTAGAATTTTGGGATTTTATTATAGCCTAAAACCATTTTTATTGAATTTTCTATAGCAAAAATGTATTTTAAAACCTTTATAATAATTATTCCAGGGACAAAATATATTTTATCTGAACACTAAAATAAATTCACAGCATAAAATAGATTATAACAATTTTTCATAACATTCCTACACTTAATTACCATTTTTATCTATTTTCTACACCTTAAATACAATTAAAACCCTATTCAGCAATTAAATAAAAGTCCAGGGGCTAAATAAATAGTTTTCTACACTGTACAGGGTCTAAATATATTATTCTACAAAATTACAGGGGTTAGAATGCTTAATTAAATGATTAAAACCAATTTTTAGGGTTCCAGGGGCTAGTCTGTGATTTCTGGGGGCTAGATTCGGATTACCGAGAAGCACAGGGGGTAGCTAGTGAATTTCCAGGGGCCTGGGTGTAAAGCTGGCGGCGGGAAAAGGGGATTTGAATGCAGACCGTTGGATCCGAAGCGAACGGCCCGGATTTTATTATGCCGAACCGTTACGGTCTTCTAATCGCGGCCGTTGGGGTGAAACCGATGGCCCGGATTGGGCCACGTCGCCTCTGGCGACGCCGGCCACACGCGCGCGGCGGCGCACGGCACCCGCGGCGGCGATGCTCGCCGGAGACGGCCAAAACGGCGAAACAGACGCCCAAACAAGATGCTAAGGGCATGGAGCGAGAGAGGGGAAGTAGGGGAACTCACCCAGGGGAGTAGCTAGCCTTGGAATCGGTCGGAGGACGGTCGGCGACGAGGAATGGCGGCGGTGGCGTCGGTGCACGTCGAGCTCGGTGAAGCCTCGGTGATCTCCCCTCGATCTCTTGCCCGGCGTGTTCCTGGTGGAGCGGTGAGCACGTGAGACCAAGAAGATGGGGAGCAAGGGGACTGCAGTGGCGGGAACGCGTGTGCCGAGGTACTCACCGGCGATGAAGGGTTAGGGAGAAAGAGAGAGCTCGGGGAGAGGGGAAAATGGGGCGTCGGCTCCTCTAAAGTATGGAGGGGGTGTGCGGTTTCAATGGGCGCACGAAAACTGCCGGGGAGGAGTGGTTCCGAGGGAGGAGGAGAAGTGGGCGCGGGGTGTTCGGCAGTTGCGCGCGGGAGGGAGGCGAGCGACGGTTACGCGGGGGCGGGGATGACATGTGGGGCCCGCTCGGCAGTGGGAGAGAGAGAAGGAGGGGGCGCGGGTTTCGGCTGGGCCGCCGGAGGGGAAAAGGGGAAATGGGCCGGGGGAGGGAAATCGGCCCAGGAGGGTTTTATTTCCTTTTTCTTTTTCTTTTTTCCATTCATTTCTTTTGATTTTGAATTCAAATTCAATTTGAACCGTTTGCTACTCGTTTGAACACTAAAAATTCACATAAAAATGCATGCTACAATGATCAAGGTTTGAGCAAATTTTTGTACAAGAATTATGGATGTTACAAGCAGCAGCTTCAGCTTGAGCAGCAACAGAAGGTGTTGTTGCAGCAGCAACATCTACTCTCACACATGGTACCTCAGGGACATCCCTATCAGCAGACTGAGGAGTCTTACGGATCGAGGCATCCTTCTGTGCCATCTGGTGATTCCTTGAATCACGCTCTTCGAAGAATGCAAGAAAGTATTGAAGTTGATCGAAAGTTGCCCGTCCATGGTATGCAGGTGGGGGCTGTGGGGCAACAATCTACTCAGTCAATTATGAATATGAGAGATACAGATGGCATTGGTTTATCCCAAATCTCTGCAGCTTCACTGCCTTTGCCCCATCAAATTGCTGTGGGTTCACTTCCAAAAGAAGGCTATTCATATCCTCAGATGCTGGAACTTGTTGCAAATGATGATGCACAAATAAAAGCAACTATGGTAAATCCTATTCTGGAAAAAGTCACAGATACTAATGATCAGCAACCTGCTAAGCAACAAGAGGTTAAATATCATGAAATGGGAGCTGGGACTCCGAAAGTTGTAGCTTCTGAAACTGCATCTACTGATGTCTCAGGGAGAGCTAAGGATTTTCCTCAGCCACCAATGAATCCAGAGTCAGACAATGTACTAGCTAATGTTTCTAAACAGGTCCAGGAAATGAAACTTTCTTCAGAAGCTGCTCCTGATGAAGTAAAAGTTGCTGATACACAGGAGACAAAGAAACCAGAAAAGAAAAAGAAGCAAAAAAAGAAACAGGCTCCCTCAGATACTGGCAAAGGAGTGACGAAGACAGTTTCTTCTGAACAGTCAAGACAGGAAAATGAGCCTGATAATTCTGACCTTGGTGGAACTAAGCATGATTTACCAGATGATAGAGAGGAACTATTTTGGGGTTCACCTATTAGAGTGGAAAATGAGATGTTACCTCCCAAAAGCCTGTCTGAGGAATACAATTCTAACAAAGCTGAATCTGAATCTGATCCTCATTCTACTGCAAACCAGCGAGCATGGAAACCTACCCAGGGGCCCAGACCTAAATCACTGCTGGAAATTCAAGCCGAGGAACAAATGCGAGTACAGAGAACATTAGCTATCGAAAGTGCTAGGTCACCTGTGCCAGCAGCTTCAGTATCTTCAGTTCCTTGGAATGGCATGCCAACATCTTCAGAGCCACACGTTGGTGGTGGAAGTAAGTCATTGGGAGGCATGGAAAGTGCTGGTGAAAAGAGTAAGAGAAGTCAGCTGCATGATCTGCTGGCGGAAGAAGTTTTGGCAAGGTCAATTATTGCAGATAACAAGAACATCAGCCATGCAAGTGATGCATTTTTTCCACCTCTATCGATTGCTGCTGCTCAGCCCAATGCTCCTGCACTTGATGATAATGATTTCATTGAGGCTATGGACAAGAAGAACAAAAAGAAGGCAACAAAAGCAAAAGCTTCCGCTGTAAAAGCACCATCGCCTGTTGGATCCTTTGATTCGTCAGCTATTGTTATACCTACTGAAAAAGGGAAGTCAGCTAAACAAGCACAACAAGAGTACGAAATATTGCCGGCTCCACCAAGTGGTCCATCTTTTGGAGATTTTGTTCCTTGGAAGAGTGATGCTAACTCTGTGCCAGCCCCAGCATGGTCCAATGACTCTGCAAAGGTACAGAGACCTTTGTCTTTGAGAGAGATTCAGAGAGAGGAAGAAAAGAGATTGGGTGCGGTCAAGCAACAAGCACCCTCACCAACTCCAGCGAAGTTGTCCATGAACCAAAAAGTTCATGGGAATGCTGCTTCTTGGCAAGCTTCTGGATCATCTCCATCAAAGACAGTTGCCCCTGTCCAAATGAGCTCCAATACTCCCAATCGTTCCAAGTCGAGTGCTGAAGATGATTTCTTTTGGGGCCCTTCTGAGAACTCCAAACAAGATAAGCAACAGTATGTTTTGCAGTGACCTTTTGAATTAAATTGATTACATTTTGTGTTGTTTTATGTATACGACATACCCTTTTCCTTGATTTCTAAGCATTTAAGTTCAATTAGTAATTAACAAATAAACTGAATAAGCACATTATTGTTGAACTTAGTTCGATTTCGAGCTTAATACTAGTAGTTCTCTGTGTAAAAAAGAAAATCTTCACTGTCTTGTGTAGTGTGTTTAAATTAGGATCCTTCCAGTAGTTTTTTTAGTTTTCATTTTCTTGGTCCATGCAAATTAAATTCTGGAGTTTAATTTCCTATTGTTTTCCCCCTTTGCTCTGTGCTATATCATTTTATTCTAGAACTGGTACTTTGCTTGACCAATTTTATGAATTTATATATATGTTGTATTGTGTGTGCAACATGTACTGCGCTTGGTTTATGAGTGACAGTAAAATATGGTTTTGTAGTATATGTTGACTTTAATCTTGTTTTCTAGAGTGTTTGTGTTATAGAGTTTTCTAGAGTCCTAGTTAGATTTACAACAACAACCAAGCCTTGTCCCAAAAAAGTTGGGGTCGCCTAGAGTCCTCGTTAGATTTCTTGCTAAAGAAAAGGAGTCCTAGTTAGATTAGAGTTACGAGTTGTAGTTCTAGTTGGAGTTGAGTTAGAGTCCGAATAGAAGTCAAATTGGTTGTAACTGGACTAATAAATAGCCACCAAACCCATTGGAATAAATGTAGTAATTTAGAAGAGAATTTGTAGTATATTTTTCGCTGGATTTCCAAAAGTATAGAGGTTATTTGCATAAGTAATTTAATGTTGTGCAGAGATTTTCTCAAGATACTCATGTTTTATTTTAATACCTTAACTAGGTCTGAGTTTCCATCTCTTTCAAGTCAGAGCAAAAGTTCAATGATGAAGGATCAATCTCCGTTGAATCGTCAAAAGTCTCAGGCAGGTAGATTGCCACATTCATCTGCTTCTCCTGCCAACCAATCCGGTAAAGCCAAAGCAGAGGCTGCTAACAAGCAGACAGGTAATGTTACTGATATTTACTCTTGTTTCCAAAGTCTGTATATTTGCACTAACAATTGTTATCTGCAGAGGCAATGGACTTCCGTGATTGGTGCGAGAGTGAGTGGCTCAGGCTCACTGGAACAAATGGTACTGAAACCCGTCTTCAGATTTTATTTGGTTTACAAACCAATATTTTGTTTTATCATGTAAATTTGGTAAGTAAGCGTTGAAGTTCTGACCAATAATTTCTGCTTGCTTTATCTACCAGATACGAGTTTCCTCGAGTTCTGCATAAAGCAATCGGGTGTTGAAGCAGAAATGCTCCTTCAGGAGAATATTGGTTCTTTTGACCGCAACCATGAGTTCATTGACAAGTTCCTCAATTACAAGGCCTTTCTTTCAGCAGAAGTGATCGAGATGGCATTCAGAGCTCCCAGTACACTACGTTCAAACCCTGGCGCTGCAGCCAGAGGAGGCACAGGCGCAGAGATGGAGCTGGATGGCGGAGGGAAGAAGAAAGCGAAGAAGGGAAAGAAGGTGAGCGCAGCGGTTTTAGGATTCAATGTTGTGAGCAACCGTATAATGATGGGTGAGATCCAGAATGTTGATTAGGACTGGTGATGGCACAATGTACATAACCTCTTTCTCCGGGGCATCACCTCATGACTGATGTACAGACATAGCTTACATGTTCGGCCTGACCCCCTAGTATTGCTCACTGGAGAGGGACATTTGGCGTGTCCCTCTTAGTGCTCTCATGGATGGAGCATTAGTTCTTTGAATGGCTATATACCTGTTAGTTTCTGGTAGACTGTATGGCATATGCAACAGCTGAGTTACGTCGTCAGAGTTGGCGGCAGAGGGTACAGGGGGATTGTAGCTGTGGATGGTGGCGCGAAAAGGTAATTGCCTCTGCACGACGTACCGAGGTGGGTCATTTCCTGTGTCTGTTGCCGGGTTTTTCCTGTTCTGTTGCCGGAGTACCTGCTGCAGCGAGATATAACCTTGGGGAGACATGTGGGCAATGCAGCCCCCTCTACTCTTTTCTTTTTTGAGCAATGAATGAGAGATTGGGAGGCTGGATGTTGAGGTTACTCGCATGATTGCACATGTATTGTGATTGCACGTCAGTCGCCCCCCTCCTTCACGGCATACCAGTATTTGAAAACGGTTTGCGAGGCTACACTGGACTGGCAATTCGTGTTCAGCGTTCCCAGCTGTACCAAGTTCAGATTTTAGTTCATTGCAGAGACCCATCTTCAAGTTCAATGCGGTTTCTGATCTTGAATCCGTGCAAATGTGTGCTCTCTGTAACTAACACAATTGTGCGGCTGTAGTACACCTGAACTTCCATGTTTCAAAGTTCAGCGTTGCCTACTGTTTCTCCTTGTGCATCAGGGATGTAGTGTTGTATTCTCTTTTGAACTGAACAGGTAAATTTGTACAAGCTGCGTACTACAATTCATTCTTTTTTACCATCCATACAAAAAAAGTTATTTTGACATTTATTGCCTTCCGTTGTCAAGACAAACTAAACGTCGCTTTCCATCATTTGGTCACCCAGAAACGATACGTACCTCCGTAAAAATAACATCAGACCAGAACAGTTCAATCTGGGAGACAGGATCAAAAAAGCAGGGTAAAAGGAGAAGGCATTTACTATATATGAACGCATGCAAGCAGCTCGAATCTCCTGTTGAACTGAACTTGTCTCGCCACCTTCCTTTACGACCTGTTCAGTATATCTAGATCTCGTTCCAGAAGAGGCATATATGTGCTGACTGCAAAAGATTAAGCTTCGGGGTGCAAGTTCGTCAATGGTATCGCTGGAGTGTCAAGACTGAAAGCAGGTTCGGTCTTGCCATTTCAAGACAGTGTAAAACAAGCCTCTTAACACAACAACGAAGGACGCGCACGTGTTCTTTCTATTTCTGGAATCGACGGAAATCAATTCTCAAATTTCAAGTCGTACTTGGCTGTTTAGTGTCTTGTTACTCCTCCCTTTTTTTTATTTGACGTTGGTTAGTTTTTTAAAGAATAAACTAATCAATGTTAAATAAAAAAACGGGTGGGATATTTTTTTTACTACTGTAATTAAACCCCAGTGACATGTGAGAGGAGATCATCGTGACCTCACGACCGAGACTTCGTTGGAGCCATTTGACCGTCCCGTCGACAAGACCGGAACATGGCCGGCCCCTCTGATGTCCGAACATCCCTGTCAAAGTTGATGACGACCAAATACAAAATCTAACTAAGACGATGAAATCCTAGATTGATTTCGGGTCCAAACTGAGTTACTACCATATTGTCTTCAGTCAAAACCGTAGTTGGACCTGTAAGCATTTTTTTTACTTACTGTTTAACTTCTGCACTTGGAAGTTTTTCTAATGCGACAGACCATATGTGTGTGCCTCTTCTGCCTGGAAATAAAATGAAATAAACTGTGTCAAGCAGGACCAAACCTCTTCGTTCATAATCTCATATCTCTATGGTCGTATATAGAGGCGGCAAAGAATATATATAAACAAAATAGACGTGACCAGCTGCGGATCACATGCATGCATATGGGCTGGACATGGCAATATTTGGCAAGATGTGTCGTTGGCTATACATTGACCGTCCACATAACCAGCTCGTCGAAACTTGGAGCTAGAGCCTCTAGAGAGCGCAGAACTTGTTGACAAGGACAAATATATAGAACGAGCAGTCGACCCATCCTGCTACGTGCCGGACGCTCCAGCTTCCGCACGTCTTGGTGAGAGCTGCCAAGGAAATGTGTACTATAAAACGGAAGAACTTGGTCATCGGTTTTCATCTTTTACTTCAATAAACATTTAAAATCGTCAAAACCCCTGAATCCTGAAACTGGCAAATTTGTCTACTTTCACATGAACCGAAGTGCCGCATTTCTTCTTATCTAATGTCCTGTAGATCATAATGCAAACAATTGCTAGTATAAAAAAGAAAAAACATGGAAACAAGTACTCATATATAAAGCTAAGATTTAATTAGAACCCAGACAAAAAAATTAGTATGCAACTTAATATATTTTATTTTCGTCTTTTACACATTTATTGTTATTTAGGATAAGTATCAAAGGGGAAGGAGACCCTTTTTGACATAGGGTAGCCAAACCAAAGGCAAAATAAAGGTTCACTTGTTCAAGTCGAGTTACCTATATTTCTCACTGATGGGCTAGCTATTATATACCTATAAATTTGACGCCCTCTCGAGACTTCGCCGCCTTTATTCATCTCCAACAGCAATAATGGACAAGAAAAAAGTTTCTTATCATAACTGAGCTTTACCATTCCAACTTTTGCTTTACTTTTAACACCCTTTCTGTTGCTAGTGAAGGGAGAGCAAAGGTGAATATGTTTGGAGACTTGGTAATAGATACATGTCATGTGATCATGGTGCACCTCTTCACACCACGAAATGTAATGGAGGAATAGAATTGGTGTGGTTGGATGTCAAATTCACTTTCTACTTTTCCATGTAAGCAAAAACTTTCACGGTTCAGTAGCTTATGCTTGTCGTCGGTAACATATTACCCGAGCAAAAAACTAGCTAGCTAACTCGAAAATACTCTCCGTCTCTCCAATACTTATCACTTGTTAGTTCATTTTTGAGTTAACAAGTGATAAATATTTGAAGACGGAATTATTAGTATAGTACCACCAGAAAGTTGGTCTAGATCAATAGCATCATATCCTCGTTATCTAATGACTAATGGCTATATATCTTTATGCATATCTGCAGGGCCGGCTCTGGTATTTTGAGGGCCCTAGGCGAATTCAGGATGGTAGGCCTTTGAAGCCAAAATTTTTAATTTTTTTAATACTAATATATACTTATATATACTATGCAACTTAAATAAATCGTATTAAAATTAAAAACAAAAGGCTAAATCAAAGTGTTGAAAATATTAACAAAATATGAATACCTTAAGCAGGAGATGCTATTGTTTTTCATAAAAGTAATTTTGTTCAGGCATTTCTTGAAGCAAAATCATTAAGGACTGTTCGGAAATCAATATTGTTTAAAATATTATCCTCAATATTTTGCAATCCATTCAATCTGTCTTGTGATGGTTGATCCTAAATTGTTTTCTAGTAATTTTAGTTTTGAGAAGCTTCTTTGAGTGGATGTAGCATTTCAATATCTAATAAGAAATAAACAAAAGGGAGTAAATTAGGCAGCCCGCCGATCCCTTTCTAGTGGCTAGATGACGGCAAGAAGGATCCTAAACTACAGAGGTGTGGTGCAGCAGCAGTAGCAGGCGATGAGCAGAACCAGACAATAGCACAATACGATGTTAGACAAGGGGAAAACCAGAGTAGAGAGGGGGTTCGAGAAGGGCCTAACAGACAATGGTTGCCTAACTCTTAGACGATCTACGAGCTGACTACCTACGAAAGTTAATTCAAGCTCAGTGACAAGTTGTTTTGCTTTGTATGCGTAAGTGCAAGCCAATTAACAATATACATCAGTCACATATTTTTATAGGCCCCTCTCTGCTGTGGACCCTAAGCCATTGCACCTCTGACCTATGCCAAGAGCCGGGCCTGCATATCTGATCCGAGGAACAAAAGAGGTGTCGAGCTTATCTGGGTTGTCTTTTCCAATCTTGGAGGGAGCACCGATGGAATTAGTGCGGTGAAATATAATCCACAGTCAATAAAGCAGTAATATATACACGGACTTAGCCTGTCTCTCTTTCCCGGTTACCTGGTAAACCTTGGCTGCGCATCGCACGTGGCAGAAATGCAGAGGACAGGGTGGGTGTCCTGTCTTGTTGATTACCCTAAAGCGACAGATAAAATCATAAAAAGTAAGATTTTACCACGAGTAATAATTCATCATAAAATAACAGTGAAGGAAATTAAATATGCAAACCAATAGTATATAATTACTATGTGTTCAAGATAACAACAACATGGTTGGTAGTCTAGTATTAGTTGAGAAGTCAAACTAAAGCTTTAGACCAAGCCTACGAAGCTTCATGACTCCATCCTCACAATATCTGGGACGAAGTCCAGTACATGCATGCGCATTTGTATATATAGAGACAAGATCGATCCGCTGCTTCCATACGGCTGTCAGTTTCTCTTGCAACAAAAGCACTAACAGAGCAGTGCGACAACAGAGAGGGACCAAGTAAACTAGCAACTTGCACCGCTCGATCGAAACACGGATCTGTTGCAAAGAATTGCAGGCAAATTAGCAGCTGAAACAACAGATCAATATAGCACTAAATTGCTAGTGCATGCTGCAAAAGAGATCGTCGTCGTCGTCATCAGGGATGGTGCAAGACTACGACAACTTATTGGCGAGAGAAAGAGAGAACATGGGCTCCTGCGGCGGCCATGGAGGAGATCGGCAAGGAGAGGAAGAGGTGGTGCTTCTCGGAGACGAAGAAGAAGAAGAGGGAGCCGGCGACGACTTGGTTCTCCCCGGGTTCCGGTTTCACCCCACCGACGAGGAGCTCGTCACCTTCTACCTCCGGCGTAAGGTGGCCGGGAAGAGACTTAGCATCGAGATCATCAAGGAATTCGACATCTACAAGCATGATCCTTGGGATCTTCCAAGTAAGCAGCCGCTAACTTTCTAATCGCTACATCATCGTCTAACTACTCTATGTGTGTAACTTTTAAAAAAGATCGGGAGAGGTAAAAAACCTTGCAAAATTGCTTCCTTCATCTCGATTTGAAATTAGTATGTGAAATTAGTTACTAATACAGTAAACCATGCATAAAATCCAAACAGATAAGCATGAAATGAACCTAAAGTTCCAGTTTCTCATGTCTTATCACGTGAAGATATCAGCAATTCAGCATTGGTGCAATCGATTGCTTACTACGCAGATATCCTAATAACTAAATTGTGCAATTAATCGATTGATTACGCAGAGGCGAGCACGATTTCGATGGACAAGGAGTGGTACTTCTTCAGCCTGCGGGGGAGGAAGTACCGGAACAGCATCAGGCCCAACAGGGTCACCGGCTCCGGCTTCTGGAAGGCCACCGGCATCGACCGCCCCATATACTCCGCCGCTACGGCCGGTCGTCGCGCCGGCGGCGGCGACTACATCGGGCTGAAGAAGTCCCTCGTGTTCTACCGCGGCAGCGCCGGCAAGGGCACCAAGACGGAGTGGATGATGCACGAGTTCCGCCTCCCGCCGCGGCCTGAAAGAGCCGGATCCTCCCCGAGCAGCCAAGAAGCGGTAATTAAATAGATTTACGCAACATCGTACATGTGAATGTTTCTCCTCTAAGATATGCTTGATGAGAGTATGATGACTAAGATGAGCTTTAATTTAATTTGCCTGAAAATACAGGAAGTGTGGACCATCTGCCGGATCTTCAGGCGGAGCATCACCCACAAGAAGCAGCCGCAGCATCAGGTCGTCGGCGGCAACGTTATTACCGCAGCGGCGGCGCAGCCCGACTCGTGCTCCACCAACACCGGCAGCCTCGAGTCAGACACCGGAGACGAGTACATGAACAACGGCCACCAGCTGCCGCTGCAGGCTCGTCCACCAACGGAACACAACAACGCGATGAGCAACAATGTCTACGACGACGACAGCTACCAGTTTCTTCAGGGGGCGCAATGGAACAACGACAATGGCGCGGTAGTGCAGCAGCCGGCCTGCAGTACGGCGCCGCAGCAGAACTCGCCGCCGGAGACGATGGCCAGCAGCGCGTTCATCCATCATCACGGCGACGTGCGATATAGCAGCCCGCTGGCCGCACCGGCCGACGAGTTGTCGTACTACAAGGATGATGACTGCAGCTGGGACGACATTGGCAGGATGGTGATGGAACTGACTGATCCCAGCTGTGGGCTCTTCTACGACTGCACATCATTATTCCCTTAGCGAGATCGAACTTGCCGACACAACGCGCGCGTGACTGACTGACATGTCGGGCCCGGCCGGCTGCATGGCTAGTTCTTACACACAGGGAGTGCAGTGTTCTATTCTATACAGGAGACCCGCCTCCTCAGAGAGAGTAGCAATTCTTTTGTAGTACAGTATTCGATTATATTTTTGCAGTATTCGATTATATTGGATCAGTGTATAATGAACACCATATGTTCGATTGATTGCAGTGCTATTGTTGCACAAGTTGTATACGAGACGGTAGTAGAAATTTCAAATTAATGTATGTCACTTCAACAGCAAAGCTTTCCTGATTCTAGATGTTTGTTTATATATATTTTTCCCCGATCGACAATGCTTAGTCATGGCAAAAGTAGGAATAGCTTTTGACATGCACGATGTCTTTGATGCTCTTTTACGGTAGCCTTAACTTTTCTCTTACCCGGCGGCCCCTAAGGTCTAACTAAGATAAGAATTGAATCCGAATTGTTGATCTTGTAGAGGAAAAAGTGGATTTAAATTTTTTTGTCTTGCATGCAGCCCTGCAAAGAGTTAATAGTGCACTGCATGCGGCCATGTATGTAGCCTTCGAATTAAGGGAAACGAAAATAGATTAAAAAAATACAGCAATGTTCATGGTGCATGCGGATCTGATTTTGTAAATAATGTACTCCAATGCGGAGTAGACAACAATTGCAAGTTCAATTCGATTGGTATCCTTTACCGACGATCCGTCAAGTTCACATCGTCAGGACCGCTTAAATTTTTTACTGAACATTTTGGACTTGTTTACGGTTTCAACAGAGAACATCTGAACCCACGGGTGGTTCTTCAGGCTCCAGTGACTCCTCCTCCTCGTCACACACTCTGTCGCTTTCGTCGCACGAATTAAGACGACGATGTTGCTGCTGCGCATGTATGGAAGCCGCCGGCCGGCCGACCTTTTTCCTGGCTGTTTCTTCTGCAGACGTTCGTCCTCGTTCAGTCCATTTTCCGCTCGTGCGTCGTCGTCGAAACCGCGATCGAGACGTCGTCCTGTCTGTCCGAGGATTACGCAGTCACGTACGTACATGCTTGGATCATCATCTAACTCGTCGTCTTCGTAGTTCTAGCTAGTTCGTCCTCCTCCAGAATTTTTCTGCTGTGTGGCCGTGCTCTTTGACTCTCTCCCGGCAGCAGCCACGTAGTATATCTGGATAGGATAGGACATCGATCCTGAACATTCTTCTCCAGTCGCATGTTGATCGTGCAGTTTTTCAGACGACATGATCGAGCGAGACAGTGACGTACGGAGAGGAAATCTGTCTGTGCGCCGTGTCGTTGCCAAAGATCAGTAACGAGATACTACTCCCCCCATCCTATATAATTTGCCATTTAGAAAAAAAATTATTCTATTTTGAACTAAATTTTTTTGTCGTAAACGACAAATAATTTGAGATGGAGGGAGTACTACGAACGTGCTCTTTTCTAACGAAAAAAAGAAGAAGAAGAAGAGATACTTCTTACTACGAACGTGGGAAATAGTTTTCATGCACCGAACTGGGTTAAGGGTTCAGAGTTCATACTGGAAGGAAATGTCTCTTCAACTTGTGCAGACAAGGTGGACGAGGACGACCAATATTTTCCCACCAATATGGAAAACGAAGACGATCATGGGCTTATTTTCTGCCCAACATATAATACACTGCCAGGCCTGGTGAATGAACGCCGGCCGGGCCTGGACTATCCTGGGCTAGCTGTCTGTCTTTTCGCTGCTAGACTGATTGGAAAAGGCCAGCCTGGGCTCCGAATGGTTATATGGGCCCAGCCCAAATCGATCTAGGAAAGGAAGGACACCCACATACATAACGACAACAACTCGTGGCCAGCCAGCGTGCATTCGACGCTCGAAACGTCAAGTTCAGTACGTGTGTACGACGAGGACGACGCTGCAGCGTATGGACGGACGGGACGTACGATAATCGAGAGCAGTGCCAATGCACCGTCTTCGTTCTATTTTTACAGTAAGTATTCTAAATTACACTGCGAATCAGTGTACCCAGTATACTTTATAAGATCTGCATGCTGTGTACGCAGGGCATGGGATCGATCGATCAGCAAGCAGGGGAGGTGCGTGATCTTTGTAGATATGATTCTCCCTGCTCCATGATTCGTTTCGGTCCTTACACGGATGGATCTAGCTATAGTAATACTGTACCTAATTAAGTGGTAGTAGTAGTAAATGGCTCTGTAGTAAAGCGTGTTTCCTTGGATCTGCATGCTACAGGATACTCCTAGGTAAGCTGTCTTGTGGAATCTGGATCCGATCCAGGTTCGGGACGCGCTTAACGTTACCGCGAGAGGAGACACGAGCAGTGGCGAAGCCAGACTACATACTACCCTGGTGCCTCACCCTTAAAAATACATAATTTTCAAGCAAATTTTAGTTAAACCTATGGTATTATTAAGGAGATGTTGTTTTGGACCCTGGTGCCTGTGCACCAGGGAGCTTCAACCTGGCTTCGCCAGTGGACACGAGGCGTGCGTGCGTGCGAGCTCAATCTCCTGGCCGGAGGCGTTGACCAAAGGAGTCGACGACCACCAGCAACACAGCTAGACAAACGGCTAGTACTAGCTTCGAAGCCTCGTCGTCCGCGTCCACCTGATCGCGATCGAGCCGTCCGGCCGTGTTCACTCGACCAGCGAGCGAAGGCACAGCACAGCTCAGCCGCCGGCCAGGGCCACCAACCAACCAGCAGAGGCACAGACTTCCAACACCGAAGGCCAACATATATACGTCAGCGATGATGATCCGTTATATTTCCCCGTTAATGAAATGTCAACTTGTCAGTTTCTCTTCCCCAGCTAGGGTGATTTTGAGGAGGAGGATAATAAGTGTTCGATTGTTGCTGCAAGTACCGTACCAGCCTCCTTCAGAACGCAGCAGGAATTCCGAATTCCTCACAGAAAAAATACGTACAGGATTCAGAAATTTTAGATTTTCTTGGCGAGGAAGCAAATTGATCGACATTACTCATCGCTGGAACGAAGCCACAAAAATTTGTATAATAAATGAACATTTTCTGTTCACACGTAGTACTAAACGGGTCAGATGTTTACTGAACTGAACTATACTGGTGCGTGGCACCGCAGGCAGAAAGTATAAAAATGCGCATTTGTTTCAAGCGGAAGTAGTAGAAGACTTCTTCATTTTTTTTCTGCACGACTGACCGAGCGAGAGAACAGAGAAAAAGAAAGAGAGAGTATTTTGGTAATCATCCTGCGCTTCCGGCGCCTGCCCGACTCGAGTCGAGTCTCCGTCGATAACCACCGATCCCACCGGCCGGGCTCCGCCCGCCCGCCGCGGAAGAAGAAGAAGCTCCGCCGCCAAGCTCCGCCGCGGAACACCCGGCACCTCTCTCCGGCTCGGCTCTCCCGCCCCCCGTCGACGCGCGCGGCGTCAATTGGATCGGAATATCGGATCCAGATCCGTCCCAATTTAGGCGCGTTGTTGCCTTTCCTTTCCTGCTTCCCATGGTAAGGGAACCTAACTCGCTTGGATGCAATTTGTTCCGGGAGGAGATACAGATACTACTACTACCACTACTACATCTCTCGCCTTCGCCTGCCGCTGCTCCGTGACCTGCTGCTGCCGCCCCCAAAAAAAAAAACCGTATTTCCAACCAACAAGTGCTCGAGCTTGAGCTTGACCCCGCGCGCGCGCGCCCGTGCGATGGAGTACTTGAGATCTTGCTGGGGGCCGGCGGCGGCGGCGGGGTCGCCGGCCGGCGGCCGGCCCCGGAGAGGGTCGTCGGACGGCGCGGCGGCGGGGCGGCAGGACGGGCTGCTGTGGTACAAGGACGGCGGGCAGGTGGTCGACGGGGAGTTCTCCATGGCCGTGGTCCAGGCCAACAACCTGCTGGAGGACCACAGCCAGGTGGAGTCCGGGCCGCTCAGCGCCACGGACCCCGGGTTGCAGGGCACCTTCGTCGGCGTCTATGATGGGCACGGTGGCCCGGAGACCGCGCGCTACATCAACGATCATCTGTTCAGTCATCTCAGGAGTAAGGAGGCATCTAATGCTGCTCTTTGGCTTCATGCTTTTTTCCTTATTTTTTTTCAAGATCAAAACGCTAGTCAACCTAAACTGTTCTGTTAGATTCACAACTAAATGTCCCCTCCCCTATTGCTTCATATGCAAGTGTCCTAGTTGATGATGATTACTCTGGTCTGGGGCAAAAGTGCTTCCATTTCGGTATATATATATAGTTATTGTATGGTATGCAAATGTCTCGGTTGGTGCTGATTGCTCTGTGGTAAAAAAGCTTCTATTTTGGTAAGCCTAAAATTTAATGGAATGCTCATCTACACACAGTTAGTTACACAGGAAAAGCAAGTGCAAATATAAATGCACTATTGTTTAGATGAGGTGTCAAGGTCACCCTATTCAATTTGTTATTTGTGAAATTGGACTAGAATGGATATCATCACGTGGAGTAGATTTTTGCCAAGTGCAAATATGCTAGGAGCCTAGAAACTATCGACAAAAGATAAGATAACGTCTAAAGTCACTTACCATAATATTTTGTAACTACTTGCCAATTCTCATGTGCGCTGTTGCATGACAAACTTCATTTTTTCAGGATTTGCATCCGAGCATAAGTGCATGTCAACGGATGTGATACGGAAGGCTTACCGAGCGACCGAGGAGGGGTTTGTTTCTGTAGTTAGCAGCCAATGGTCGATCAGGCCTCAATTAGCGGCAGTAGGCTCTTGCTGTCTGGTTGGCGTGGTTTGTGCTGGCACTCTATATGTTGCAAACGCCGGGGACTCCCGCGCTGTTCTTGGGAGACTTGTCAAGGGAACCGGAGAGGTTTTGGCGATGCAGCTCTCAGCAGAACACAATGCATCCTACGAGGAGGTTAGACGAGAGCTGCAAGCATCACATCCTGATGATCCCCATATTGTGGTCCTAAGGCACAATGTTTGGCGTGTGAAGGGTATTATCCAGGTATAGAAAAAATAAGAACTCGGAACTTGTTGTGTTCTCTTTGTCGTAATCTTGTATGGTCATTGTACCACAGCTTACATGAATTTGATAGCTAGTTTTATGGTTGCATTTTACTTTTATGTGATATTATGTAATTTTATTTGTATAGTAACTTACGTATATTCGCAATTGTCGTTTGTATCATGAACCAATCTTTCTCTTCTCAAAAACTTATGTGCATTCAGTAATATGGCGATGTTGTTATGAACCAAGAATAAAACAGGATTTGAAAGTAATTCTATTAATACAGGCTCCATGGATGAACCTATTGCTCATGTGGTGCCTTAAACAAATATAGTTGTGAGAGTAACACAAATATATGGTTTCTTTTCGAGGTGATCCTTTGTTTTTTTTTTTTGTTCTTTGAATGATCTCGGTTGGGAACTGGCAGTTTAGTTAGATTTTTTTCCTTTCAAATCCACGGCAGTTACTTCTGGTGCGTGGTGCTTATAAGAGACCTCTATATGCAATGTTTGCTTTGTCAAAATTCTTTGCTTCCTTGGCACATCCCTTATGGTATGAATTATGGTGATGTTTGCAGATAACAAGATCTATTGGAGATGTATATCTGAAAAAACCGGAGTTCAATAGAGAACCTTTGCACTCAAAGTTTCGTCTTCAGGAAACTTTCAAGAGACCACTTCTTAGTTCTGATCCAGCAATTACTGTACACCAAATACAGCCGACTGATAAATTCGTCATTTTTGCATCTGATGGACTCTGGGAGCATCTTAGTAATCAGGAAGCAGTTGACCTTGTCCAAAGTAGCCCTCGAAATGTATGTATTCCTATCTATGCTTTAGATTCTATAACTTAGTTACTTGGAAGTTCGGTGCTTTAGGTTGCATTATTGCTTGTCCTGCCAAAATACAAATAAACATAATTTTTGTATTGTTTTCATTAGTTTTATTGAGCTAAATGGCCGTGCTTTTTCATCTAAGAAATGTGAGTGTATCATGCAATTTTTTAGAGCATTTGTTCTGGGTTCTGTAAAGATGTAACGTGTGATGTTCTATAGTAGTGTTAGTGTACTCCCTTCGTCCTAATATATAAAAGATTATAGTATTCAAAATTTTGTACTAAAATATAAGCAATCCTAGAGATAGGACAAAGTTTCTGCAATCAATTCGGTGATAAGGGATTGGCGAGTAGAGCTAAAAATGAGGGGTATAGTGGTCTTTTACCTTAACCACTATATTTACCTCACGATGCTAGGATTCCTTGTATATTGGGACGGAGGGAGTGATAGATATAGGTCTCTGTATGAAGGCACCTAGATTGTTGAATGCCATAATCGTACCAGTTTAAGTGTTTCCCCTGTTTTAGTTCTTTAAGAATTCGATTTTTTGTTGATTTGCTATTGGAGGTCATTGATTGTTGTGCTAATTCAAGAAAATTGCATTAGGTGCAACCCCTGCAAGTTTGTACTTTTTTGCTGATATTGGGTAGACCGTCTCCAGCATAATCTGGAATATTCTATCGCCACTTTTTAGACCATTTTTGTGTCAGTTGGATCTTTCGTTGTTCAGGACACATGTAATTAATTATTTTTGGTATGCATATGTTTATTTATTGACTTGGTGAGATTTCAGTGAGCCTTCCGCCAGTTACAACGTACAATACATGTTATTTTGGACAGTGTACATGGTCTCATAATGCAAACTCGGTCCACTAATTTATATAGTAATAAACTACAATATAAAAGCAGCTTTCGAGACGAATCAATCATATAATTCTCAATTTTTAAGCTAAATATTGAAAAGATATTGCTGGTCAAAGTTTCAATAGTTTGACTGCATAGATATGTCAAAATGACATGTATTTGTTAATGGATGGAGCCTCGTATGTAAATCCAATACGCATTTGACATGGAAATAAATCTGCACTTTTTAAACAGTTTTTTTTTCTCATGCCTCCTTAAAACTACATATTTTTTTTCACTTTAAAAAACAATGTTTTGAATTTCAGAATGGAGTCCTGCTACGCTCAAAACTCAAAAGTAAATTTGTTCTAGAATGCTCGTGATTTTAGCACTGTTAAAATCTTAAGTAAATTTCGTCCTAGAATGTGTGCGGTCACCTTTTAAAGACTGACTGCAAGCAGTCTTTGTCACATTTAAAGGTGATATCACTAGCAATTCATCATCAAGTACTTCTATATTGTTGCAATTTTTAATTATTTTTTACCATATAATCAGGACATGTAACAGTTAAGTTGTGCATTGTGCAGGATGCCTGTTGTCCCTAAACAAGTAGTAATGAATAGGCCAAGGACTATTGTAAATAAACATGATACACAATTGAAGTCAAAATCATCACTATTGCATTACTTTTGTTTTTTCTCTATTGGTTTTACATAATAAAATCACTTGCTGTTTTCTTGACGCCACTTAACTTGTGTGTACCAGGGAGTTGCTCGAAAATTAGTGAAGACCGCAATGCAGGAAGCAGCGAAGAAGAGGGAGATGAGGTATTCGGACCTCAAGAAAATCGATCGAGGGGTAAGACGGCACTTCCACGACGACATAACCGTCATCGTGGTTTTCTTCGACTTACACGCTATAACAACTGCTGCCTGGAGCAGACCCACGGTTTCTCTCCGAGGCGGTGGTGGTATCCCTATCCCTTCGAATACCCTCGCTCCGTTTTCAGTTCCTGCAGAGCTAAACAACTCTTACTGAAACCATACTGGCTGTAAAAGGGGGGCAAGAAGATCCAAAAAGTAAAGAAAAAACAAACAAAAAATGAAAGAAGAGCAGCAATTGTGATCAGTTCTAGTGTATTTTTTCTCTGTGTTGTTGTTGTTGTTGTAAAACGTTTTAGATTCAAACTGGTGACTAGCGTACTGATAGCGAGGTATAAGATTAGATTATTCTTAGTCTCCCACTTCTCCTTTCTTGCCCTTTAGAAGAAGATTCACTCATGGGGTGTCAGGTGGTTGTACATTCTCCGGATCAACTTGTGGTAATAGTTCACGCCCTGCTTTTGTCACGCCAAACTGTTTGTTACTTTGCATTTGCTCTCCGGATCAACTTGCCCTATCTTATCTTACAAGGAGACTGACTGATTTTTGAACATCGAACCTTTACATATTGGTGGCCTGTGATCATTTTCTTTGATATCGACAACCAAATGGTGCCGTTGTCGACTGTACTCCAACGTAGTTACCTAATGTGGCTCCTCCTCATCTCAAGGAAAAATATGAGGAATTTGTTTGACATGTCGTGCCGCGTATAATAGATTTTCCTTTGGGCATGGTTGTGGTAGAGCATTGCGTGTTCCTACTCTACTGTGATTCGTACGCGTATTTGGGACTTTTCTATGCAGTGATGCTCAGTGGTCCTAATACTCCCTCCTGCTCGTTTTATTTGACGTCCGGACACGTCTCTCTAGTAGTTTTTTAGTTCACGAAACTGGTCGGAACGTCAATTAATTAGATCATGAGGGAGTACGTACTACACGGATTAGAGGTGTCGGCATGACAAGGATTCAGACCTCGAAAAATAATCCAGACTGATAACTAGGTCGGGCTTTGGCTTCTCGTGTGTTTGTGCTTGTGTTCAGCCCGTTATGATTTTGCGATCGGGCCTCTTTGACGATCCGCTCTTGTTGGTGCCAATGATTGAGGCACAATTAATTTGTCGGGGAAATGATCATAATAATCAGATGCTAACCCCTTGCTCATATTTGCATGTTCCAGTAGATTCAATATAAGGAACTGCAGCAGCTAGAGGGGACCCATGATGATCAGTCGGTGCGCTGGTTTTTTTAGGTGGCTGGTCAACATCAAAGTTCCTTTTCAACTGTGATGCACGCACATGACGGTGTGATGAGCAGTGCCGTCTCTGCATACCATGTTGACACGATCATGTGTTCGGCCGTCCCTGTTGACACGCACGCACGCACTCACCTACCGTACCATACCGTGCACTCTGTCAGCTCTTCCTCTGCTCGTCAAATCAATTTTGCAACGCGTGAATTTCGGGAACGCACAAGAACTTACTACTGTATCTTATCATTCATCCAGCCGTAATTAAAGGAGTATAGGTGCGATTAGATTACAAACCGCGTCCTTCCGGCGGTGGTGGTGGTGGGTGGCCACGCGCGCAACGTCGTCGGGCGTCGGCGGCGACGGAACAACCGCCGCCCCGCCGAGCCATCCACGATCCGTGCCGCGTCGTCAGGCCCGGTCGACGACGACGACTCACGAGCCGACCAGCGCGCCGTGCCCGTGGGACCGCCCCACCTCGCCCCACTCGCCGCCGCCTGCCTGCCTCGTCCTCCCCATCTTTGCTTTGAAAAAGGCAGCACGACGAGAGGAGAGGACCACTGTCACTGAGCCACCGCCCACCGAGGTTGGTTGGCTCGTTGGTAGCTGCTCTGCTCTCTCACTGACTCATGGCCACGCGGCACCAATAACCCGCCTCTGCACCAACCTTCCGTTCCTCATCTCCTCCCCCCGCTGCATCGGAGAGGAGAACCCAAGCGACAGCCCTCGTCCCTTCTCGCCGGGTCAGGTCGGGTCGTGGCCGCAATAATCGCAGGGGAAAGCCGCCACCTTTTCTTCCCCTCTGGCCGCATCCGCTTTGTTCCCCTCCGTCCCGATCCCGACGCGCCTTTCCCTTTCGCGAGCTGTAAAGTGGGTCGGTGCAGAGGCGGGTTATTGCTATTGCCCGCCGCTCCGCTGCTCCGAGCTCTCAAAGCTTTCGGTTAAGGCCGCGTGCGGAGGAGGAAGAAGAATCGAGAACCTCCAGATGCTGCCCACCAACCGGAACAGGCCGCAGCAGAGGCCGACCAGATCTTGGTCATTCTCAGGTCCGCTTTCCACTCTTTCTTTCTCATGCTCGCTGCTCATCTGATCGTGTTAGAATCTCCTCCCGTCCCGTGCGCCTTCCTGCACGCTGCACGTCATCATCCCCTTACTCAGCGTACTGGTTTCCGTTTTTGCAGAAATAATGGACGTCTTCTCGGACCCGAAGCGCAAGCCGCGCTACCTCAGCAAGATCGTCATGGCGGCGCTCCTCGCCGCCATGTGCGTCGTCATGCTCACGCAGCCGCCCTGCCACAGGAGGCCTCCCAGCGTGGTAGCAATTAATCCTCCCCCTCTTCACTCGCTCTCTCTTTCAACAGTCTAGTACTTGCATCCGTTCGACTCTCAGGTTTTGTCGTCCGTCCTGAAATAAAAAGGCCTGACTGTAAATTTCCAAAAAAAAATAAAATAAAATGATGCCTAAAGCTTTTTTTTTCCACCAATCTGGGATGGATTTAGTTGAGCGGTACCTAAAGTAGTGTGTGCGAAATTGGTTGATTGCAGTAGCACTGTCTTCATCTACGGCGTAGTACTCCCTCCGTCTCTAAAGTTCATTTTTAAACTACAAAGCGACAAGTTCATAGGGACGGAAGGAGTACGCTGGATGTCTTCTCCCTGATAGTTCCAGTAGTTCAAGTGGCGCAGCTGATAGTGGAATACTATTTACTTATCTGTGATGTGTGTCCAGTTCTCTGTCCATGAACCTGGAGTGACGCACGTGCTTGTGACGGGTGGCGCCGGCTACATAGGTTCGCACGCGGCTCTTCGGCTACTGAAAGACTCGTTCAGAGTCACCATAGTGGTATTGCCATTTCTTCACACTAACTGGCATTACTACAAATTTAGGTGTAGGTGTGACGCTTACGCACGTGCTTTTGGTGTCTTGTCTCCAGGATAATCTTTCAAGAGGAAATGTCGGGGCAATCAAGGTTCTTCAGACCTTGTTTCCGGAACCTGGGCGGTTGCAGTTCATACAGGCTGACTTAGGCGATCCACAAGTTGTATCCTGATATCTGCCCTATTTAAATTTGTAGTTCTGTAGTAAGGCACATTTTCATTCAAGAGACACCTGAAGATTTTTTTTAGAATTCGTTTCTTTAACGTATATTAGGTTAATAGAATATTTGCGGAAAATGCATTTGACGCTGTGATGCACTTCGCTGCTGTTGCTTATGTTGGTGAGAGCATGCTTGAACCTCTGAGGTATCACATCACTTGCTTATTGGTATCCTTTTATTCTTTGACTGTTTTACTCTTACCTGCATATGATACTGAAACACTTTAAAACAGATACTACCATAACATCACTGCAAACACTTTGGTGGTCCTGGAAGCTATGGCGACACACAATGTGAGAACTCTGATCTACTCCAGCACGTGCGCTACCTATGGAGAGCCTGAGAAGATGCCTATCACTGAAGAAACTCCACAGGTCACCTGTTGCTTCTGTAAATTTTTCATTAGGCAATAGATTGAGGCTTTTAGGATGTTGTTCACGGAGATTAAAACCTTTTGAAGTTTCGTCTGTCTTAATATGCTAAATATTGTTTTTCAGCTTCCGATCAACCCGTATGGGAAGGCCAAAAAGATGGCAGAGGACATCATTTTAGATTTTTCCAAATCCAAGAAATCAGATATGGCTGTGATGATACTAAGGTTGGCATAATGAATACTTAATGCTTTCTCAAACTATCATTTGAATGCTGAGGTATTGACGAGTAACCTCACACTGCTAGGTACTTCAATGTCATTGGTTCCGATCCAGAAGGTAGGCTGGGTGAGGCTCCCAGACTGGAACTGCGTGAGCATGGCCGTATATCTGGTGCATGCTTTGATGCTGCCTTGGGGGTAATTCCTGGTTTGAAGGTACGTGGACTAACTTCTGATACTTGCCCTTCAGTTTTGAGATCTTAAAACACTGGAAGCATTGTAGCCTATTGCCTTTTGATATTAATAATACGTCATTAGCTTATAGAACATGAACTCTTATGCCATGACAGGTTAAAGGTACTGACTACGAAACATCTGATGGCACATGTGTGAGAGACTACATTGATGTCACTGACCTGGTTGACGCCCACGTGAAAGCACTCAACAAGGCAGAAAGAGGCAGAGTTGGCATATACAATGTTGGCACTGGAAAAGGTCATCCTCATATCACCGTTCCTCTTTCTAGATGAAAACAGGGGACTCAAATACTACTATTTCGGTGAGCTAATACATGTTCGTTTATTTGATTTCTCAGGTCGGTCAGTGAAGGAGTTTGTGGATGCATGCAAGAAGGCAACTGGAGTCGACATCAAGGTCGACTACTTCCCGCGTCGACCAGGCGACTATGCAGAAGTATACAGCGACCCCGCAAAGATCAACCGGGAGCTGAACTGGACTGCGCAGCACACCGACCTCCATGAGAGCCTCAAGGTTGCATGGACATGGCAGAAGGCGCACCGAAGTGGATATGAGCCGCCAGCAGCCGTGATTTTGTAAAGAGCTTAGGTTGCCTTGAAACAACCGGCTGGCTAAAGCTTAGGTGAATATATTTGTAGAGAATTTGCTCAAGGGCTCTAGTCGCTCACTCACAGATGGCAGTTTATATATACAGCACTCATGGTCGGTCATTCGTTCGTTCCTCGTATTTATTGCAGGTTATATATAGCTGTCCTTTGTAAGATGATTGTATTCATTATGTATAAGATTACAAAATAAAAATCCAACAAGCTATTCCCAGAACTTGATTTTGCCCCCTTATCTACCTGGTACTATATTGAATCAGCTCTGCATAGAGCTTTCCTGTTGAGATGGATTAACTTGAAGTTACCTGACGCTAGTTTTCACTTCATAGTGAATGCAACATCTTGGATGTGATCGGTTACCGATGTGCTGCTGCATTGAGCTTACTAGTCTTTGCGTGTAGAAATCTGGAAGCAGGTAATCAAATATCGATTAAAACATCGACAATCTGTAGAAGTTCTGGTGAATCCTTTCTCGAGAAGGTGTAGTTTTGTTCTCATGGACTCTCTCCGTCTTAAAAAGTTTGTCGCTTTGTAGTTCCGTCTTAAAAAAGTTTATCGCTTTGTAGTTTAAAGATGACTTACACAATGACAAGTTTTTTGAGACGTAAGGAGTATGATCAACTACAAGGAGCACACATTCTCTACACAGGCAATAGCGTCCTTAATGATTTGCAAACAATGAAATCCTCCTATCTCAGTCTCATAGATGACTACGTGACGTTGGAGGAGGTTGCAACCTATTCGACGTCCTTCTCGGTACCCTTGAACCACCTCTTTTGTCGCGGACTGCGCCTTGCAAATGTAATATCCGTTTGGTTGGGGGCTAAACTTATCGTGTCTAAGCTTAGACTATTCACACTCATATACTCTAAAATTTTACTCTAAACGAATATTATAAATTCTTTTCAATACACTCTATAAGATTATTTATTTTCAACATGTGCTCCCGCACCTGTGATACTCTATAAATATACTCTGTATCAACTACCACTTATTCTTTACTACTCACTCTGTTTCTTTTTATTTGTCACTGGTTAGTTCAAAAATAAAATATTCGGTGACAAATAAAAAGAAACGGAGAGAGTATATACTTCCTCTCTTTTGCTTTTTATTTTTTTCACTCTCTTCTTTTCCTTCTATTTTCAACACACATGGATGACTGTCAAACCGAAGAAATGGACAATTATAATTATTTCAGCGTTGTACCTTCCAATTCAAAAGATGAGCAAACCATAACAAATGAATTTTCAAGGCAGACTGAATATGGTCTTGTCAATTGAACAAACCATAACAAATTAGGACATTACAAAGATATATCTTTCCTCTTGCATACATTCTCTATTTCTTTTTATTTGTCATCGATTAGTTCAAAAATAAACTAATTAGTGATAAAAAACGGAAGGAGTATCTTTTGATTCCCTTTTCCCTCTATATGTTTCCATTTTCCCTCTCATTATTTTCCTTTAACCTTTTCCGCTCTATTTGTTTCCTTTTCTCCTATTTGTTTCTTTTTGTTTCCTTTTCCTTTTTTATTTCATTTTCTGCTATTTTCTTTCTTTTTAGTCTAATTATTTCCTTCTACCGTCTTTGTTTTCTTCTTCTTATCATTATTATTATTGTTATTTCTTCTCTCCGTAGTGCCTACTATATCCCTTCACAGCCTTCTCTGCCTCGTTCTTCTCTCCCACCCGGCCAAGCGGAGATCGGGAGCTCAGCGGGTTGCGGCGCAAATCCGAAGGTCGGGGGCAGGTGGCGACGCGCGATGGAGCTCCGCAGCGGCGCCTGATCGGATTCCTGATAGGCGGCGTAACGATGACCTCGCCGGCGGTTCAAGGCGGAGTCGATTGTCCTCGACGGCGAGGTCGGACTGGACCTGGGACGTGGCCCGCAGGCCTCGGCGATCGTGGCGGCTTCCACAGCAATCGATTAAGGTTGGTGATTCGTTTAATTTTCAAATGGATCTGGTCCAAAAGCTTTAGTTATATTTGATCTGCTTTTTTTTTTCTTATAAAGTGGATTTCATATAAGAGTTGGAGTTGAATTCTTTTTGAAGAGATCAGGAGGAAGAGCTCTTGCGTAATATCATATAAAAAGAAAAATGATCCAGTTTATATAGGATATCGGACCCAAAAATTGTACAACAAAGAAAATAGTAGCATCCTCCAATTTATGGTCCAAACACCACTAGCCATAATTTACATTGTGACACAGCCCAACCACCACAACCCACAAGACACATACTAACCTAGAGATCCATCTACTCTGCTCACTTATCAGTCACCGCGTCACAGAAGTCGAGACACTGACTCTTGATCTGACCAAGACCGCCACCATCTGTAAATGTTGACGCTTATGACTTATGAGTCCTGCCGTCCAGATCCTCCATCGCGAGCATCCTGCAGTTCTGCTGCCCATATCCGCTGTTGCAGGCGCCCACAAGCCCTGCTGTTCAGATCCGCCGTCACAGACATCCACAAGCTCTACCGCCCAAATCCGACATCGCAGACACCCACAAGCTTCACCGCTATCGCTTTAGTAGACCATACCGAGAGGAAGGGAACACTACCATCAGACACTCCTGTGACGAGCCACCCAAGTTGGAGTTGGATTCAAGAACCAGTCCTGCCAGCAGGCTGCGGCGGGAGTTCCTTCGTCGTGCCAGTTGCCCCTTTTCGCTGGAGGCCGCACAGAGGGATCGCCTCGTGGCCCTAGCAGTTGTTCTGACCTTCCCTTCTCTTGGCGTGAGAGCAACGCCTGTGACTTACCCAGTACAGGTGCAGGCACCGCAAACGTTAAGATTTTATTTATTTATTTATTTATTACAGCACACTAGTTCTTGTTATTTGCGCCATTGGTTTCGAAAAATTTGTTGTTTTCTAATTTAAAAATAAAATAGAAAGCGACAAACTTTTAAAAATGGAAGGAGTATTTGAATAGTAAGTTGCGGCTTAGCGTTATTTATTTATTTATTTTAGCCGTGCTGGTTTCCACCAGCAGCAACTCAGTGCGAGACCTCGCACTGCATTGAATTGCAACAATCAAATCGGCTTGTTCCATGCCCAGGTGTTGTTTTTGAGAGAGAATAATCCACTAACGCTTCCACCTTCGGAGCTCCCGCTTCCACCTCTGATGCTTCCGCTTCCACCTGTTGCGTCACCTGGGACTCGAAGAGGTGCTCCACTTCATGTTGCGCTTCCACTTGCTGGAGCACCTGTGCTTAGAAGAGATGTGACTTCCGTGCCTCCAGCGTTTGACACATGCATTAGTTGTTGGAGCCACTGCACAATTTCAGGGTACTTTGTATTTGCACTAAGAAAATTACTAGAATTAACTCTTCTGTAAGTGGAACTTTTAATCTAGCGTGATCAGTGAAACAGTGTCGCGGTGAACAATTGAACTTGGAACGAACCTCACTCTGAGGATGTTAATGTCCCATTTTTCAGAGTCCGAGGAGAGCTAATTCAGGACAGGACAAGAAGCCAACATGTGACATGGAGAAATAAACGTCATCATTTGAAAAGAAATACATGTAAAATAAATTTCAAATATGCGAATGAGTCTGAGGTAACAACGGATAACATGTTTCAAACCTTGATAGAAGGCTGCTTAATCAGTCCAGATACCATATTTGCTAAAACATTAGTTAGACTGAAGAAATGGTCCACGGAGGCACAGACGAACGTCAGCCCAACAACATTTAGCATAATCTTTCTGATGATGAAAATTGCTACATGCATACATATTTGGCTGATTAGTGAAACAATGCAACAATTACCAAACTAGTAGAAAATAGAGTCTTGATCAAACTTTTGTTCATGGGCTTATTTGGGTTACTTTTGCTTATGGCATGAAACTATGAACGATAAGCAAAGGGATGCATATTTTGCAGATCAAATGTAATGAAACAAGTTTCTTCGATAGGAAGTAATGACACAAGTTTGACGTGTAAAGAACATCTATGCCCAATTGCCCGTTACTTATCCTTGTGATGACTTGTTGTCGTATCCGACCGACAAAATTTGGAACTACAAGGCACCCTTTTGCTGGATGAGAGAGTTTCCTTGACAGCTAGTATGATGTGCATCCAACTCACTAAAACAGAAGCCAACAATACACTGAACACTTGTTCCTTGAGATGTCGTAGTGCACTGTGTGGTATCTGTCGGGAACTTTGGATGCTAGCAAAGAACCATGTCAAGTTTGCTAGTGTCATTTCGTGCACAACGTCTCTTTGTTGGGTTATTTAGATTAAACCCATTGCCCACTGCTATGGTATCCAATTCTCGTAGAAGCAATTTGGTATTGTTGATTGTAACTCTTAGCAATATCAAACGACAAAGCTCCCGTTCCAGAAGATCCAAAACATATCGAGAGTCCGATTTATGATTCATCAAATCAAGAACTTACAGCATGCCCTTTCTGAGTTATATCAGGTAATTTTGTTTCTCCTCTGGATGATTGATTTCATCTCTTTATTTGGCATTTTTTCAATGTAATAGAGACTTTGAGTTGGTTCATAATGGATGATAGCTTTGATGAAGTAAAATGTCATCTTTTGCCAATTTTAGATGCAACTTCAACTTATCATCCATTTTTTTAAGTGCAAACTAGCGACTTATTTGAGGATATTGGTGCTTGAGTCTAGGCCAGTTGATTAAGAGTGTGGACGTAAACTAGCGACTTCTTTGACGCGGATTTAGGTGCTTATTTCTTGTTAATTAAATGTCATCTAGTTTCTCCTACGTTGGTAATTTTTTTATTATATAGATGACAATGTAGACATGGTTATTGAATGGTTGTGTTGGATGATCCCGGACTTAGCAAATTAGGTCACGTATGTGGGCCGCGGGCCTGGTTCGGGCTTTAGGCCGTAGCCCATAGGGGCACACCTGAGAGAGTCCTAGTTGAGTCGGTTTGTATCTCTAGTAGATTGGAATAAGAGTCCTCTGAGTTATTCCCGAATTTAGTTGCTACCATGAGCTGGAGTTGCAATAGGTTGCAAAATGCATACTTATTATTCATTATTTATGAATGATTTTTTTTTCTAATTCCGTTACTAATTAAGTACTATCTCTACTCAAATACTTGTCACTTAGTTCAAAAATGAACTAACAAGTGACAAGTATTTGAGGACGGAGGGAGTACTACTTTGTTAACCCCTGAGCATATGTTTACTGTTGTTATCTTAATTGTTAGGAATTATACTAAAAATACTATTGATATCATTAACATCTATTCCTAAATAAGAAACCATAGACTTCCCCATTTACACTACCTTTTCTCTCTACATTTTGAATTTGGATCGACTTATTGGTCATAGTGATAAATTCCTTTTCATATATATCATGCTATGTTGTATTTTATATTTAGTATCTTTAGGGATGCTGCTGGTGCTAGGGACAACTCTCTTCTCAATGCATTCAGAGATTACATATAAAAGATAAAACATAAAAAGGTTATCTTAGATTTCAATATAGAAGGTATTAATCTTTGGAATAAATATCATTCCCGAAAGTCTGACCATAACTAAAATTGCAGTAGGACAACTTACCCCATCTGTCGCATGAAACTCCCCACTAGTGGAGTTCCTTGCAAGAATTTTTGAAGGTTGCCTTTTTAGATGCTTTGCGGTTTTCGGGGGCAGGATTGTTTAGCCTTAATAATCAGGTGGGCGATTTGATGCACAAACATGCGATTAATCAGATGCTAATTACCCTCTTTATATAGATGAGACTACAATTATAAAGCAAATAAGAAATAAAAGAAAGATAACAGTCAGAACCTCCAAGGGAGGGTGACTTGCTGGTTTTCTGTTGCTATCCCGTATACCCTAATCCCAGACATAACAAGTTCAGTCTCCATGAGCAATGATATGTCAGCACTGCATGCATGGGACTTTGTGCCATTATAATAAATAAGATTAACAGGCCAAAGCGAGTACAACACAAACTACAAGTCTACAAGAAATGAACTGAGAGAACGCTCACACAGCATGCAGACTGTTTATTTCCTTGTTTGTAGCCATTCATTGCACAGTTAGAGTAGTTTTTTTTTGCTCGGTATGGAAATTAGCAATTCATGTCCTAGAATCTTAATTTACTTGTATTTTGCTACTCTTATCTTATTTTCTATTATTTTTTAATAAGTAAAATTGTTGGATTTCTTAACTAGCCGACCCTAACGTATTTAGGACAAATGCATGATTGTTGTTGTTGTGTACGGTACGACAATCTACATATAATATTTTGGTGACGGGGAAGTCTAATGGCCACATATGTTGTAGAACATAGATAACCAAGATAATTTTCAGAATGATTTTTGTGGACTAGGCTTCTCACATTTGGTCATCAAAATGAGGCTTATAGCAGATGCTTCAGAAACCTTTTGGTAAATTTTTAGCAACCTTATGTTGCTAATTTCAGTGGCAAGTGTATTTGCATGCTAGGTTGTATGTAGTTTCTTTCTGAAAGACGGTAGGAGAAGAATCCCGCTGAATTGGTTGGGATTGACATATACACCTCCGTGTATTGCCTCTTGTATGCAAATCTCGAGTAGAATAGCAAAAGTTTGCCCAGTGACCCTATATTAAACTAGTTTGGTAACGGTTGCATTGGTTCACTAATCAGTTAAATGTATATGTAGGTAGTCACCTTTATTATTGAAAAAATTCTACTAAATGATGCTGAATTGACGTTCGTCTGTACCTTCGTGAACCGTTTCTTCAATCTAACCAATGTTTAACAACATGGTAGTTGCACTGGTTAATCAGCCTTCCATTAAGATTCTAAAGCATGTTATGCGCTGTTACTTCAGACTCACCTATGATTCGAAGTCTATGTTGTCATTAACATATTTGAAATTTATCTTACACCTATATTTCTTCTCAAGCAATGATACTTGTTTCTTCCTGTCACTACTGCATGGCTGTTGTCGCGATGTGAATCAGCTATCCTCAAGCTTTGAAAGATGACGTATTCGATAACATATTCAGAGTGAGTCTTGCTCTAACCTCAATTGTTTATCGTTTTGTTCAGCGTTGTTCAGTAATCGCTAGGCGCCGCCTAGGCGTCCAATCGTGGTAGATCGGACGCCATGTCCCCTCGCCTCGCTTGGAAGGGTCCAGGCGCCCGACTGGGACGACTTGCTCGTCTCCTGTCATACAGGCGACGCATCCAATCATCCTCCGGCTGTGACTGGCGAGGCCAGAGGTGCACAAGAGGGGCGGCGCGATGCACACCGCACAACGACGTGTGAGAGGGGACGTCGCGGCGCGGCACGAACAAAGAGGAGTGGCGCGACGCGAATGGAGAGGAGCGGAGCGGCGTGGCGGCGCATCGAGCAGGGCGGCGTTGGGGCTGTAGTGGAAGGAGAAGGGGTTGGGGAGTTAGGGTTTCAAAGTGGCAGCCCTATTTTTCTATTTGCGGCCCGACCCAATATAACGCATCCGCCGCCTCCGTCCGCCTGTACATGTCCGTCGCCCGGTTGGCCACCTCCCAGATCGCGGCGGTCTCCTACCTCCCTCTCTCCGATGATCTCTCCTGCTCTTCTGCCTGCTCTCTATCTCTGAGGCTCTGAATCCCATGGTCGCCTAGGCGTCCCGTGGGTCGGCAGGCGCCTAGGTGTCCATGCGTGGTTTCACAACACTTGTTTTGCTAATCACTCTAGATTAAAAGTTCCAACCACAGGAGAATTAATCCCAGTAATTTTCTTATTACAAACACGGGTAAACCGTGAAGCTGTGCAGTAACTCTAACAATTGTTGGATAAGTTGAATACTGGAGGCACGAAAAGAAGAATCTCCTCTAGGCGCATCAAGTGGGAGCGCAGCATGGGGTGGAGTACCTCCTCCGGCCTCAGGTGACACGACAGGTGTAAGCGGAAGCACAACGTTTGGAAGCCCCGGGGGATTATTTTCTCTGAGAAAGAACATTTGTATGTGGGACAAGCCGATCTGAACACTGAAATTCACTACAGCAGTGCGACGTTCTCCCTCTGAGTTGCAACAGGTGGAAACCTCCAGTGTGGCTGGAATAAATAAAAAGTGTTATGGTGCAGTTTACTATTTAAATACATAACAAGGATCAGTGTGCTGTAATAAATAATTAAGCTCTGCAAACGGCAGTGCCTGCACCAGTACTGCTTTGTGCTTGTGGTATTTCGGACACCTTAAATAGAATAAAATAAACCACTGAATGGACCCTTTATATGAAACTCCTCTTCTTATGCATCTGGTGCAGCTTTTCTTTTTCTTTTTACATGCCGGTATGTCGGAGTTGATTCTGTTTGCTGCTGACCGATGACAATCTTTGACATCCTTTCAGCATGATACTTTCACAATTCTAAATTACTTGTCATTTTTTTAGTTTATTTTTAATTAAAGAGTGACAAGTAATTTGAGATGGAATAATTGCCATTTTCGATTTGGACATGTCTTTGCACATGCTGAAGACTGTTGGACTGTGTAGAGTTATGTGTTTGGGCCTGGCCTGTGTACCGGCCCATCTATGCATCTATAAATATGTACCCAGACCTTTGGTTAATCAAGCAATCATTCTAGCCTTCTAATATAGTATCATTAGCCAAACTCTAACCCTAATCCCCACCACCCTAACCCTAGCCGCCGAACCCCCCCCCCCTATGGACGGCGCCCCCCACCTGGCCGCCGCCGGGGCCCCCTCTTGGCCGCCGCCGGCGCCCCCTCCCTGGCCGCCGCCGGCGTCCCCCCTCTGGCCGCCGCCACCGCCCCCTCTCTGGTCGCCGCCCCCCCCCCCCCCCCCCTGGCCGGCGCTCCCCTGGCCGGCGCCCCCCCCCCCCCCTGGCCGGCGCCCCCCTGGCCAGTGCGTCCCATCCCTCCGGTGTACCTGCTACTGGTCCGGCAGCCGGCGCACCACTCGTCTCTATGGCTCGGCCCGCGCCCGCTGCAGCGACTAATTCGACAGTTGGCGGATCACTTGGCGGCCCTACTGCCGTCGCCTTCATGACGGGCTCCAGATCTGCTGTTGGCGCGGCCACTGATCCTCTATACGGCGTCGCCAGCACCACCACAACGGCCGCGGACACCTCCGGTGTCTTCGCGGCTCTGGCTGCCTCTCGTGGGCGCGAGCGTGCACTCGCTCTTGCCTTAGAGCAGGAGCGCGCTTCAGCGGCTGCTCTCTCGCACCAGATCCAGGAGAGCGCTCACCGACCGCTGAACGCGACGTACGAGCCCACCTCGGACACCAGTGTGCACTCCGCATACTCGGCGTCTCTCGCCGCCGCTCTACACGCCCAGGCGGCTGGAGTTCAGAACATTCGGACACTAGTGCCGACTGTCCTGAGCTGCAACTCCACCACCTACGCCCGCTGGCGTAACAAGTTCCTCACGTTGCGGCGGTACCAGCTTGCGGACCACGTCCAGCGGGACGACGCCCTGTGGGATGACTCTTGGATCAGCATGGACAGTCTGGTCCTTGCCTGGATCCTTGACACTCTCGCCGGCGATCTGCACAAGCTTGTCGGACAGCACAGCGGGGGCACCGCGCACCGGGCCTGGCAGATACTGGAGCACCACTTCTTGGGGAACTGTGCGACTCGGGCTCTTCACATTAACGCACGGTTCCAGACTACAGTGCAGGGTGACCGCTCCATCTCTGCCTACTGTGGAGAGATGAAGGGCATGGCTGACTCCTTGCGCGACCTTGGCGAGCCGGTTGCCGACAACACACTAGTACTTCGGGTCCTTCACGGCCTGAACGAGCGCTTCAGCCATCTTCGCTTCTGGCTTCTTCGTATGGAGCCGCCACCGACCTTCGAGAAGGTCTGGTCCGATCTCGAGCTTGAGGAGATCACGACTGGTGGATCTGCTACCTCTGGGTCTGCCATAGCCTTCTATGGCTCTGGGCAGCCCTCACGCCCACCGTCTTCTGGGGGACCACTACCGCGACCACCTACTCCGCCTACCGCCCCGGGTGCCTCTGCTGGCTCTGGGAGTGGTACTCGTCGATGTCGCGGCGGAAGGCGCACAGGACGAGGTGCTGGCGGCACTTCTATGTCCACTGCTCCTACTGGTAGTGGTACTGGTGGCACTGGTCGGGGAGGTGCGTCCTGGCCCACACCGTAAAACCCGTGGACTGGCCAGATCTCTATGTGGCCTGGATCGTCTCCGGGTATTCTTGGGGCGCCACCGACTTCTTCTACTCCGCGCCAGCCACGTCCTCAGGCGGCGTACGTAGCCCACTTGGGCTATGGCGGACTTGGTCGCCCTGCGGCTGGATCGCCAACTCCAGCCTACGGCGGTGCTACCTACCCCGCTGGGTACTCGGAGCCGCCAGCACCCCTCCAGGAGCCGCCCCTGGGGTGGGATTGTCAGGATTTGGCGTCTTCTTTCAGCACCATGCACCTCACACCGCCGACTACTGATTGGGTGGCTGATTCTGGCGCCTCCTACCACACCACCCCAGATGCTGGTATTCTCTCTTCTACCCACCCACCTCATCCCTCGTTTCCTTCATCGATCGTTGTTGGCAATGGATCTGTTCTTCCAGTCACCTCAGTAGGTGACTCAGTTTCTCCGGATTCATTCCATCTTAACAATGTTCTAGTTGCTCCAGACATTATTCAAAATTTGCTTTCCATTCGTCGTTTCACCACTGATAACAATATTTCTGTTGAGTTTGATCCTTTTGGTTTGTCTGTGAAGGATCTTTCCACCCGGCGTCTTCTTCTTCGATGTGATAGTCCGGGGCTCCTGTACACTCTTCGACTTCCTACTTCTGCTGCATCTTCGTCATTTGCTCTAGCTACGACAGCTTCGTCCGCTACTTGGCACCGCCGGCTTGGTCACCCTGGCGCTGATGCTATGTCAAAGTTGTCTAGTAGTTCAGTTATATCGTGTACGAGGGGCACACATGAGTCATTATGTCACGCTTGTCAGCTTGGTCGCCATGTTCGGCTTCCCTTTCCCAATTTTGTGTCTCATGTGCAACACATTTTTGATCTTATTCACTGCGATTTGTGGACATCTCCTGTTATTAGTGTCTCGGGTTTTAAATATTATTTGGTGGTACTTGATGATTTCTCACATTTCTCTTGGACTTTTCCCTTACGTTTGAAATCTGAGACATTTGATACTCTCTCTCACTTTTTTACTTGGGTTTCCACACAGTTTGGGCGTACTGTTCGTGCTCTCCAGTGTGACAACGGACGCGAGTTTGACAACTCGCGACTCCGTGACTTTCTTCTTACACATGGCACACAGCTACGCATGTCTTGTCCATACACACCCCCCAGAATGGCAAGGCTGAGCGCATGCTTCGCACCACTAATGATGTCATGCGTTCCTTGATGTTTCAGACATCTATCCCCGCTCGATACTGGGTAGAGGCACTCCACACTTCCACCTTCCTCCTTAATCGCCTTCCCACCATGGCGATTCGAGCACCGACTCCTTTCTTTGCTCTGTATGGCACTACCCCTCTCTACGACCACCTTCGTGTCTTCGGGTGCGCCTGCTACCCTAATCTTTCCGCCACAGCTCCACAAAAGTTTGCGTCCTGCTCCACTAGGTGTGTCTTTCTTGGGTACTCCCTTGAGCATAAGGGGTACCGGTGCCTCGACCTCTCTACCCACCGCATTTTGATCTCTCGGCACGTCGTCTTCGACGACTCCTTCCCCTTTTCTTCCTCCACCTCTGGTTCAGCTGCAGAGCTGGACTCCCTTTTTTCTACTGATACCGAGGCTGCTCCACCACAGCTGCCTTGGCCTTTTTCTGTAGGTACATCACCCACCGGCTCACAGGTGGCTCCCACGACGTTGACCGCTACACCTTACGCAGCGTCGACACCTGTGGCGACTCCGGCTGTGCCTACTATAGCCACGACACGGCGGTTCACTGACCCTGCTCTCGTTACCAGCGACGAGTGCGGGTTGGTGCCCAGGCTCCGTCGACCCTGGGGACGAGTGCTGCACCACGCGTGGCACCGACGTCTCCTGTTGCGCCACGTGCATCCCCGATGTCTCCTACGGCTGCACCACGCGAGGTCCCGGCACCTACGGCTGCGCCACGCGCGGCCCCGGCGTCTCTGACCTCGACTCCTGTGCCACACGAGGCCCCGACGCCTCCTACGGCTGCGCCACGCGTGGCCCCGACGTCTCCGACCTCGACTCCTGCACCACACGAGGTCCCGACGTCTCCTACGGCTGCGCCACGCGCGGCCCCAGTGTCTTCAGCCTCGACTCCTGCGCCACACGAGGCCCCGTCGTGCCCTACAACTGCGCCACGCGCGGCCCCAGCGTCTCCGACCTCGACTCCCGTGCCGTGCGCGGACCCGGCGTCTACTCCGACTCCCGCGTCACGCGCAGCTCCAGCGTCTCCGGCCTCGTCACGCGCTGCGCCACGCGCGGCCCCTGTTCCACGGTTCGCCGACCCTGCTCTTGTCTACCAGCGACGAGAGCGGGTTGGTGACTCTGCGCCTGCTCGTCCCGAGCCCTCGGTGTACCACCCACCGTTCCTCCACCGGGACCCAGGACACGTTCACCCGATGGTGACTAGACGTGCCGCTGGGGTTCTTCGGCCTCTTGAGCGGTTCTCCGGAGTGGTACTCTCTTCGACGACACCGACACCATCCACTTCCTCTTCGGTATCACCTATACCGACCTCCGTCCGTAGCGCCCTCGCTGACCCTCACTGGCGCAACGCTATGGAGGAGGAGTATGCGGCCCTACTTGCCAACCGGACATGGGACCTTGTTCCTCGTCCTCCTCGTGGCAACGTTGTCACAGGCAAGTGAGTTTTCACGCATAAGAGGAAGGCGGATGGATCCCTGGAGAGATATAAGGCTCGTTGGGTACTTCGGGGCTTCACTCAGCGCCCTGGGGTGGACTACGACGAGACCTTCAGTCCGGTGGTTAAGCCAGCAACAATACGGACTGTTTTGTCGTTGGCTCTCTCGCGTTCTTGGCCAGTCCACCAGCTGGACGTCAAGAATGCCTTTCTTCACGGTTCTCTGACGGAGACGGTGTATTGCTCTCAGCCGACGGGATTTGTGGATTCAGCTTGCCCAGCCATGGTCTGCAAGCTGAACAAGTCCTTGTACGGTCTGAAGCAGACACCTCGTGCCTGGTACAGCAGATTCGCCTCCTTCCTAGTCTTCTTGGGTTTCGTTGAAGCCAAGTCGGACACGTCACTCTTTGTTTATCGACGGGAGGATGACACTGCCTACCTTCTTCTGTACGTCGATGACATTGTGCTGACAGCGTCCAGCCCTACGCTTCTTCAGCGGATTATTTCTGCTCTCCAGCAGGAGTTCGCTATGAAGGACTTGGGCCGGCTTCACCACTTCCTGGGGATTGCAGTCGAGGACATACCAGTTGGCCTGTTTCTTCACCAGCGGCAATATTGTCTGGACATCCTTGAGCGTGCGGGTATGGCTGAGTGTAAGCCATGCTCCGCACCGGTGGATACCCAGACAAAGATCTCTTCTGCTGATGGGACTCCTGTCAGCGACCCGACTGCCTACAGGAGTCTTGCAGGTGCACTACAGTACCTCACCTTCACCAGGCCGGACATCTCCTACGCGGTCCAGCAGGTGTGCTTGCACATGCACGACCCGCGGGAGCCGCACCTGACCGCTGTGAAGCGGATTCTTCGTGGTGTCTCGCTCTAGTGCTGAGGCGGAGTACCGCGCTGTGGCTAACGGCGTGGCAGAGGCGTCTTGGCTCCAGCAGTTACTTCAGGAGCTCCACTCCCCCGTCGCCCGGAGCACGTTGGTCTACTGTGATAATGTCAGCGCCGTTTACCTCTCCACCAACCCCGTCCAGCACCAGCGCACGAAACATGTGGAGATTGATCTTCATTTTGTTCGTGAGCGGGTTGCACGCGGCAAGGTTCGAGTTCTCCATGTGCCGACGACGTCATAGTTTGCCGACATCTTCACGAAGGGACTCCCGACGTCTTTATTTTCTGAGTTCCGGTCCAGTCTCAACATCTGTTGTGGCTAGATGTTGGGACTTGGGGGTGTTGGACTGTGTAGAGTTATGTGTTTGGGTCTGACCTGTGTACCGGCCCATCTATGTATCTATAAATATGTACCCAAACCTTTGGTTAATCAAGCAATCATTCTAGCCTTCTAATAAAGACCATGAAATATGTTGAGTGACAAGTAATTTGGGATGGAGTAATTGCCATTCTCGATTCGGACATGTCTTTGCACATGTTGAAGACCATGGAAAAATGTTTTGCCGTATGGATTTCTGGGATGCACGAGCTTCTGTGTTGTTTTCAGAGTAGAAAACTTTTGCTCCTTTGGTTCTGTTTCTGAATACCGTGGCTGGTTCTGCCTCTGCGTTGGCACTGTAGAACAGTAATTTGGAGAGAAAATGATCTTCAGGTTTGCTCCCACCTTCAGTTTTATGTTACATGTATTTGATGTTACACAGCTGAGTAGGAGTACATGTCTTTGGATATGTAGAAGCTGAAACTCCTCGTCTTATGCATCAGGTGCAGTTTTTCTTTTTCTTTTTACATGCTGGTAAGTCGGAGTTGATTCTGTTTGCTGCTAACCGGGGTGACAATCTTTGACATTCTTTCAGCATGATACTCCCTCCGGTCTCTTTTATTTGTCGTTTAGACATGATAGCCAATATATAATTTAATTGTTTTTTTTTTGTCTGGATGACAATTATAGTTAAACAGAGGGAGTAATTGCCATTCTCCATTCGGACACGTCGTTGCACATGTTGAAGACCATGGAAAATGTTTTGCCGTATGGATTTCTGGGGTGCATGAGCTTCTGTGTTGTTTTCAGAGTAGAAAACGCTTGCTCCCGTGGCTGGCTCTGCGTCTGCGTTGGCACTGTAGAACAGTAATTTTGAGAGGATATGGTCTTCAAGTTTGCCCCCACCTTCAGTTTTGTGTTCCATGTACTTGATGTTACACAGCTGAGTATGTACGTGTCTTTGGATATGTAGAAGCTGAAACTTTTGTTCCTTTATCTTTTTTTTTTTTTTATGTTACACGTTGCTAGCCACTTGGACCTACAAGATTTTTTCACATGTTATGTTCAGGGTAGCAGTAACCTTAACTTCCGGAACTGATCATGGACTGCAAAAGCATTAGCATGGGAACACAAGATCCATCAATCAAAGGCATTCCAACAAAGGTGTTTTGCATGTCTGTTCAACAAGCAAGCAAAATCAAGGTTGCTGTTAAACCTGTTGAATTAGAAACCGAAGGAGCCTTACACAGCCACAATTGTCCCCTTATTATTGCAGTTGTTACTGTTATATGCCAAGTGTGTCTATTCTTCATTGTTTTTTCGTCCCATCTATAAATACAATATTCTTCAAATGTACTGTGTTGGCATTCTCTTGCTAGAAAAATAGTAGTGTGGCCTTCATTTAGGAAATAGCAGCGTTGTCTCTCCTTATTAGTTTTGTTCTCATGTACAATCAACCACAAGGATCACACATGCATACACCCTCTACACACACTTACACGACGCGTCCTTGATGATTTGAACAAGGAAATCCTCCGATCTAGTACTAGGCGACGCTGAAGGAGGTGGCGGCCTTCTCGACGCCCTTCCTGGCGCCCTTGAACCACCTCTTATCGCCGGCCTGCGCCTTGCAGATGTAGAGCTTGCCGTCGACGACGGTGGCCGTGATAATCTGGTGCTTGCCGCCCTCGTTGCCGTCCGCCGTCCTGGTCAGCACGGTGGCGCTGTAGTACTGCTTGCCGTCGACCACCGGCGCCGAGCTCTCCAGCACGTTGGCCGTGGCCACCTCGCCCGACTCGAACCCGCCCTCCGAGTCCGTCTTGCCGTCGTAGGCGCTCTTGCCAAGAATGTAGTCCACCTGATGGAATGAAATTAAAATGTGCGTGGTTAAAGCTAATCGGCAGAGGAATAAATGGACGTAGATGATGAGGGTACTACGTACCTTGGAGAGGAACTCCTCCGGCGAGCCGTAGTCCGCGATGGTCTTCTTGTCGGTGGGCGTGACCATGACGGAGACGTTGCTGTTGGCGTCGAAGTTGTCCTCGTAGCGCAGCACCTGGCCGGGGTACTCCCGCTCCCGGCTCGGGTTCCACTTGGACGGGATCAGCAGCTTGAACCCGTCGCCGCTGTACGCCATGTACTCCGTGTCCGTCTTCGCCTTCCCGAACACGTTCGCTGTTCATCGGACAGAACATTGAGTTTGTTTACTCGTGTCGTGTCCATGTGGTGTTAGTGTTACCTCATGCTATGTTTCTTCAGTGTCAGTATAAAGTTCGTCACCTGCTTCTCCGTAGGCGGCGGCGGCTGGGGCCACCTTGACGCCGCCGACGGCCGCGGCGCCGGCGAGGAGCGCGAGCGCGGCGCGCCGGGAGACCTCGTCCTGCTTCTTCTGCGCCTTGCAGACGAACTGGGCCCTCGGCACGGCGGCGGCGGCGGCGGCGCCGAAGCGGGCGGTGGACTGGTGGAGGAGGAAGCAGGAGGTGGAAGACGCCATCATGTGTCGCTGTGCCTGTTGCTCGTGTGGAAAGAGTGTGGAGTGCCAGACACTGCCCACGAGTAAGTGCGTGCGGGCGGACGTGTTAGCTCGGAACTTGTGGTCGTCGCCGGAGGGCAGGCCAGGCGGATGGAGTTGGGATCAGGGGCGACGCCGCCGGATAAGGCTACGCGACGCGCCATTGGGCCACGTTGGATCAAGATGTTTCCACCACCACACACTCTACTGGCTGCCGTTTGGTTATTGGCCGCCCACTGTCACTGTATGTACTTGTCCGGTTGCTCGTGCAGTTCTCATGTTTACCACGCCGATTTGTTCTTAATTAGGATGGAAAGGATCGATCGGCAAGATTATCTCAGACTCAGAGATGACAACGATGGCACACCGAAAGTGTAAGTACACGACTATTGCTGCCCGTCGACCATGTGGTTGATGAACTTGGGGATGGGGACCTGGTACCCGAACATGGAGACCTTGCGCGGCACCTCGGGCAGCAGCTTCGGCCCCGCCGACGGGATCGGCAGGAACGATATATACGTCGGCTAGCCCGGAGAAGTCCGGCACCTTCGGGAGCTCTACCTCTACGACGAGGAGGCCTGACCCGGACGCCGCCGCCGCCGCCCTTCTCTGCTTCGCCGCGGCGGCGAGGCCGGCCATCATCACCTCCAGAGAGGGACGCCACGCACCGGATGACGTCGCGTTCTCGGCCCCGGTAGTGGTCTGCTGTTGTTGCTTCGCCAGTTCAGTTTGGCCAGCACTGCACCTCCGGCGGAACGTTCACCGGCAGCTAGCTGGCCCTGCTGTGCATAGCCGGTAGCTTCATGCCCCCCTGACGCTTGGACGTTGGCCAGCATCTCCGGCGGGAAGCTTGGCCATCATCTCCGGCGACTACGCAGCCTCGTGAAATACTCTTTTCATATCTTTTTATTTTATCACCGACTAATTTATTTTTAAACTAATTGTAGTAATAATTTTTTTTGAAAGAAATAATACTACTAATAATAAATTAAAAGAAACTCATACCGCTTGTGGTGTAACAAGAAAGAAAACGATTTTAATAGTCTAATCAAATCCTAATCGTACAATTGACTGGTAGCAGGCAGTACAGAACGTATCTGGGCTGCTCACGTCAGATACGGCCCAGGAGGTTGAACTCGGACACGAAGAGAAGGAAGACATGGGTGTGTGGATGACACGCTCCTGCCTCGCTGACCACACAAACGGCGCAGCCAAGCACGATGGCCCACCTGTCACTCTCTCCCTCGCTCAACGAATTGCTGCTCCTCTGCTCTTCTTCGCCTTCTCCCACCCTCCCGTCCCTTTTCTCCAAGCCGCTAGCTACTGGTTGGGATCGTCTCGAGCAGGCTCCAGCAGACCGAGCTCTCCGATTCACCGTGTCGTCCAGCTTTTCGTCGGTAAAGTAAACCAACCCATCCATCTCTACTCTCTTCGCTTCGCCGGTCTCTACCTTTTCTGTTGGTTGCTGTCTGTTGCGAATCTATTCAAACCTTTTATGGACTCTGCTGCTAAAAGTTCAGGAGCTAGCGGTGGAAGAAAGATGCCTGAGGAGCGGTCGGAGAAGAACGCGGCGGAGAACATCATGAGCAGCATCATGGACACCATCGCGGATAACCTCCCGAGCACCAAGTTCGACGAGGGCGGCGGCTCGGTCTCCGACCAGGCTCAGCGGCTCTTCGGCGGCTCCGTCGCCGGCGGGAAGAGGAACCTCCACCACGTTCTGGGCGGTGGAAAGCGTACGGCGCCACTCGCGTTTTCTCTCTATTTCTCCTTCTTGAGTTCTCCTACCTAGGTAACGCGCTGTACTGGCTGTGCAGCCGCCGACGTGCTGCTGTGGAGGAACAAGAAGATCTCGTCGAGCGTCCTGGCGGCGGCCACCGCCGTCTGGGTCTTCTTCGAGTGGCTGGACTACCACTTCCTCACCATCCTGTGCTTCGCGCTCGTCCTCGGCTTGGCCGTGCAGTTCGCCTGGTCCACCGTCGTGAGGTCGCCTTCCAGGGTGCCTCGCGTCGAGTTACCGGAGGAGGTGTTCGCGAGCGCCGGCGCGGCCGTCGGCGCGCAGGTGAACAGGGCGCTGAGGGCGGTTCAAGACGTGTCGTGCGGAAGGAACCTGAAGCAGTTCCTCCTGGTACGTTCTACGTTGCCATATAGTATAGCGACTAATAACTGAAGAATGTTCTTCCATTGCGCGCTTGTAGTATTAACCTTAATTCTTCTCATATATCAGTGTCACGTTGAAGCGTTAATATATTCATTCCATTTTTGTGTTCAGGTGATCGCGGGGTTATTCGCGGCCGCTGTCATGGGGAGCTGGTGCAATTTGCTGACCGTCATCTACATCGGTAATACAGTAATTCTAACAGAGCAATACAGTATATATAATCGCCTCATCTTCCCCTGACAGACATGCACTCTGCTGAACTGAAAGAACTCTCTTCAGTAGTAGTAACGGTAATCGGCCTCTCATTTAATTGGTTGCGTATCTTGTGGTGGTTGGACGTTCTAGGGTTCGTGTGCGCGCACACTCTGCCGGTGCTCTACGAGAAGAACCAGGACCAGGTGGACGACTTCCTCTCCAACGTCCTCGGCCTGCTCCAGAACCAGTACCAGAAGCTCAGCAACAACAAGGGCGTGCTCAAAGGCGGCGTCAGCAGGTTCACCAAGACCGACTAGCAGCTTCTTCATTGATCAGTCACATGTCTGTAGCTCATATGTTCCGGGCCCTGCTCTGTGATCTCTCGATATATAGCTTCAGCTCGCTATGCTGGAGGACTGTTCGATCATAGCTTCATGTAGTAGTAATACTGTACAGTGAATAAATAACCTGTGTTGCGTTGTGGTAATCCTGAAACTCCAAAGTGCAGGCAAAAATGCGTGTCGTGTTGGTAAAATACAAGAGCGATTGATTTGAATTCGGTCGTTCGTGTTCTTTTTTTCCCCATGGTCAGAAGTGAGTGGACCTGAATTTATTATTTATGCTGCGAACTGGGAGGGAAGTGCAGGGAACAAGCAGTGTGCCTCTCAGTCTAGTTACGTTATTTATGTGCACAAAACTAAATCCCGCCAAGAAACAAAGTGTAAACTCTATCCTAACACTTTGATACTGTCGAGTATAATAAAATACTTCCTTCGTTCTCAAAAATTTATCATCTTTTAGTTCAATTTTAACTAAAATATGATAAACTTTTTGAGGGCGGAGATTACTCATTATTGGAAAAAAATATTCACAAAAGTCTCATAGTACTTTGTTTCTTAGAAAACCGCGAATCAGATGAGGCTGACCCATGCCGACGCAACGAGAGTTTCATCCGGCCCAATAACCCTGAAGATGTGCATTATTGGGCCGGAAACGACGGCCCATATATAAACGCGAGCTTCCACAGGCCCGGGTGGCGAAAGCAAGGCCCACCAGCAGAGGGTGGGGATGGGGTGGCACGTCGTCGTCGTCGCGTCGAGGTCAGCTCGAGCACGGCGCATGCGGGCGCGGGGCGCGGGGTGAGGAGGGAGCGTGCATGGCGGGGCGCCTCCGCGTGGAAGCACCGTGCTCGGCGTAAGTAAGCGCCGCCACCTCGGACGGACCATGGTCTGCTCTCCTTCTCCCCTCTCGCGCCATCAACGTCCGGCGGTGCCACGGTGGACGATCCGCCGGTGGACCTAGATGCACAGCAGCACAGCTAGCCATGGAACGAAAACACCATGAAAGGGAGCCGGCTGGCCGGAGCATATATGCTCCCAATCCTAGCTAGCCAGCTTTATGGAAAGACATGCCATGCCCGCCACAAAGGCACGCTGCTAGCTAGTAGTAACTCCATTATGCCATCATCGTGCATCCATCGGCCAATGCGTCCAGATCATCGATCTTTTTCCAGCTGATGGGACGGTGACTATTCTTCATGCAAGGCGATTATTGATTAACCTCGTCTCGATGCGTCAGTGGTCAAGGGCTGTTGCCTACCCAGGGAAGAACGATCTCGGCGATGCCGCACGGACGTCGATCGATGCCACAGTGACCACTCACGAACGAGGTTCGCTCCTGCACCGTTCACTATCGTCGTCTACCAGCCGCGATCGAGCTTTGCTCAGGTTGAACGGCCGGCTAGCTATAAATAGGCCCTCTGCTTAGTGCTTACCCTCAAACCTCTTCACTCACCAGCAACCCACCAGCTTCTTCACTCCCTCACTCACTCACAGCTCATTCTTCTTGCCTGCGCGGCTACTCGAGAGCTCGAGAATACGGTGTGACAATAATGGCTGTGCCCAGGTCGGAGAGCGATCGCCTTGTGTGGGCATTGCTCCTGGAGAGCGACCACAGCCACTGCGGCGACGACGACGATGACGACCACGATGTCGCTCCGGCAGCGTAATTTCTCATGATCTGTCGTCAGCTGGAGAACGTAGCTAGTACGTATTGCGGTAATAATTAATGATCTGTGCGTGCATGCAGCGAGGGCCGCGTATGAGAGAGAAATGTTTCGAGGTGCTGTATATTTGATGCCTCCGAAATGAGCTATAGTTTTAATTAGTACTAGTAATAAGCTTAAGCTTAGTTGCCAATAAAGAGGCATGCATGCGTGTATGCATTTCCGCACACATTTCTATATATGGAGAAGCTAATCGCGGTTACCGAAATTGAACTCTGAAGTTTGGTGCGATTTTATGTTCATGCATGTTCTTTGGATTTTTCTTTTTTTTTTTGATTTTTTATTAGGAGTGGGGCCTTAGGTCATTTATAAAAGATTTACGGAACCCTCTCCGTTTGCAAAGAGGGGGTATAATTAAGCCTGATTTCCTTGTGTTGACAAGACGAATGAAGCAATTATAATAATCTCCGTTTCAATACAAAAGGGGAGTTCCTTGCCTACAAGCGGGATGCATGAGGGAAAAAATAATGTAAACAAGTCTCATACAAGGGAGTAACAACGGGTCTGGCAATTTATAAATTTATAGTTAGCAGAGTTATCGAACCCCAGATTTTCCTTTAAAAAAATCATATTTCCTTGAAGCAATTTGAAGATGTTATGTTATGTTTCTTACACAAATAAACGTGCTAGCTAACCGTCTTGGAATTGATCGATTTTTCAGATAAAAAGGATTTTAACAGTTGTGTGAAATTTTCTATTGAAACGGAGTGAAATTTTCTTTTCAAGAATTTATTCACAACTCATAAATTGTTCCCAAATACTTTTATAAACGCAACGCAATTCAGTGGAAAAGTAGCTAGTATACTTAAATCTGGCCAACAACAACCCTACACCTAAATATTTCGGTACGTAAAACATTTTGTGGGTCACTGAGAAACATGAAATTTCAGAAATTTTGACAGGGCAATTTTGATTTTTTTTTTGGAAATAATTGACGTGATTTCACAATAAAATATTTCTAACCTATTTAACATCATAGTTGCATTTAAAAAAAGCAATTTGAATTAATTAAAATTATTCAATGATGAAATTTCACCTATATTTATTCTTTCGAACCTTTCAGCGATAGCGATATTTCGGTGAAATTTTGCCGATTTTTTCCCTTGGTCACCGGATGATTCTTGAACTCTAACAAAAAAAAATACTTGCTTTACCGTTGTACCTATAAGAAGAGAAAACGTGCCCCTTATTAGCATGCCCGACAGAGGTCAGAGGCTTCACAAAGTACTGTCGAATCTATCGCATCAGCATGGAAGATTAACAGATCAACGGTTTCAGCTACGAGAAGGTGAGCTGATCAACCAAACCGTGCCAGCCCATGCTTTGGAAACTGGAAGGCCAACTACCATGTCCAAGTCGGCAACTAATGTGCTCTGCTTCTCATATCAAGCTAGCTATAAATTGAGCAGCAAGCCCCGTGTCTTTGCATCACCAGTAAACAGCTTCAGTTTCTAGCTACTACTAGTTCATAAGCACTCCTGCTCGTCGTAGCTGCTGACCTGGTAACCTGTGAGCGGACGTCGAGTGAGATCATCATCAGTGTCATGGCTGCCGCCTCAGCTATGTTCCCCACGGCGCTCGTCATCATGGCGCTCATGCTCGCCGGCAGCACCACGTGCCACGCCGCGCGTGTTCTCGCCGACACGACTGCTCCGGTCGCTGCTCCTGGCGCCGCCGTGCCCGGCGTTCCTAAGGTGCCCGGGGTCGCGTTGCCACCGATGCCCGCCGTCCCGACGGTGCCCGCAGCCGGCGCCGTGCCGCCGGTTCCCGCGGTCACCTTGCCGCCGGTGCCGAAGGTTCCCGCATTCACCGTGCCGCCGATGCCCGCCGCCATTCCCGCCGCGACCTTGCCGCCCATGCCCGCAGTGCCGGCCATTCCCGCCGCGCCTAAGGTGACGCTGCCACCGATGCCCGCAGTGACTGCCATTCCCGCCGTGCCTAAGGTGACGCTGCCACCGATGCCCGCGGTGCCCGCCATTCCCGCCGTGCCTAAAGTGACGCTGCCACCGATGCCCGCAGTACCCAAGGTTACTCTGCCGCCGATTCCCGCCGTTCCCAAGGTGACGCTGCCGCCGATGCCCGCCATCCCGACGACGCCTTTCGCGGCACCATCACCTTCGGCATAATTGGAAGCAGGAGCCCTGTGCGCCCCGTGGAGCGTCTGTCATCGGCGAGGTGAAATCTGATTATTGATGATGGGCAGATGCGTGGTTGTTGGGCTAGTATTTGTTTTTCCGCTATTTAATTTCCCTTTTCACGTATACGTTTCTTTATATAATATGTCATGCATCAGTGGAGTGGTTTTGGTCGTCGATTCTTCCTGTATGTATATGAGTACATGTACTACTAGTACGGATTGCTCAGTTATGTATGTATGTATGTCTGCATCACGTTATGAGATCGTTTTGGAAACTTTTGGTCATCTCTGTGTTCATCTCAGAATTGCAGCAGAACTCATTTAACATGAGACTGCTCCATTTTTTCTTAGAAAAATCAGTACGTAGAATTAGTAGGAACTGATAAACAGCTAAGCTGTTAAGCGTGACCCGAAGATGATAGAAAAATAGTGACTTAATTAATTAACTTTAAAAGGGGAGAGTATATATATATATATATATATATATATATATATATATATATATATATATATATATATATATATATATATATATATATATATATATATATATATATATATATAGACCCAAGGGTGGGGTGGCACATGGGCCTAGCCCAAAACACCTAAAATGGTACACATACACAGTCCAACACCTCCCGCAGTCTTAACATCTAGCCACAGTAGATGTTGAGACTGGACCAAAACTCTGGAAACAGCGTTGACGGGAGACCCTTCGTGAAGATGTCGGTGAACTACGACGTCGTCGGGACATGGAGAACCCGAACCTCGCCACATGCAACCCGCTCACGAATAAAATGAAGATCAATCTCTACATGTTTCGTGCGCTGATGCCGAATGGGATTGGTGGAGAGGTAGGCGGCGCTGACGCTGTCGCAATACACCAACGTGCTCCGAGCGACGACGGAGTGGAGCTCCTGAAGTAGCTGTTGAAGCCAAGAAGCCTCAGCTATGCCGTTAGCCACATCGCGATACTCCACCTCAGCACTCGAGCGCGACACCACGGCCTGCCGTTTCGAGGACCAGGAGACGAGGTCCCCCCCCAGGAAGATGGCGTAAGCAGAGGTGGATTGACGGATGTATGGGCAATCCGCCCAGTCAGCGTCAGTGTAGACGACCAACTCCGAGGGCGAGTAACGTCGAAGAAGGAGGCCGTAGTCGAGGGTGACGTGCAGCAACCGGAGGATCCGCTTCACAGCGGTGAGGTGCGGCTCCTGCGGGTCATGCATGTGAATGCACACCTGTTGAACCGCATAGGAGATGTCCGACCTGGTGAAGATGAGGTGAAGCGCACCTCCAAGACTCCTGTAGGCGGTCGAGTCACTAACAGGTGTCCCATCGGCAGAAGAGACCTTAGCCTGGGTATCCACCGGTGTGGAGCACGACTTACACTCAGTCATGCCTGCTCGCTCGAGGATGTCCAGATAGTACTACTGCTGGTGAAGAAACATGCCACCTGGTCGGTCCTCGACCGTAACACCCAGGAAGTGGTAGAGCTGGCCCAAGTCCTTCATAGCGGACTCCTGTCGTAAGGCAAAGATACTATGCTGAAGGAGAGCCAGAGTGGACGCTGCCAGCACAATGTCATCGACGTACAAGAGAAGGTAGGCAATGTCACCCTCCCGTCGATAGACAAATAGTGACATGTTCGACTTGGCCTCAACGAAGCCCAACGAGACCAGGAAGGACCTGACGATAGAAAAATAGTGACGTGTACGACTTGGCCTCAACGAAGCCCAACAAGACCAGGAAGGAGGCGAACCGGCTATAACAAGCTCGGGGTGCCTACTTCAGACTGCACAAGAATTTGTTCAGCTTACAAACCATGTCTAGATGAGCTAAATCAACAAACCGTGTCGGTTGACTGTAGTACACTGTCTTCGTCAGAGTATCATGGTGGAAGGAGTTCTTGACATCCAGCTGGTGGACAGGTTAAGAACGCAAGAGAGCCAACAACAGAACGGTGCGACCATCGCCGACTTCACCACCAGACTGAAGATGTCATCGTAGTCCACTCCAGGTCGCTGAGTAAAGCCCCGAAGTACCCATCGAGCCTTATATTTCTCCAGGGAGCCATCTGCCTTCCTCTTATGCGTGAACATGTGACAATATTGCCATGAGTGGGACGAGGAACAAGGTCCCATGTTCAGTTGGCAATTAGGACCGCATACTCTTCCTCCATAGCGCGGCGCCAGTGAGGGTCAACGAGAGCGCTACAGACGGAAGACGGTATAGGCGATACCAACGAGGAGGTGGACGGTGGAGGCGTCATGGACGAGAGGACGACCGCGGAGAAACGCTCAACAGGCCGGAGGACCCCAGGTGCACGTCGAGTAACCATCAGGTGAACGTGCCCTGGGTCCCGGTGGAGCAAATGCGGGTGGTACACCAGGGACTCGACACGAGTAGGAGTAGACGCTAGAGACGCTGGGACCGCGTGTGGCGTGGCTGAGGGGGTTGGAGACGCCGGGGCTGCGCGTGGTGCAGCTAATGGGGCTAGAGACGTCGAGGCCATGTGAGGCGCGACTAGGGACCCTTGGAACACTGGAGCTGCTGGAGCCTGAGCATGAACCCACGCTCGTCGCTGGTGGATGAGTGCAGGGTCAGTGAATCGAGATGTCGGGGCCGCGGGAGGCAGATCCGATTGCGCTTGTCGAAGAGTTTTTGCTACACTTTCCCCAGACCTGCTAATGAGCAGCCCGTGGAGGTTCATATTTGGAGGGGCAAATTTCTTGGAACTACGAGCTAGATGAACACGGAGGATTTTTACGTGGTTCGGGCCGTCGGGAGGCGTAATACCCTATATCTACAGGGAGTTGTGTTGTATTGTATGAGCAAGTTGTGAGAGAGCCCTCTTTGTGTTGTGGCTGCCTGGTCCTTTTATAGGTGAAGGGCCGACGGATTACATTATGACCGGGGCCCGATAGGTGGCCCCGGGTTAATTAGTCATAAAAGTGTATTAGCGTGCCTTAATGACACATTAATGGCGCTTGATGGTGCACTAACATGTTCTGATGACACGTTAATGGTCTTTATGGGTCTTCATGGCATTTTAATGTGTCTTGATGACACATTAATAGTGTCTTGAAGCCGCATTCTTGATGACGCACTAATGTTGTCTTGAGTGCACACGTCGTCTTCATGATCCGCGGGGAGCATGGAAGCACCGGACCTTTCCTCTGCAGGGAGGCTGGGTCCGAAGCCGCGGGACGCGTGGCAGCACCGGACCTATCCTCAACGGGGAGTTTAGGTCCGAAGCCGTGGGTTGCATGGTAGCCCCGAAGGTCCGGAGTTGCGTAGCACATGGCAGCACTGGAGCCACCCTTGGTAGGGAGGCAGATCCGGAGCTACGGGACACGTGGCAGCACTGGAGCCACCCTTAGTAGGGAGGCAGGCCCGGATCTGCGGGACACGTTGTAGCTTCTGGGTACTTCCCTTTTTGGGAGGTGGAACCCAACATCTTGTCTTCCTTGTATGCGGGGGTACCCGGTCTGCAGGGTACCGACAGTGGCCCCCGGGCCCACCTCAGGAGAGGCGATGATCTCGTAGGTGGGTCCACCATCATCAACATCGACGGCGGGCTTCCTCGGAGGTGCCATAATTTGGTGAAGGTGCAGGAACATCCACCATCGACGCTAAGTACGTCAACGACGGGGCCCCCTGGACGTGCCGGTGTTGGAGCTTGAGGTCCGACGGCGGAACTTGATGAAGGGTGAAGTCCTACACAAGAGTGACAGTAGAAATAGTGTAGGGATCGAATGCCCAAGAGGGGGGGGGGGTGAATTGGGCTACTTCAAATTTTAAGTCAATTTAAAGCTTAAGTGAAATCTAATTCTCTAAGCAAGTCAACAGTGCAATTAAGAGAATTAAGTGCGGAATTGAGAATTGCGTAATCGTAAAGGAGTAGGGAGGAGGAATGCAAACGCTCGAAGACACAGGGACACGTCGATTTTTCCCGTGGTTCGGTGAGATCACTAGGATCCACCTACGTCCACGTTGTGGCACCCACCTAAGGGTATCGCCACTCCCAAGTCACCGAGACGAGGGAATCCACTAACTTCCTCCGTTTGCCATCCTTGGCAAGGTGGAGCTCAAGCCTTGTACAACATCGATCCTCCGGGCTTCCACAATGGTCTCGGCAAGCTCCGGAGTGATCTCTTCACTCTCCTCTTGATACAAGGTGAGTGCAATCACCAAGAATGCACTTTCTCACGGCTCTCCCTACTCTAGAGTCTCCACTCACCCAGAGAGGACGCACACAAGCTTAACTCTAAGAGGAACTAGCCTATATCTTGAGGTGTGAAAGGGTTACAAGAGTGTGAAAATGAGTATTCTAAGTCTTGGACACTTGGGGAATGTGTAGTGATGCTCTTCTTGTCCAGCCTCTTCGAAATGACTGGTGGGAGGGGGTTAAATACTCAGCCCAACCGAATTAGCCGTTGGAAAAGTGGGCTGATTACTTTTTCTGCGTACATCGGATGATCCGATGACCCCCTTTTATGAGCATCGGTCTAATTAGATTAGCTGACGTCATTCTGTCAGAAATGACCGTTATTAGACCGATGCTTCACCTCCTTCATCATCGGAGGATCCGATGAATAGATCTTCAGTCTGGTTGAGCTGATAATTTGCTTCTGTTGTAATCGACCGATGTGCATCTGCCTTCAGCATCGGATGATCCGGTGTTCAGTCCTTCAGAACACTTCAGAAAATTTGCTTACTGTTGTATTCATCCGATGTTCACTTGATACACATCGGATGATCCGGTGTGTACTTCATTCTGAGGTCTTCTTCTTCTGTTGAGTCCAAATCGACCGATGCAGTCATTCTTCAGATCACCGGATGATCCGGTGTGTACAATTTGTTTCCTTCGAGTTGAGTTGGACTGATCTTTTGGATTTTGGACTTGTGACCTCTTGAACACTTGTTTGTATGGCTCTTCTGATGGATATGAAGCTTCTTGTGTTGCCAATTTTGATAAGGTTGCGTCGTTGTACGAGTTCCTCATTTGTTTCCGATTAACCCCTTAGGTTAGTTCGTTGAGGGGTCTCCTTTTGCATCCAATGAGCAGTAGATGACATTTATGAGTGATTGATCGACGTTTGATTCATTGTACATGAAACCTCGCATCCACAAACTCATTAGTGGTAATTAACGGTTGTCATTAATCACCGAAACCGTACCTCGTGGGGGCCTAGATGCTTTCAATCTCCCCCTTTTTGGTGATTGATGACAACACAACGAGTAGAGCATAAAAGTAATGGAATTTGAAACGCAAACGCAATGCTCATAAAGAAATGTAATCGGAACAACATGCAACACAAGGAGCTCGAAGGCTCAAACAGTGATCAAATATAAATCATAAGAGTGAAGTAGCATACTGAATTACAAATAGTAGCAAATGATAACAATCAAGTCTCAAATAGAAGCAAATAACAAGTCTGAAAGCAAATAGATAACTAGCACCCCCCTAAGCCCAAGACACTCCCCCTAACTCTAACTCTTCTCCCTCTTTGGCATCAAGACACCAAAAAGGGAAGAGGAGTACCTAGGACTCCGGAGCTCTCTGGGCGACGGAGAAGCGGTCGACGTCGGCGGTGTCGGAGCTGCTCGAGGTAGACGTCGCCGGAGCTGGTGCTGGAGCGGGAGGAGCCGGAGGTGCTGACGTGGCTGGAGCTGGAGCTGCTGGAGGGTCCGCTGGAGCTGGAGCTGGAGCGGCTGGTGGAGAAGGCACGGCCGGGAGAGGCGAGAACTGGAACGGCACCGTCGAAGCCAGCAGTGGAGACATGCTGTAGCTCGGGATCGGCAACGCCGGTGCTGGAACTGAGGCTGGAGCCAGAGGAGGTGCTGCTGGAGGCTGACTGAGACCGGTGTGCTGTGGCGGAAGGGCTATCCCGGTCTGCTGGTAGAGGTTGGTGATCAACCCCAGGATACCCATCATCGCCTGCTGGGTCTGCTGCTGCTGGTCCAGTGTCCTCCGGTGCATCTGGTCCACCAGACTCGTGAACCGGTCCGTGTCCTCGCGCCTCTGGCGGGCCATCTCTAGCTGCATCTCTGTCTGCTGCCTCTGAAGCTCTGCGAGCCGCGCAGCCTGCTCTGCCCTGGCCTGCTCAGCAGCGAGCCTGTCCTGGCGCTGCTGCTCGATCATCTGCTGAAGAAGCGACGTCAGCTCAGACGGCTGCGTCACCTGCGCCTCGGACACAGGAGGTGGTGTCGGTGGCGGAGCAGCTGATCCTCCGGCCTCGGCGTCGTGCTGTCTCGGTGAGGGTGGAGGTGGAGGGAAGTACTCCTCAACACTCTCGTCTGTGTCGCTCTCGGACCAGACGTGCTGCAAGTCTCCACCTTGAGCTTCTGCCTCAGCCAGACGCTCATCTTCCTTCTCGAGGTCAGACCAATCCTCCTCAGTCAAGCGCGCCCTGACCTGGCGCTCAACTGGACGGCCAAGGCGGCGGTCTCCAGGAGCGGACGCACGGTAGAGACCGAAGCGGGTCACGCTCTCGTCAGCAAGCCGGGTCTGTGCTGTATGTCCCTATGGCACCACCATAGAGCAGATAAAGCTGATCCAGTGCCCATAGACCATCTGCCTCATCATGCCCACTCCATCTGTAATAACGTCCTCCATCTCGCAGATAATGATATCCACTATATCAAAGTCCATCCCGTTCATGATGTAGAACAGGAGGGTCTGCTGGAGACTCGTGAACCCCTCTAAGTAACCTGACCTCGGCAGGAGCGTGCGGCGCAAGGCGAGGTGCACAATGCGCGCAGCTGGGGTCAGGAGTGCTGGGGCTCTCGGCTGATCTGGAGAGAATGTGGGGCCAAACAAGGAGCGGATCTCGTCCAGCTGAGGTGCTACCCCTCCAGTAAGTGGCCTCCTCGGTGGATCTGCCTGCCCATAGACCTTCTCGTGTATGCTAGTGTCGTGCAGGTCCAAGCCAAGGATGTGCCCCAAAGTCTGCCTCGTGAGATGGTAGTGCTGACCATTGAACATGAAGGCAATTGATCTTCTGCCCTCTGAGATGTACAGGGTCGCGTAGAAGACACGGACCCATTCTTCCACATACGCACTTCTCTCATAGTCCAATAGCTCCACCAAGCCTCTGTATCGCTCAAAGAAGGGGCGGACATCAGTTTCCGCGGCCACTGCAAGCTGCCTCCAGTCCAGGTGGTTGTGCTGAAAGAGCTTGTGCCCCCGGCGCTTGTAGGTCTCATAGAGAGACGCCTGGGTGACAGTCCAGAAGCGACTGTCAACAAGCAGCTCTCGGGGCTGTGGGAACCACTCCTCGAGAAGAACACTCCATCTGAGCTTCCGGAGTTGCTTCGCCTTCATCTTCCGGTAGTCCACAAGGCGGACTCCTTCACTGACGCGGACGGCCGTGTCCACCTCATGGATGTCTCTCTCAGCCTCCCTGTCCTCACGACGGTCGGCAGCCGTCGGTCTCGGACGAGGAGCAGCCTCGACGTGACCTCCTCGAGTCCGGGCTGAGCGCCGGCGGACGAGAGGCGCAACAGGCTCCTCTTCGGCGTCGGAGTCGTCGACCACTGGAGGCGGCCTCGGACGGGCCTCACGGATCCTCAAGGAACCCCCACGGCCGCGCTCACGCTCCTCGGCGGCGCGAGCGGCCATCAAGGCCTTCTTCTCATCCTTCGAAAGTTTTTGCTTTTTCGCGGCGGGTTCCTCGATCGCCTTGCCCTTTCCTTTGCGATCACGACCCATCTAGATGGAAGGGAGAGGTGGGGTTAGTGACGATGAAGGAAAAACGGCGAGAGAAGCAACGAGAGACGTCGCGCGGCACGAAGCTCACCTTAGCGACGATGATCAACCGGGCCGAGAAACCCTAGCGAGGAGGAGATGGCCCGGAGATGGCGCACGATGGTGGTGGAGAAGGGCGGCGGCGAGGCCTGAGCGCGGTGGTGAGTGGCGGCGGTGATGTTGGGGCGCGAGGGTGGAGGAGGCGGCGCGGGCGTGCGGCGGCGGCGCTGCGAAGGTGGTGCGGTGCGCGGGCACGGGCGGCGGCGGCGCGGAGGTGGCCGGCGGCGGTGGCGCGAGCAGGGGACGGCGGCGGCAGCCGGCGGCGGCGGGAGCACGGGGTGTCGGGGAGAGAAAGGGTCGGGCCGGCGCGCGGGTTTAAATAGTGGGGCCCAAACCCTAGCCGTTTTTCAAACACCGGATGGACCGATGATAGATGCAGTGAACATCGGTCAATTGCAACAGTAAGGATATTCAAGAATTGCTGTTGACATCGGATGAACCGATGATTAGGGTTTTGAACATCGGTCGAATAGCACAGTAAGGGTGTTCAACCGAGTGATATTGACACCGGATGATCCGACGTTAGAGGGAGGTAGACATCGGTTGAATGGATCACAGCTCCAGAAGAGTGAACATCGGATGGACCGATGTTTTCCAGGATGAACGCGTCGGATCATTTGAGGTTCTGACAGAGTTGGGCTTTGAGGATTGAACACCTATTTGACCGATGAGGGATTGACAGGGGCATCGGATTATCCGATGACAACAGAACGAAAACATCCCATATATGTCCTTTGACCAAACAACCAATCAAAGAGAAACACATGTCTTAGGACTTTTTGGGCAACCCCTTACCCCTCAAGAAGCTAATATGCCAATAACTTGGCTAGTCCTTAATGCAAATGGAACACCGAGAAAAAAATGGAGGAAAAATATCCAAAGAAAATGTAAGGCCCATGCTTTGTGAGGTAGAGTATGGAAACTTCTATCTCATTAACGCATGTTCCTTTAGAATTTTGCTCTTTCCACATCATATGAGTTGAGATATTGCATTTCAAACAAGTCTCCTTCTCATGATGTGGGTTCCACTTTGTGACAATCTACCGTATGCAATGTCAAACAAGATAATGCAAAATATCAGATGAATGCAAGTCTATATGACAGGAATCATGCAAGGCATAAAATAAATCTATCTTGCCAAGTTTAAACCTGCCAAAGGCTTACTCAGGGAAAACTATTTCTAGCTCGCCCCTATCCTTTGGGAGTTAGGCAAGACCTATATGACATGCAACCTTACATGAACATGGCAATTTACATGACGTTAGATGCATCTAGCACATTTAACTCACTTCTAAGCCTAGAAAAAGTTTTCTCATCAAGTGGTTTGGTGAAGATATCCGCCAATTGTTCTTCGGACCTAACACCTTGCAAAGAGATTTCTCCCTTAGCCTCATGGTCCCGCAAGAAGTGATGGCGAATATCAATGTGCTTAGTGCGGGAGTGTTGAACGGGGTTTCTAGCTATCTTAACCGCACTTTCATTGTCACAAAGGAGAGGCACACAACCAAACTTAATTCCAAAGTCCAAGAGGGTTTGCTTCATATATAGGATTTGGGCACAACATGCACCGGCCGCTATATACTCCGCCTCCGCGGTGGACAAAGCCACGGAATTTTGCTTCTTGCTCGACCAAGAAACTAGGGAACGCCCAAGTAAGTGGCAACCCCCGGAGGTACTCTTGCGGTCTACACGGCATCCGGCAAAGTCCGAATCCGAGTAACCTAAGAGATGAAAACTAGCGTTTTTGGGGTACCACAAACCTACACTTGGGGTATGCTTGAGATACCGAAGTATCCTAAAGACCGCCTTCTTGTGCGATTCTTTAGGTGCCGCTTGAAAGCGAGCACACAAGCACACACTAAACATAATATCGGGCCTAGATGCGGTAAGATATAGCAATGAACCAATCATGGAACGGTAATGAGATTGATCAATAGATTTACCGTCCATGTCCGCGTCGAGATGACAATTTGTCGCCATTGGAGTGCTTCTTGAGCTACAATCTCCCATCTCAAATTTCTTCAAGAGGTCCTTAGTGTACTTCTCTTGATGGATGAAGGTCCCCTCTTGAAGTTGCTTGATTTGAAATCCTAGGAAGAAGTTGAGCTCTCCAATCATTGACATCTCGAATTCCCTAGACATCATTTTGCCAAACTCATGGCTAAGAGCTTTGTTAGTTGAGCCAAAAATAATATCATCGACATAAATTTGACAAAGAAATAAGTCTCCGTCGATGTCCTTGGTGAAGAGTGTAGTGTCCACCCTCCCAATCTTGAAACCTTGCATGACGAGGAAGTCCCTTAAGCGCTCGTACCATGCCCTTGGAGCTTGCTTGAGTCCATAGAGTGCTTTGTTTAGCCTATAGACATGGTTAGGGTTTCTTGGGTCCTCAAACCCGGGAGGTTGCTCAACAAACACAAGTTCATTAATATAGCCATTGAGAAATGCACTCTTAACATCCATTTGATAAAGCATGATATTATGATGAGAAGCAAAAGCAAGGAGTATGCGGATAGCTTCTAACCGTGCTACCGGGGCGAATGTCTCCCCAAAATCCAAACCTTCAACTTGAGCAAATCCCTTCGCCACAAGCCTAGCTTTGTTGCGGACCACCACGCCATTCTCATCTTGCTTGTTGCGGTAGACCCACTTCGTTCCAATCACATTCTTGTCCTTGGGTCGCTCCTCCAACACCCAAACTTCATTGCGGGGTGAAGTTGTTGAGTTCCTCTTGCATAGCCATCACCCAATTGGAGTCTTGGAGAGCTTCCTCAATGCTTTTGGGTTCTACACACGACACAAAAGAGTAGTGCTCACAAAAAGATGCAACATGACGTGAACGAGTACTTACTCCCCGTGAAGGACTTCCAATGATTTGATCCATTGGATGTGCCTTGGAGATGCGCCCATGTCTCATCAACGGTTGTGAGTCACTTGGTGGTGGTGAAGCATCTTGCTCGCCTTGTGGTTGGACTTCATCTTGGACTTCATCTTCTTCTTGGTGTTGTGTGGCTTGTTGGTCTTGCATAGGTAATGGATCATCTTTGTCTTCTTCTTCATCCACTTGAGGCGCCATGGAGGTGTTGATGTTCGGACTTGAAGCTCCCCCTTGATCATGGCTCTCCTCAACTTCGGGCTTGATGTCTCCTATGGTCATGTTCTTCATAGCTTCTCGTAGAGGCTCATCATCTATATCATCATGACCAAAACTCTCCTCTTGGGAGCCATTAGTCTCATCAAACTCAACGTCACAACTTTCTTCAACTAACCCGGAGGTTTGGTTGAATACTCGATATGCCTTTGAGTTTGACGCATAACCAAGGAAAATACCAACATCGCACCTTCTTTCAAACTTACCAAGTCTTTTCTTGTGGTAGATGTAGCACTTGCATCCGAAGACCCGGAAGTAGGAGATGTTGGGCTTTCTCCCAATGAGGAGCTCGTAGGGAGTCTTTTGGAGAAGTCGATGAAGGTAGACTCTATTTGCGGCATGGCATGCCGTGTTGATCGCTTCCGCCCAAAACTTCTCCGACGTCCCATAATCATCAAGCATGGCTCTCGCGAGGGTGATTAGTGTCTTGTTCTTTCTCTCAACAACACCGTTTTGTTGAGGGGTGTATGTAGCTGAAAATTCGTGCTTGACTCCTTCACGGTCACACCACTCCCCAATATTGTAGTTCTTGAATTCGGTGCCGTTGTCACTCCGGACCTTGATGATGGGAAGTTGGAATTCCCGTTGAGCTCGTTTTGCAAAGGTCTTGAAGACTTCCGGGGTTTCACCCTTGTCACCTAAAAACAAAGTCCAAGCATAGCGAGAGTAATCATCAACAATAACGAGACAATAGAGATTACCGCCAAGGCTTTGGTAGGTGGACGGTCCGAAGAGGTCCATGTGAAGTAGTTCGAGTGGCTTGGAGGTAGACACCATTGTCTTCATCGGATGGTGCGAAGCCACTTGCTTCCCGGCTTGACATGCGCTACATAGCTTGTTCTTTTCAAACGTCACGTCCTTTACGCCGGTCACCATCCCTAGCTTGAAGGACTTCTTGAGCTTGCTCATTCCTATGTGAGCAATCCTCCGATGCCATAGCCACCCCAAACTTGTCTTGGTGAAAAGACAAGTGGTTAGGCTTGCGCTCTTGTTGGAGAAGTCCACCAAATATAGATGACCATGCCTAAAGCCCTTGAATATTAGCTCTTTGCTAGCTACACTAGACACCACAACACCATCTTTGTCAAATGTGCACGTTAGTCCAAGATCACAAAGTTGAGCAATAGAGAGCAAATTAAAGCTAAGAGACTTAACGTAAAGCACATTCGAGATGGACAAGTCATTAGAAATTGCAATTTTACCTAAACCAATTACCTTCCCCTTTGAGTTGTCACCAAAGGTGACTTGTTCATGATTGCCGGGGTCTTCTATGGAGGTGAACATACCATCATTGCCGGTCATGTGTTGAGTGCACCCACTATCGAGTACCCAATGTTTTCCTCCGGCTTTGTAGTTCACCTACACACATGAAGTTAGTTTTTGAGTTTAGGAACCCAAGCCAACTTAGGTCCTTGTATGTGTGATACAAGTGATTTTGGGACCCAAAGTTGCTTGGGGAGCTTCCCCTTCATGCCCTTGATGTTTTTGCCAATGAACTTCGCCTTCACCTTTCCACCTACTTTGCTCAATAGATAGTGACAATCATTGAAAGTAGATGAATAGTTAGGAGGTAATTTTGGAGAAGGACGAGTGGGAAGAGGGCACTCCCTAGTATGATGTCCGGTGACCTCACAATGTTGGCAATAGGATCCCACTTCCTTGATGAAGCTTGTCCTAAGCTCCGGTGAGGGCACCTTCCATTTGTTGGGCGTAGGGAAGGTCCCAAGTCCCCTCTTGTTGAAGCCTTTAGCTTGTTGGAAGAGGATCTCCTTGTGCTTGTCCTCTCCCTTGGAAAGTCTAGCCACACTAGTGCGGAGACTTTCGATCTCGTCCATTAGCTCCTTCTCCCTATTAGCTTTCAATGGCAAAGACTCATGCAAATTGTTAGTGGCATGTGAACTAGCGGGTGTTTTGCCATCAAGAGTTTCTTTCTTCAAGTTATTCAATTTTAGTTCCATTGCTTCATAGGAAAGACTAAGTGTCTCATGCTCTTGAACTAACTCGTTATGCTTAGCCAATAGTGCCGAGTTAGCTAAGTCAAGCTCATGGAACTCAAGCTTAATTTGAGCCTTCTCCTCCTCGATTTGCTTGACATGTGACTTGAGCGTTTCATGCTCATTAAGTATGGTGACATACTTGTCTTGCAAATCGAGGTTGGCACCCTCTAGCTTAGCGCGAGTTAGCTCAAGTGCCTTAACCTTAGCCTTTTCCCTTTTGATAATGGCATGATATTCATTAATCATAGATGCTAGTTCATCGAGAGAAAGTTCATCATCACTTGAGTCATCACATACCTTTGTGTTACCTTTCGCCATGAGGCACATAGGCGGTGGAGGAAGGGGTGAGTCATCCTTGTTGACGATAGCGAGGCTTGCCAAGTTTTCTTCCTCATCTTCACTATCATCACTTGTTTCTTCATCGGTGACCCACTCATTTGCTTCGCACATGAAGACCTTTTGAGGTCCTCTTCTCTTCTTTGGAAAGAGCTTGGTCTTCTTGCCTTTGTCAAGTTTCTTCTTTCCAAAGGTGCGCTTGGGCTTTGCATCTTCATCATCATCACTCTCTTCTAGCTTGCGATGCTTGCCCTTGTCCTTCCTCTTGTCCGGTCTTGGACAATCATATGATATGTGGCCTTGGTCGCCACAATTGTAGCACGTCTTGTTTTCATCTCTCCTTGGCAAGAAGGCTTTCTTCTTGGGATCAAACGAGTATCCCTTCTTGGCAATCTTTGAGTTGAGACGTGAAAACTTCCTCATCATCAATGCAAGCTCATCATCATCATCATCTTCACTTGTAGCTTGTTCTTCCTCACTTGAGCTAGGCTCAACCACTTTCTTCTTCTTGGTATGTGTCTTCTTGGTTGAGGCCTTGAGAGCAATGGTCTTTGATGATGATGACTCCTCCATCATTCCAAGCACACTCATCTCATGAGCATGTATCTCTCCAATGAGCTCCGAAACCTCAATGTTGTCAAGTGACTCCTTTTGGAGCATTGAGTTGATGATGTTGTACTTGGGCTTGGGAAGTAGCATGAGGATCTTGCGGTTGATGAGTCCCTTGCCAAGAGAAGCAATGTCAAGAGCATTAATTTCCTCAATGAGTACATTTAAGCGAGAAAACATTTGATTAACATTCTCATGAGGAAGCATTTTAAAATCATCATACTTGGATTTAAGCAAGTGATATTTGAGCTCTTTGACACGAGAGGAACCCTCATGGATCTCAATCAAGCAAGCCCAAATTTCACAAGCTTTCTCCTTACTAGCAATTCTAGCAAATACATCTTGACTAATGCACTCATAAATAGCATTCCTAGCCTTAGCATCCCATTTTAGTTGATCACCAATATATTCATGGTTGCCAAACCCCGCATGGGTCGCTTCCCACACTTCGGGAGAAATTGCCTCAAGGTAAGCGCGCATGCGTGCTTTCCAATAAGCAAAATTCTTGCCCTCGAAGTTAGGAACCGAACCCCCATTCTTGGCCATTTTTGCTCTCTAGCGGTGAAGCTAGAATGATCCAATGAGCAACCTTGCTCTGATACCAATTGTAGGGATCGAATGCCCAAGAGGGGGGGGGGGTGAATTGGGCTACTTCAAATTTTAAGTCAATTTAAAGCTTAAGTGAAATCTAATTCTCTAAGCAAGTCAACAGTGCAATTAAGAGAATTAAGTGCGGAATTGAGAATTGCGTAATCGTAAAGGAGTAGGGAGGAGGAATGCAAACGCTCGAAGACACGGGGACACGTCGATTTTTCCCGTGGTTCGGTGAGATCACTAGGATCCACCTACGTCCACGTTGTGGCACCCACCTAAGGGTATCGCCACTCCCAAGTCACCGAGACGAGGGAATCCACTAACTTCCTCCGTTTGCCATCCTTGGCAAGGTGGAGCTCAAGCCTTGTACAACATCGATCCTCCGGGCTTCCACAATGGTCTCGGCAAGCTCCGGAGTGATCTCTTCACTCTCCTCTTGATACAAGGTGAGTGCAATCACCAAGAATGCACTTTCTCACGGCTCTCCCTACTCTAGAGTCTCCACTCACCCAGAGAGGACGCACACAAGCTTAACTCTAAGAGGAACTAGCCTATATCTTGAGGTGTGAAAGGGTTACAAGAGTGTGAAAATGAGTATTCTAAGTCTTGGACACTTGGGGAATGTGTAGTGATGCTCTTGTTGTCCAGCCTCTTCGAAATGACTGGTGGGAGGGGGTTAAATACTCAGCCCAACCGAATTAGCCGTTGGAAAAGTGGGCTGATTACTTTTTCTGCGTACATCGGATGATCCGATGACCCCCTTTTATGAGCATCGGTCTAATTAGATTAGCTGACGTCATTCTGTCAGAAATGACCGTTATTAGACCGATGCTTCACCTCCTTCATCATCGGAGGATCCGATGAATAGATCTTCAGTCTGGTTGAGCTGATAATTTGCTTCTGTTGTAATCGACCGATGTGCATCTGCCTTCAGCATCGGATGATCCGGTGTTCAGTCCTTCAGAACACTTCAGAAAATTTGCTTACTGTTGTATTCATCCGATGTTCACTTGATACACATCGGATGATCCGGTGTGTACTTCATTCTGAGGTCTTCTTCTTCTGTTGAGTCCAAATCGACCGATGCAGTCATTCTTCAGATCACCGGATGATCCGGTGTGTACAATTTGTTTCCTTCGAGTTGAGTTGGACTGATCTTTTGGATTTTGGACTTGTGACCTCTTGAACACTTGTTTGTATGGCTCTTCTGATGGATATGAAGCTTCTTGTGTTGCCAATTTTGATAAGGTTGCGTCGTTGTACGAGTTCCTCATTTGTTTCCGATTAACCCCTTAGGTTAGTTCGTTGAGGGGTCTCCTTTTGCATCCAATGAGCAGTAGATGACATTTATGAGTGATTGATCGACGTTTGATTCATTGTACATGAAACCTCGCATCCACAAACTCATTAGTGGTAATTAACGGTTGTCATTAATCACCGAAACCGTACCTCGTGGGGGCCTAGATGCTTTCAAATAGTAATAGTTCTCATTGGTTACAATCTTCGTGCCCTCAGTTTTGTTGTGGCTTATGGTCCTTAGCCAGACTACGGGGCCTGAGTAATTCAGTGCGATAGTATTCGAGTACTGGTTGCCGCCTCACCCAGGAACGTGGGCTGTCCGGAACCGCCTAACTGTGACGCAACACCAAAATAGGTAGAGTGACATACTTAGGGTGCTGGACCAGGCTAAGTAGGTAGCACACTCCGGACCCCTAGTATTCAACCGCAAGAAATGTAGATTGCACATACTTAGGGTGCAAGACCAGGCTAAGCAGACATCATACTCCGGACCCTCTATTGGCAATAGCTTTTCATGAGGAAGGCCGTTCAGCATCATGGGACTCCAAACAGGAAAATAACCAAGAAAACCAGATACGTCACAGGTACCTGGTGGCGTCATTGTTGTCGTAGTTGCAGGTAGTCATCGCGTGGTGGAGGAAGTAGCCATGAGGCAAAGTGTACATGCTTAGGGTCACGGGGCACTTGATCGAAGTGTAAGATCAGGCTAAGCAGGCTGTACACTTTGGACCTCCCACTGGCTATGGTGGTAGTACTGTCGAGTGATGACAGCAGTAGCCACCGGTACACAGAGTGTGTGTCCGCCGGGTCAGCCCGCTGTGGAGCGGGAAGTGGTGCCATCCTCCCTGCTCCATTCATGGGGCGAGGGTCGAGAGGAGTTGGCGATGGACTAAAGATTCACCATCGTGGTGAGGCTCATCGATCCAAAAAAGTGCTCCCTTACCTGGCGCACCAAAATGTTGAAGTATTTTTGCGACACTTCCCCTGGACCTGCTAAGGAGCAGCCCACAGAGGTTCGTATTTGGAGGGGCGAATTTCTTGGAACTACGAGCTAGATGAATACGGAGGATTTTTATGTGGTTCGGGCCACCGGGAGGCGTAATACCCTACATCCACGGGGAGTTGTGTTGTATTGTATGAGCGAGGAGTGAGAGAGCACTCTTTCTGTCGTGGCGGTGTGGTCCTTTTATAGGTGAAGGGACAACATGTTACATTATGACTGGGGCCCGACAGGTGGCCTCGGGTTAATTAGTCATAAAAGTGTATTAACATGCCTTAATGACACATTAATGGCACTTGATGGTGCACTAACATGGCCTGATGACACGTTAATGGTCTTGATGGGTCTTCATGGCGTGTTAATGTGTCTTGATGACACATTAATGGTGTCTTGAAGCCGCGTTCTTGATGACGCACTAATGTTGTCTTGAGTGCACACATCATCTTCATGATCCGCGGGACGCGTGGCAGCACCACACCTTTCCTCAGTGGGGAGGCTGGGTCCAGAGCCGCGGGATGCGTGGCAGCACCGGACCTCTCCTCAGCGGGGAGGTTAGGTCTGGAGCCGCGGGTTGCATGGCAGCACCGAAGGTCCGAAGCTGCGGAGCACGTGGCAGCACCGGAGCCACCCTTGGCAGGGAGGCAGGTCCGGAGCTATGGGACACATGGCAGCACCGGAGCCACCGTTAGTAGGGAGGCAGGTCCGGATCTGCGGGACACATGGTAGCTTCTGGGTACTTCCCTTTTTGGGAGGTGGAACCGAACGTCTTGTCTTCCTTGTATGCGGGGGTACCCGGTCTACAGGGTACCAACAGCGCCTGAGGTGTCGGTACTGCACGAGGTGCAACAGTTGACGTCATAGACACCGTGGTCGCACGTGGCCCAACTGGTGACGTCGGGGCCACACGTGGCGCAACAGGTGTCGTACCTGTAGAAAAAATGGCAAGGCAGCTGTACTGTAGCAGCCTCGGTGTCAGTAGAAAATTGGGAGTCCAACTTTGTGCTAAAGAAGAGGAGGAAGAGGAGAAAGGAAAGGAGGACTCGTCGAAGACAACGTGTCAAGAGATCAAGATACGGTGAGTGGTGAGATCAAGATACCGATACCCCTTATGATCAAGAGAGTACCCAAGGAAGACACACCGGGTAGAGCGGGGCGCAAGCTTATGTGGAGCCGTGGTGGAAAGATTAGGATAGCAAGCGTGTCGGTGGTTTGGATCCAGCAGATCTCCCGACACTACTAAAGTGTTAGAGGAGTTTGACGTTCGGTGTGGGCACACGGAGATTCAAGAAGGTGAATTGTAAATGGCACAGGAGACACGAAGATTTACGTGGTTCGGGCCGCCTGAGCGTAATACCCTACTCCACGGGTATGTTGGTGTTGTATTAGCTGCATGAGCTTGTGACGAGTGTCTATGGCGCGTGTGTAGCTTCACTGAACGTCCAGAGTCTGTCGTCGGCCTGTCCTTTTATAGTATAAGGGCAGGCCGTTACAAGTTCGCCTGGCCCGACATGTGGCCCCGGCGGTTACTAGTATTGATACTCATTCAACACGTTTAATTGTCCTTAATGACCGGGTAATGGGCTTTGACAGCACTATTACTGGTAATTAAGGTCATCCGATCGTGTGTCATTAATATGGTATTAATGACACTTAATCGGGTCTTGAAGTCCTTGATTCCCCTTTGAAGATCCGGAGCCGTTATGGAGTCTTCCGGAGGTTAGAGGCTGAAGATCTGACGGTTGGACACGTGGGAGCTCCGGAGCATACTGTGGGAAACAGGTAGCTCCGGAGCTACCTGACACGTGTCAGGTCCGGAGCTTCTCTCGGTCTGGGGTTAAGTCCGGAGGTGTCATTTCGGTACATAGCCCGGAGCTTCCCCCTTGTGGGCGGTAGCTCCGGTTTGATAGTACACGTGGCGACCCTGGTATTAATCATGTTGGAGAAGCGGGTCCGGTTATATCTGACATGTGGGCCTCCGATGGTCTTCAAATCAAGTAGATGACTTTCCTTTGAGATCTTTGTAACCTCAAGGGGTGTACGGTTTCCAGGGTACCGACAAAGCGCACCCGAAAACTCGTAGGTGGTCGTAAAGAGGGGTGGTGCCATACAAGGCAAAATACGGGGTAGGTGCTCGAATCGCCTTGGTGGGAAGGCGATTAATGAGAAAAGTGGAAGTGTGGAGTGCCTCTACCCAATACCTAGCAGGAACAGAAGTCTGAAACATCAGGGAGTACATGACATCATTAGTGGTGCGAATAATACACTCCGCCTTGCCATTTTGGGTAGAGGTATATGGACAATACATACGCAACTGGATGCCATGTGCGAGTAGAAAATCATGGAGCGCTGAGTTGTCAAACTCCCGTCCATTATCACACTGTAGAGCACGGACAATGCGTCCAAACTGAGTGGAAACCCAAACAAAGAAGTGAGAGAGAGTGACATATGTCTTAGACTTCAAGCGTAAGGGAAAAGTCCCAGAAAAATGCGAGAAATCATCAATGCCACCAAGTAATATTTAAAACAAGAAACACTAATGATAGGAGATGTCCACAAATCATAGTGAATGAGATAAAAAATATGCTCAACATGAGTCATAGACGTAGGAAATGGAAGCCTAACATGACGACCAAGCTGACAAGCATGACATAAAGACTCATGTGTGCCCCTAGTACACGATATAACTGAACTACTAGACAACCTGGACATAGAATCAACGCTAGGATGGCCAAGCCGGCGGTGCCAAGTGGTGGACGAAGCTGTCGTAGCCAGAGCAAAAGATGGAGATGCAACAGAAGTAGGAAGTCGAAGCGTGTACAGGGGTCCCGGGTTATCACATCGAAGAAGAAGACACCGGGTGGAAAGATTCTTCACAGACAAACCAAAAGGATCAAATTCAACAGAAACACTATTATTAGTGGTAAAATGATGAATAGAAAGCAAGTTCTGAATGATATTCGGAGCAACAAGAATGTGAAGGAACCCGAAGATCCCGTGTCACCTACTGAGGTGACCAGAAGAACAGAACCATTCCTACAACGATAGATGAAGGAAACAAAGGATGAGGGGGGTGGGTAGAAGAGAGTATACCAACATTAGAAGTGGTATGGTACGAAGCTCCGAAATCAGCCACTCAGTCAGCAGCAGATGGTGTGAGGTGCATGGTGTTGAATGAAGAAGCCAGTGACTGGCGGTCCCACCTCAGGGGCGGCTCCTGGAACGGTGCTGGCGGCTCCGAGTACCCAAAAGGGTAGGCAGTGCCCCTGTAGGTCTAAGTCGACGATCCACCGACAGGGTAGGCGAGTCCACCAAAGCCCGGGTGGGCCACATACGTCGGCTGAGGACGCTGCTGGCGTGGAGAAGGAAGACCCGGAGACGGTCCAGACCACATGGAGATCTGACCAGTCCACGGGTTGTAGGGTGTGGGCTAGGGTGCACCTCCCCAGCCGGGGCCACCACTACCACCTCTAGGAGCAGACGCAAAGGTGCTACCGGCATCAACACCTCGTCCTCCGCGCTTCCCACGGCGTCGACGATTACCACCCAGGAGCCTGCAGGGGCACCTGGGGCATTAGACAAAGCAGGTGGTCTCGGAGCTGGTCCGCCGGAAGTAGGTGGCCGCGGGGACTGCCCAGAGCCATAGAAGGTTGTGGTTGGCCCGGAGCTAGTAGGGCCACCATTCGTGATATCCTCAAGCTCAAGATCAGACCAGACCTTCTCAAAGGTCGATGGTGGCTCCACAAAAAGAAGTTATAAACGAAGGTGGCTGTAGCGCTCGTTCAGGCCCTGAAGGATCTAAAGAAAGAGTGTGTTGTCAGCGATCGGCTCGCCAAGATCGCACAAAGCATCAACCATGCTCTTCATCTCCCCGTAGTAGGCGGAGATGGTGCGGTCACCCTGGACTGTGTTCTGGAACTGTGCATTTATATTGATAGCCCGAGTTGCACAATTCCCCAAGAAGTGCTGCTCAAGCACTAGTCAGGCCTGGCGCGTAGTACCACCACCGTGCTGCCCGACCAGGTCGTGTAGCTCGACGGAGAGGGACCCAAGGATCCAAGCTAAGACCAAGCTGTCCATGCTGGTCCAAGAGTCATCCCATGAGGAGCCATCCCGTTGGACGTGGTCCTCAAGCTGCTACTGCCTCAACGTGAGAAGAAACACGTTACACCAGCGGGCATAGGCGGTAGAGTTAGAACTGAGGACGATCGACACAAGCGTCTGAATGTTATGAACTCCAGCAGCCTGGGCGTGTAGAGTGGCGACGAGAGACGCCGAGTGTGCACCAACGTCTAAGGAAGGCTCGTGTACATCACTCAATGGCCGGTGAGCACTCTCCTGGATCCGGTGAGAGAGAGCGGCTACTGAAGCATGCTCCTGCTCTAGGGCGAGAGCAAGTGCCCACTCGCGTTCGCGAGAGGCAGCCAGAGCCACGAAGACACCAGAGGCGTCTGCAGCCGTCGTGGTGGTGCTGTTGACGTCGTAGAGTGGGGCGGTGGCCATGCTAGGAGCAGCGGCGGCGCCAACTGCAGATCCGTCTAGTCGGGAGCCCATCATGAAGGCGACGGCAGTGGGGCCCGTGAGTTGGCCGCTGGCTGCCGGACCAGTCGCCGCGCCGTACGCGTGCTGAGCCACGGTGATGAGTGGCGTGCCTGCTGCCAGGCCAGTGGCAGGTGCGCCGACGAGGGGGGACGCGCCGACCAGTGGCGACTGCACCCCGACCAGAGGAGGGGCATAGATCTGGGTATCGGCCAGGGGAGGAGCAATGACCAAGGCACCGATCTAGGTGCCAACGGCACCAGCCAGGGGGGGGGGGGCGGCCAGGGGGCCGATCTGGGCGCCACCGGCTAGGGGGGCAGCAGCCAGGGCGACGCTGATCAGAGAGGGGGCAACGGTCAGGGCATCACCAGCCAGAGAGGGGGCGACGTCGAACAGGGGGAGCAGTGGCCAGGGCAACGCCAGCCAAAGAGGGGGCAGCGGCCAGAGTGACATCGGCCATGGGCGCCGCGCCAGCGGCATCTGTGGGGCGCCGAGCATTGGGCGGCGGCTGGGGTGGTGGGAGATTAGGGTTAGGGTTATGTTAGGGAAAGTCTGGCTAATGCGGGAGGGATCCTCACGTGAGGGGGGAGTGTTGGAGTGTACAAGTGAATTGACTACCCTTCCCCATCAGCTTAAGTTTTTGGGTGCAACCGGTCAGTGCACAATAGCTTAACATGGTATCAGAGACAGAGGTCTCGAGTTCGGATCCTGACAGGCGCAAGCCCACTCCAATTTTCACGTTTGAGGCTCGAGGGAGCCTCACGTGAGAGAGTGTTGGAGTATATAAGTGAATTGCCTACCCTTCCTCATCATCTTAAGCTTTTGGGGGCAACCGGTCAACGCATAGTAGCTTAACAGAAGAGAAATACAAGCTCGATCTCAAGGAAAAGTGAATTTCTGGCCGGTTTTTTAAGAAAAAACAAATCCGTTTTTAGTAATATCGAATGCTAAAACTTTTGAAATTTTGTGCAAAAAATTGATAGCTTCAAAACTTAGAAGGAAATGAGGTGTCGTTATGTAACACAAACAGATAAGGAATACAAGTTCAATCTTAAAGAAAAATAAATTTATGACATATATCTTTGATATTTTCGAAACTTCTCCAAAACTTTAGCATGACAATGTAAGACATATATAACAAGGAATACGATCTTGATCTCAAAGAGAAATGAATTTATGATCAATTTTTAAAGAAAACCGCGTTTTGAGTAAAATCGAAGGTTAACACATTTGATTTAAGGCAAAATTTGATATCTTCGAAACTTGCTCAAAACTTAGATATGGCTACATAAGATACATACAACGAGGAATACAAGCTCAATATAAAAAAATGAATTTACGGTCATTCTTTTAAAAACTGCGTTTTGAGTAAAATCGAAAGCTAACCCCTTTAATTGTACATAAAAATTTCCGCGTTAAGTAAAATTGAAGGCAAACCCCTTGATTTCACGCGAAAATTTGATACCTTTGAAACTTTCCTAAAATTTAAGTACGGGAATGACTAGTATGCAATCTCATATATAGTGCAAGCATGCAATCATCTATTTTCAAGCATTGGATGTCCATCCTAGGGTGGGTACGTTTTTTCACTTAACCCCCTCCACCACATGAAGGGAGTTAAGTGAAAAAATGCAACCACCTTAGGATGGACATCCAATGGTTGGGAGTGGATGATTGCATGCTTGCACCATAGATAAGATTGCATACTAGTCAATCCCTTTAAGTACTGCTATGTAAGACATATACATCAAGGTATACAAGCTCGATCTCGAATAAGAATAAATTTACGGTCATTTTTTTTTTGCAGAAATCGCGTTTTACGTAAAATCAAAGGTTAACCCGTTTGATTTAACGCGAAAATTTGATACCTTGAAACTTCTCCAAAATTAAGAATGGTTGCGTAATACATATACAACAAGAAATACAAGCTCCTAGAAGAAAAATTAATTTATGATCGTTCTTTTAAAAAAAATTGAGTTTGAGCCGTCAATTCATTTTTCTTCAAGATCGATCTTGTATTATATATCGAATATGCGTTACATAGTCATACTTAATTTTTGAGAAGTTTTGACGATATCAAATTTTCGCGACAAATCCAAAAGGGTTAGCTTCGATTTTACCGAGAACCGAATTATCGGCGTAAATTTAATTTTCTTCGAGATCGAGCTTGTATTACATGTTAGATATACATTACGTAGTCATACTTAATCTCGAAAAGTTTTGACGGTATCAAATTTTCGCGAGAAATCTAAAGAAGTTAACATTCGATTTATGGAGAACCAAGTTTATGGTCAATAGAAAAAAAACTTGCTTTACCGTTGTACCTAAGAATAGAAAACCTGCCCCTTAGCATGCCCGACAGGTCGGAGGCTTCACAAAGTACTGTCGAATCTCTTGCATCAGCATGGAAGATTAATAGATCAACGGTTTCAAATACGAGAAGGTGAGCTGATCAACAGAACTCTGCCAGCCTATGCTTTGGAAACTGGATGGTCAACTACTAGTGCTCCGCTTCTCATATCAAGTTATAAATTGAGCAGCAAGGCCCGTGTCTTTGCATCACCAGTAAACAGCTTCAGTTTCTAGCTACTAGCTAGTTCTTAAGCACTTTTAATTGCTCGTAGCTGCTGACCTGGTAACCTGTGAGCGTACGTCGAGTGCGATCAACAGTCTCATGGCTTCCACCTCCTCAGCTATGTTCCCCACGGCGCTCGTCATCATGGCGCTCATGCTCGCCGGCAGCACCACGTGCCGCGCCGCGCGTGTTCTCGCCGACACGACTGCTCCGGCCGCTGCTCCCGGCGTTCCTGCGATGCCGAAGCCACCGGTGCCCGGGGTCGCGTTGCCGCCGATGCCCGCCGTCCCGACGGTGCCCGCAGCCGGCGCCGCGCCGCCGGTGCCGAAGGTTCCCGCATTCACCGTGCCGCCGATGCCCGCCGCCATTCCCGCCGCAACCTTGCCACCCATGCCCGCAGTGCCGGCCATTCCCGCCGTGCCTAAGGTGACGCTGCCACCGATGCCCGCGGTGCCTGCCATTCCCGCCGTGCCTAAAGTGACGCTGCCACCGATGCCCGCAGTACCCAAGGTCACTCTGCCGCCGATGCCCGCCGTTCCCAAGGTGACGCTGCCGCCGATGCCCGCCATCCCGACGACGCCTTTCGCGGCACCGTCACCTTCGGCATAAAATGGAAGCAGGAGCCCTGTGCGCCCCGTGGAGCGTCTGTCACCGGCGAGCTGACATCTGATTATGGATGATGGGCAGATCTGGTTGTTGCGCTACTATTTGTTTTTCCTCTATTTAATTTCCCTTTTCACGTATACGTTTCTTTATATTATATGCCATGCATCGGTTGAGTGGTTTCTGGTCGTCGATTCTTCGTGTATGTATATGAGTATATGTACTACTAGTACGGATTGCTCAGTTATGTATGTATGTATGTCTGCATCACGTTATGAGATCGTTTTGGAAACTTTTGGTCATCTCTATGTTCATCTCAGAATTGCAGCAGAACTCATTTAACATGAGACTGCTCCATTTTTCTTAGAAAAATCAGTACATAGAATAAGTAGGAACTGAGAAGCAGCTAAGCTGTTCAGCGCGACCCGAAAAAGCTCAATTTCGAGAAAAAATGAATTTACTGCCAATTTTTTAAAGAAAAAAAATTGTTTTCAATAAAATTGAATGCTAACACTTTTAAAATTTTGTGCGAAAATTTGATAGCTTCGATACTTAGAAAGAAATGAGATGTCGCTATGTAACACAAACCGATAAGGAATACAAGTTAGATCTTAAAGCCTTTGATATTTTTGAAACTTCTCCAAAACTTTAGTATGGCTATGTAAGACAAATACAACAAGGAATATAAGCTTGACCTCAAAGAGAAATGAATTTAGGGTCATTTTTTTACAGAAAAGTGCGTTTTGAGTAAAATCGAAGGTTAACCCATTTGATTTCAGCAAAAAATTAATATCTTCGAAACTTGCTCAAAACTTACATATGGCTACATAAGATATATACAACGAGGAATACAAGTTCAATATCGAAAAATGAATTTACTATCATTCTTTTGAAAAATGCGTTTTGAGTAAAATCGAAAGCTAATCCCTTTTAATTGCACGCAAAAATCTGATATCTTCGAAACTTCCCAAAATTTAAGTATGGCTACGTAAGACATACATAATAAGGAATACAAGCTCAATCTTGAATAAAAATGAATTTAGAGTCATTCTTTTGAAGAAAACTGTGTTTTCAGTAAAATTGAAGGAAAACCCCTCACGTGAAATTTTGATACCTTTGAAACTTTCCTAAAATTTAAGTATCGCTATATAAGACATATACATCAAGGAATACAAGGTCGATCTTGAAGAAAAATAAATTTATGATCATTTTTTTTGCAGAAATTGCGGTTTAAGTAAAATGAAAGGTTAACCCCTTTGATTTAACGCGAAAATTTGATACCTTTGAAACTTCTTCAAACTCTAAGTATGACTTCGTAAGACATATACAACAAGAAATACAAGCTCGATCTAGAAGAAAAATGAATTTACGGTCATTCTTTTGAAAAACCGCGTTTGAGTCGTAAATTTATTTTTCTTCAAGATCGATCTTGTATTACATGTCGGATATGTGTTACGTAGTCATACTTAACTTTTGGAGAAGTTTTTATAGTACCAATTTTTCGCGAGAAATCCAAAAGGGTTAGCCTTTGATTTTATTGAGAATCGAGTTTTCTGCAATAAGTGGGTCGTAAATTTATTTTTCTTCAAGATCAAGCTTGTATTACATGTCAGATGTGCGTTCGTAGTCAAATTGAATTTTTGAGGAAGTTTAGACTATATCAAATTTTCACAATAAAATCCAAATGGATTATCCTTCGATTTTATCGAGAATCGAGTTTTTTTGCAAAAACTGGGTCGTACATTAATTTTTCTTCGAGATCGAGCTTGTATTACATATCGAATCTGCATTACGTAGTCATACTTAAATTTGGAGAAATTTTGACGGTATCGAATTTTCGCGAGTAATCCAAAGGGGTTAGCCTTTGATTATAGCGAGAATCGAGTTTTTTTTTTTACGAAAAATGGGCCGTAAATTTGTTTTTCTTCGAGATCGAGCTTGTATCACATGTCGGATATGCATTACTAGTCATACTTACTTTTTGTAGAAGTTTTGACGGTATCAAATTTTCGCGAGAAATCTAAAGGTGTTAGCGTTTGATTTTATCGAGAACCAAGTTTTCTGTAAAAAATGGGTCGCAAATTCACTTTTCTTCAAGATAGAGCTTGTATTACATGTCGGATATGCGTTGAGTAGTAATACTTAATTTTTGGAGAAGTTTCAACAGTATCAAATTTCCGCGAGAAATTCAAAGGGGTTAGCCTTCAATTTTACCGAGAACCAAGTTTTCTGTGAAAAGTAGGTTGTAAATTCATTTTTTCGATATCGAGCATGTATTAAATGTTGGATATGCGTTACATAGTCATACTTAAGTTTTGGAGTAGTTTGGATGGTATCAATTTTTCGCGAGAAATCCAAAGGGGTTAGCCTTCGATTTTATCGAGAACCAAGTTTTCTGCGAAAATGGGTCATAAATTCATTTTCCTTCAAGATCGTGCTTGTATTAAATATTGAATATGCTTACATAGTCATACTTTATTTTAGGAGAAGTTTTTACGGTATCAATTTTCACGAGAAATTCAAAGGGGTTAGCCTTTGATTTTATCGAGAACCAAGTTTTCTGCAAAAATTGGGTCATAACTATTTTTTCTTCAAGATCGAGCTTGTATTACATGTCAGATATGAGTTACATAGTCTTACTTATTTTTTGGAGAAGTTTCGACGGCATAAGGTTTTAGCGAGAAATCCAAAGTGGTTAGCTTTCGATTTTATCTAGAGTCGAGTTTTCTACGAAAAGTGGGTCATAATTCATTTTTCTTCGAGATGGAGCATGTATTACATGTCATATATGCATTACGTATTCATATTTAAATTTTGGATAAGTTTTGATGGTATCAAATTTCCGCGAGAAGTTCAAAGGTGTTAGCTTTCGATTTTATCGAGAATCGAGTTTTCTAAAAAAAATGGATCATAAATTCATTTTTATTCGATATGAGCATGTATTACATGTCGAATATGCGTTACATAGTCATACATAATTTTTGGAGAAGTTTCGACGATATCCAATTTTCTTGAGAAACCTAAAGAGGTTAGCCTTCGACTTTATCGTGAACAAGGTTTTAGCGAAAAATGGGTTGTAAATTAAATTTTCTTCGATATCGAGCTTGTATTACATGTTTGATATGCGTTACAAAGTCATACTTTAGTTTTGGAGTAGTTTTGATGATATCAAATTTTGGCGAGCAATCCAAAGAGGTTAGCCTTCGATTTTATTGGGAACCAAGTTTTCTATAAAAAATGAGTCATAAATTTATATTTATTTGAGATGAGCTTGTATTACACGTCGGATATACATTATGTAGTCATACATAAGTTTTAAAGAAGTTTTACAAGATACCAAATTTTCGCAAGAAATCCAAAGGTGTTAGCCTTCAATTTTATCAAGAGCCGAGTTTTCTACAAAAAATAGGTTGTAAATTCATTTTTCTTCGAGATCGAGCTTGTATTACACTTCATATATGTTTTACGTAGTCATACTTAATTTTTGGAAAAGTTTCGACAATATCAAAATTTCGTGAGAAATCCAAAGGGGTTAGCCTTCAATTTTATCGAGAATCGAGTTTTCGGATCGTAAATTCATTTTTTTTAAATCGATCTTGTATTGCATATCGTATATGCGTTACATAGTCATACTTAACTTTTGGAGTAGTTTTGATTGTATCAAATTTTTGCGAAAAATCCAAAGGGGTTATAGCCTTTAATTTTATTGAGAACCGAGTTTTCTCCAAAAAAGGGGTCGTAAATTCATTTTTCTTCGAGATCAAGCTTGTATCACATGTGGGATATGCATTATGTAGTCATACTTATTTTTGGAGAAGTTTTAACGGTATCAAATTCTCGCAAGAAATCTAGAGGGGTTAGCCTTCGATTTTATCGAGAATCGAGTTTTATATGAAAAATGAGTCGTAAATTCATTTTTCCATTCGAGATCGAGCTTCTATTACATGACGGATATGTGTTACGTTGTCGTACTTAAGTTTTGGAGAAGTTTTGACAGTATCAAATTTTCACGACAAATTCATAGGGGTTAATCTTTGATTTTATCGAGAATCGAGTTTTCTGCAAAAAATTGGTCCTAAATTCATTTTTTTCAACATCGAGCTTGTATTACATGTCAGATATGAGTTATGTAGTCTTACTAAATTTTTGGAGAAGTTTTGACAGTATCAAATTTTTGCGAGGAATCCAAAGGTGTTAGCCTTCGATTTTATCGAGAACCGATTTTTCTGCAAAAAATGGGTTGCAATTTATTTTTTTCTTTGAGATAGAGCTTGTTTAAATGATGGATATATTTATGTATTCATAACTAAAGTTTGGAGAAGTTTTGACGGTATCAAATTTTTGCTAGAAATTCAAAGGGGTTAGCTTTAGATTTTATCGAGAATCGGGTTTTCTATGAAAAATGGGTGGTAAATTCATTTTTCTTCGAGATCGAGCTTGTATCACATGTCGGATATGCTTACGTATTCCTACTTAATTTTTGGAGAAGTTTCGATGGTATCAAATTTTCGTGACAAATCTAAAGTGGTTAGCCTTCAATTTTATCGAGAATCGAGTTTTTAGCGAAAAATTGGTTGTAAAATCATTTTTATTCGATATAGAGCTTGTATTACATGTCGGATATGCATTACAAAGTCATAATTTAGGTTTGGAGTAGTTTTGATGGTGTCAAATTTTGCTAGGAAATTCAAAGGGGTTATAGCCTTCAATGTTATCAAGATCTGTATTTCTGCGAAAAGTGGATTGTAAATTCATTTTTTTGAGATCGAGCTTGTATTACATATCATATTTGAATTACATAGTCATACTTAACTTTTGGAGAAGTTTTGACAGTATCAATTTTTTGCGAGAAATCCAAAGGGGTTAGCCTTCGATTTTTGCGAGAACTGAGTTTTCTCCAAAAATGGGTCGTAAATTCATTTTTCTCCGAAATCAAGCTTGTATAACATGTCGTATATGTGTTATGTAGTCATACTTTATTTTTGGAGAAGTTTTGACGGTATCAAATTCTCGCGAGACATCCAGAGGGGTTAGCCTTCGATTTTATCGAAAACCGAGTTTTCTACGAAAAATGGGTCGTAAATTAAGGTTTCTTCGAGATCAAGTTTGTGTTACATGTTAGATATGCGTTACAGAGTCTTACTTAAGTTTTGAAGTAGTTCTGATGGTATCAAATTTTTGTGAGAAATCCAAAGGGATTAACCTTCAATTTTATCGAGAATTGAGATTTCTGTGAAAAATGGGTTGTAAATTCTTTTTTTATTCAATATGAGCTTGTATTACATGTTGGATATGAATTACTTAGTCATAATTAAATTTTAAATAAGTTTTGAACGTATCAAATTTTTGCGAGAAATCCAAAGGGGTTAGCCTTCAATTTTATAGAGAATCGAGTTTTCTACGAAAAATGAGTCGTAAATTCATTTTCCCTCGAGATCAAACTTGTATTACATATTGGATATGTGTTACGTAGTCATACTTAAGTTTTGGAGAAGATTCAATGCTATCAAATTTTCGCGAGAAATCCAAAGGGGTTAGCCTTCACTTTTATCGAGAATCCAGTTTTCTGCGAAAAATAAGTCGTAAATTCATTTTTCTTCAATATCGAGCTTGTATTACATGTCCGATATACGTTATGTACTCATACTTAACTTTTGTATAAGTTTCAACGGTATCAAATTTTCGTGAGAAATCCAAATGGGTTAGCCTTTGGTTTTATCGAGAACCGAGTTTTCTGCAAAAAATGGGTTGTAAATTCATTTTTCTTCGAGATTGAGATTGTATTACATTTTTTATATGTGTTACATAGTCATACTTATGTTTTGGACAAGTTTTGACAGTATTAAATTTCCGCGAGAAATCCAAAGAGGTTAGCCTTTGATTTTTTCGAGAATCGAGTTTTCTGAAAAATGAGTCCTAAATTCATTTTTCTTCAAGATCGAGCTTGTATTACATATAAGATATGTGATAAGTAGTCATACTTTATTTTGGGAAATGTTTCGACGGTATCAAATTTTTGCAAGAAATCCAAAGGGGTTAGCCTTCAATTTTATCGAGAACCGAGTTTTCTATGAAAAGTGGATCGTAAATTCATTTTTTTAGATCGAGCTTGTATTACATGTCGGATATGCGTTACATATTCATACTTAACTTTTGGAGAAGTTTTGATGGTATCAAATTTTCGCGAGAAATTCAAAGGGGTTAGCCTTCAATTTTATTGAGAACTGAGTTTTCTCTTAAAAAATGGGTAATAAATTCATTTTTCTTCGAGATCAAACTTGTATCACATGTCGGATATGCATTACGTAGTCATACTTATTTTTTGAGAAGTTTTGACGGTATCGAATTCTCGCGAGAAATCCAGAGGGGTTAGCCTTCGATTTTATCGAGAATCGAGTTTTATACGAAAAATGGGTCGTAAATTCATTTTTCCATTCGATATCGAGCTTCTATTACATGACGGATATGTGTTACGTAGTCGTACTTAAGTTTTGGAGAAGTTTTTATCGTATCAAATTTCCGCGACAAATTCAAAGGGGTTAACCTTTGATTTCATCGAGAATTGAGTTTTTTTTTTGCAAAAAATGGGTCATTAATTTTTTTTTCAAGATTGAGGTTGTATTACATGTCAGATATGCGTGATGTAGTCTTACTGAATTTTTGGAGAAGTTTCAACGGTATCAAATTTTCGCGAGGAATCCAAAGGTGTTAGCTTTCAATTTTATCGAGAACTGAGTTTTCTACGAAAAGTGGGTTGTAATTTATTTTTCTCCGAGATAGAGATTGTTTTACATGACGGATATACTTGATGTATTCATACTTAAATTTTGGAGTAGTTTCGACGATATCAATTTTTTGCGAGAAATTCAAAGGGGTTAGCCTTTGATTTTATCGAGAACCGAGTTTTCTGTGAAAAATGGGTCATAAATTCTTTTTTCTTCGAGATCGAGGTTGTATTACATGTCGGATATGTGTTACGTAGTCATCTTAATTTTTGGAGAAGTTTTTACGGGATCAATTTTTCGCGAGAAATTCAAAGCGGTTAGCCTTTGATTTATTGAGAACCGAGTTTTCTGCGAAAAGTGGGTCGTAATTCATTTTTCTTCGAGATAGAACTTGTATTACATGTAGGATATGCGTTACGTAGTCATACTTAGCTTGATTTGGGAGAAGTTTTGACGGTATCAAATTTTTGTGAGAAATCCAAAAGGGTTAGCCTTCGATTATTTCGAGAACCGGGTTTTCTCCAAAAGATGGGTGGTAAATTTATTTTTCTTAGAGATTGAGTACATGTTGGATATGTGTTATGTAGTCATACTTAAGTTTTGGACAAGTTTTGACGGTATCAACTTTTCGCGAGAAATCCAAATGGGTTAGCCTTCAATTTTATCGAGGATCAAGTTTTATGCAAAAATGGTCGTAAATTCATTTTTCTTCGAGATCAAGCTTGAATTACATGTCAGATATGCATTACATAGTCATACTTTTGTTTTAAATAAGTTTTACAAGGTATCAAATTTTCGCGAGAAATCCAAAGGGGTTAGCCTTCAATTTTATTAAGAACCGAGTTTTCTACAAAAAATAGGTCGTAAATTCATTTTTCTTCAAGATCAAGCTTATATTAAATTTGTATATGCATTATGTAGTCCTACTTATTTTTTGGAGAAGTTTTGACGGTATCAAGTTTTCGTAAGAAATCCAAAGAGGTTAGCCTTTGATTTTATAGGGAACCGTGTTTTCTACGAAAATGAGTCGTAAATTCATTTTTCTTCGAGATCAAGCTTGTATTTTTTTGTGAATATGCGTTACATAGTAATGCTTAAGTTTTGGAAATGTTTTGATAGAATCAAATTTTCATGGGAAATCCAAATGCGTTAGCCTTTGATTTTATTGAGAATGAGTTTCCTACAAAACTTGGGTCGTAAATTCATTTTTATTTGAGATCAAACTTGTATTACATGTAGGATATGTGTTACGTAGTCATACTTAAGTTTTGAAGAAGTTTCGACGGTATCAAATTTTTCGAGAAATCCAAATAGGTTAACCTTTAATTTTATCAAGAATCGAGTTTTCTTCGAAAAGTGAGTTGTAAATTCATTTTTCTTAGAGATTGAACTTGTATTACATGTCATATATGTGTTACGTATTCATACTTAAGTTTTGGAGAAGTTTTGATGGTATCAAATTTTTGCGATTTTATCCAAAGGTGTTAGGCTTCGATTTTATCGAGAATCGAGTTTTCAGAGAAAAATGTATTGTAAATTTATTTTCTTCGAGATTGAGCTTGTATTAGATGTCGGATATGCGTTACATAGTCATACTTAAGTTTTAGATAAGTTTCGACGGTATCAATTTTTTGTGGGAAATCCAAAGGGGTTAGCCTTTGATTTTATCGAGAATCGAGTTTTCTACGAAAAGTGGATCATAAATTCATTTTTCTTCAAGATTGAGCTTGTATTGCATGTAGGATATGCGTTATGTAGTCATATCTAAGTTTTGGAAGTGTTTTGACAGTATCAAATTTTCGCGGAAAATCCAAATGGGTTAGCCTTCGATTTTATTGAGATTCGAGTTTTCTATAAAAATTGGGTTGTAAATTCATTTTTCTTTGAGATCGAGCTTGTATTACATGTCGGATATGCTTTACGCAGTCATACTTAAGTTTTGGAGAAGTTTCAACAGTATCAAATATTCGTGAGAAATCCAAAGGGGTTAGCCTTTGATTTTATCGGGAACCTAGTTTTCTGTTAAAAGTGGGTTGTAAATTCATTTTTCTTAGAGATCGATCCTGTATTACATGTCGTATATGTGTTACATAGTCATACTTAAGTTTTGGAGAAGTTTCTATGGTATCAAATTTTCGCGATTTATCCAATGGTGTTAGGCTTAGATTTTATCGAGAACCGAGTTTTCAGCGAAAAATGGGTTGTAAATTTTTTTTTCGAGATTGAGCTTGTATTAGATATCGGATATGAGTTACATAGTCATACTTAAGTTTTGGATAAGTTTCGACGGTATCAAATTTTCACCAAAAATCCAAAGGGATCAACCTTCGATTTTATCAAGAACCGAGTTTTCTGCAAAAAGTGGGTCGTAAATTCATTTTTCTTCGAGATTGAGCTCATATTACATGTCGGATATGCATTACGTAGTAATACTTAAGTTGTGGAAATGTTTTGACAAGATCAAAATTTTGCGGGAAATCCAAAGGGTTAGATTTCAATTTTATCGAGAACCAAGTTTTCCAAACCCATAGGTCGTAAATTCATTTTTGTTCAAGATCGATCTTGTATTACATGTCGAATATGCGTTACATAGCCAAAGTTAATTTTTGGAGAATTTTCGATGGAATCAAATTTTCATGAGAAATCTAAAGGTGTTAGGCTTCAATTTTATCGAGAACCAAGTTTTCTACAAAAACTAGGTCGTAAATTCATTTTTCTTCAAGATCGAGCTTGTATAACATGTCGGATATGCGTTACATAGTCATATTTAATTTTTAGAGAAGTTTCGACAGTATCAAATTTTCGCGAGAAATTCAAAGAGGTTGGCCTTCGATTTTATCGAGAAACGAGTTTTCCGAGAAAATGGGTCATAAATTCATTTTTCTTCGAGATTGAGCTTGTATTATATGTCGGATATTCGTTACATAGTCATATTTAAGTTTTGTAAAATTTTGGTTGGTATCAAATTTTCGCGAGAAACTCAAAGGGGTTAGCCTTCAATTTTATAGAAAACACAGTTTTCTGCGAAAAATGGGTCATAAATTCATTTTTTTTTCAATATCAAGCTTGCATTAAATGGCGGATATGAGTTACATAGTAATACTTATTTTTTGGAGAAGTTTCGACGGTATCAAATTTTCGCGAGAAATCCAAAGGGGTTAGCCTTCGATTTTATTAAGAACCGAGTTTTCTGCGAAAATTGGGTCGTAAATTAATTTTTTCGGAGATCGAGCTTGTATTACATGTCAGATAAGCGTTACATGACCAAACTTAATTTTTGGAGAAGTTTTGACTGTATCAATTTTCCACTAGAAATCTAAAGGGGTTAGGCTTCAATTTTATTGAGAGCCAAGTTTTTTGCGAAAACTAGGTCATAAATTCATTCTCTTCTGGATCAAGCTTGTATTACATGTTGAATATACATTATGTAGTCATACTTAATTTTTAGAGAAGTTTTGATAGTATCAAATTTTTGCGAGAAATCTAAAGGGGTTGGCCTTCGATTTTATTAAGAACCGAGTTTTCCGAGAAAAATGGGTCGTAAATTCATTTTTCTTTGAGATTGAACTTTTATTATATGTCGGATTTGCGTTAATTAGTCATACTTAAGTTTTGTAGAAGTTTTGACAGTATGAAATTTTTGTGAAAAATCCAAAGGGGTTAGCCTTCGATTTTATTGGGAACCCAACTTTGTGAGAAAAATGGGTTGTAAATTCATTTGTCTTCAATATCGAGCTTGTATTACATGTCCAATATGCGTTACATAATCATACATATTTTTTTGAGAAGTTTCAAAGGTATCAAATTTTTGCGAGAAATCTAAATGGGTTGGCCTTCGATTTTACCGAGAACCGAGTTTTTTGAGAAAACTGGGTGGTAAATTCATTTTTCTAAGAGATCGAACTTGTATTACATGTCATATATCCGTTACATAGTCAAAATTGATTTTTGGAGAAGTCTCGACGGTATCAAATTTTCACGAGAAATATAAAGGTGTTAGGCTTTGATTTTATCGAGAACCGAGTTTTCTTTGCAAATACTAGGTAGTAAATTCATTTTTCTTCAAGATCGAGCTTGTATAACATGTTGGATATCTGTTACGTAGTCATACTTAATTTTTGGAGAAGTTTTGACGGTATCAAATTTTCGCAAGAAATTCAAAGGGATTAGCCTTCAATTTTATCGAGAATCGAGTTTTCCTGCAAAAAAATGGGTCGTAAATTCATTTTTCTTCGATATCGAGCTCATATTACATGTTCGATATGCGTTACGAAATCATACTTAATTTTTGGAGAAGTTTTGACGGCATCAAATTTTCGCGAGAAATCTAAAGGGGTTAGCCTTTGATTTTATCGAGAACCCAGTTTTCTTCAAAAAATGGGTCGTAAATTCATTTTTGTTTGATATCAAGCTTCTATTACATGTATCAACGGTATCAAATTTTTGCAAGAAATCCAAAGGGGTTAGCCTTCGATTTTATTGAGAATCGAGTTTTATGCGAAAATTGGGTCGTAAATTTATTTTTCTTGTAGATAAAACTTGTATTACATGTCGGATAAGCATTACATAGTCAAAATTAATTTTCGGAGAAGTTTCGACGGTATCAAATTTTCACGAGAAATCTAAAGGGGTTAGGCTTCGATTTTATCGAGAACTGAGTTTTTTGCGAAAACTAGGTCGTAAATTCATTTTTCTTCTAGATCGAGCTTGTATTACATGTTGGATATATGTTACTAGTCATACTTAGTTTTTAGAGAAGTTTCGACGCTATCAAACTTTTGCGAGAAACCCAAAGGGGTTGGCCTTTGATTTTATCAAGAAACAAGTTTTCCGAGAAAATAGGTCATAAATTTATTTTTCTTCGAGATCGAGCTTGTATTATATGTCGGATATGAGTTACTTAGTCATAGTTAAGATCTGTAGAAGTTTGGATGGTATCAAATTTTCTCGAGAAATCTAAAGGGGTTAGCCTTCGATTTTATCGAAAACTCGGTTTTCTGCGAAAAATGGGTCATAAATTCATTTTTCTTTAATATCAAGATTGAATTACATGTCGGATATGAGTTACATAGTCATATTTAATTTTTGGAGAAGTTTTGACGGTATCAAATTTTTACGAGAAATCCAAAGGGGTCAGCCTTTGTTTTATTGAGAACTGAGTTTTCTGCGAAAATTGGGTCGTAAATTAATTTTTCTTTAAGATCGAGATTGTATTACATGTTGGATAAGCGTTACATAATAAAACTTAATTTTTGGAGAAGTTTTGAAGGTATCAAATTTTCACGAGAAATCTAAAGGGGTTTGGCTTCAATTTTATAAAGAACCGAGTTTTCTGCGAAAACTAGGTTGCAAATTCATTTTTCTTCTAGATCGAGCTTGTATTACATGTTGGATATGCGTTACTAGTCATAATTAATTTTTAGAGATGTTTCGGCGGTATCAAATTTTCGCGAGAAAACCAAAGGGGTTGGCATTCGATTTTATCGAGAAACGAGTTTTTCAAGAAAAATGGGTCATAAATTTATTTTCTTTGAGATCGAGCTTGTATTATATGTCGGATATGCGTTACTTAGTCATAGTTAAGTTTTGTAGAAGTTTGATTGGTATCAAATTTTCGCGAGAAATCAAAAGGGGCTAGTCTTCGATTTTATCGAGAACTCAGTTTTGAGCGAAAAATGGGTTGGAAATTCATTTTTCTTCAATATCAAGCTTGTATTACATGTCAGATATGATTTACATAGTCATACTTAATTTTTGGAGAAGTTTTGAAGGTATCAATTTTTTGCGAGAAATCCAAATGGGTTAGCCTTCGATTTTATTAAGAACCGATTTTTTTTGCGAAAATTGGGTCGTAAATTATTTTTTCTTATAGATCAAGCTTGTATTACATGTAGTATAAGTGTTAAATAATCAAACTTAATTTTTGGAGAAGTTTCAATGGTATCAAATTTTCACGAGAAATCTAAAGGGGTTAGGTTTTGATTTTATCGAGAACCGAGTTTTCTGCGAAAATTAGGTCGTAAATTCATTTTTCTTATGGATCAAGCTTGTATTACATGTTGGATATACGTTATGTATTCATACTTAATTTTTAGAGAAGTTTCGACAGTATCAAATTTTCGCGAGAAATCCAAAGGGGTTGGCCTTCGATTTTATCAAGAAACAAGTTTTTCGAGAAAAATGGGTCATACATTCATTTTTCTTCGAGATCGAGCTTGTATTATATGTCGGATATGCGTTACTTAGTCATAGTTAAGTTTTGTAGAAGTTTGGATGGTATCAAATTTTTGGGAAATCCAAAGGGGTTAGCCTTAGATTTTGTCGAGAACTCAGTTTTTTGCCAAAAATGGGTCGTAAATTTGTTTTTCTTCAATATCAAGATTGTATTACATGTCGGATATGAGTTAAATAGTCATACTTAATTTTTGGAGAAGTTTTGACGGTATCAAATTTTCGCGAGAAATCCAAAGGGGTTAGCCTTCGATTTTATTAAGAACCGAGTTTTCTGTGAAAATTGGGTCGTAAATTCATTTTTCTTGGAGATCTATCTTGTATTACATGTCGGATAATCGTTACATGATCAAACTTAAATTTTGGAGAATTTCGACGGTATCAAATTTTCACGAGAAATCTAAAGGGGTTAGAATTTGATTTTATCGAGAATCGAGTTTTCTACGAAAACTAGGTCGTAAATTCGTTTTTCTTCTAGATCGAGCTTGTATTACATGTGGATTTGCGTTACTAGTCATACTTAGTTTTTAGAGATGTTTTGACGCAATCAAACTTTTGCAAGAAATCCAAAGGGGTTGGCCTTCGATTTTATCGAGAAATGTGTTTTCTGAGAAAATGGGTCATAAATTTATTTTTCTTCGAGATCGAGCTTGTATTATATGTCGGAGATGCGTCACTTAGTCATAGTTAAGTTTCATAGAAGTTTGGATGGTGTCAAGTTTTCTCGAGAAATCCAAAGAGGTTAGCCTTCAATTTTATCGATAACTCAGTTTTCTGCGAAAAATGAGTCATAAATTCATTTTTCTTCAATATCAATATTGTATTACATGTCGGATATGAGTTACATAGTCATACTTAATTTTTGGAGAAGTCTTGACGGTATTAAATTTTTACGAGAAATCCAAAGGGGTTAGCCTTCGTTTTATTGAGAACTGAGTTTTCTGCGAAAATTGGGTCATAAATTCTTTTTTCTTGAAGATCGAGCTTGTATTACATGTTGGATAAGCGTTACATAATCAAACTTACTTTTTGGAGAAGTTTTGACGGTATCAAATTTTCACGAGAAATCTAAAGGGGTTTGGCTTCAATTTTATCGAGAATCAAGTTTTCTGCAAAAACTAGGTCGTAAATTCATTTTTCTTCTAGATCGAGCTTGTATTACATGTTGGATATGCGTTACTAGTCATACTTAATTTTTAGAGAAATTTCGACTGTATCAAATTTTTGCGAGAAATCCAAAGGGGATGGCCTTCGATTTTATCGAGAAACGAGTTTTTCGAGAAAAATGGGTCATAAATTCATTTTTCTTCGAGATCGAGCTTGTATTATATGTCGGATACGTGTTACTTAATCATAGTTAAGTTTTGTAGAAGTTTGATTGGTATCAAATATCAGCGAGAAATCAAAAGGGGTTAGCCTTCGATTTTATCGAGAACTCAATTTTCAGCGAAAAATGGGTCGTAAATTCATTTTTCTTCAATATCAAGCTTGTATTACATGTCGATTATGATTTACATAGTCATACATAATTTTTAGAGAAGTTTTGAAGGTATCAAATTTTCGCGACAGATCTAAACTGGTTAGCCTTCGATTTTATTAAGAACCGAGTTTTCTACGAAAATTGGATCGTAAATTAATTTTTCTTGGAGATCGAGCTTGTATTACATGTCGGATAAGCGTTAAATAATGAAACTTAATTTTTGGAGAAGTTTCAACGGTATAAAATTTCCACGAGAAATCTAAAGAGGTTAGGTTTTGATTTTATCGAGAATCGAGTTTTCTGCGAAAACTAGGTCGTAAATTCATTTTTCTTCTAGATCGAGATTGTAATACATGTTGGATATACATTATGTATTCATACTTATTTTTTAGAGAAGTTTCAACGATATCAAATTTTTGCGAGAAATCCAATGGGGTTGGCCTTCGATTTTATCGGTAACTGAGTTTTCCAAGAAAAATGGGTTGTAAATTTATTTTTCTTTGAGATCGAACTTGTATTATATGTCAGATATGTGTGACTTAGTCATACTTAAGTTTTGTGGAAGTTTGGATGGTATCAAATTTTCTGGAGAAATCCAAAGAGGTTAGCCTTCGATTTTATCGAGAACTCAGTTTTCTGCAAAAAGTGGGTCGTAAATTCATTTTTCTTCAATATCAAGCTTGTATTACATGTCAGATATGAGTTACATAGTCATACTTAATTTTTGGAGAAGTTTTGATGGTATCAAATTTTTGAGAGAAATCCAAAGGGATTAGCCTTCGATTTTATTGTGAACTGAGTTTTCTACGAAAATTGGGTCGTAAATTTATTTTTCTTGTAGATAAAGCTTGTATTACATGTCGGATAAGCAATACATAGTCAAACTTAATTTTTGAAAAAGTTTTGACGGTCTCAAATTTTCACGAGAAATCTATAGGGGTTAGACTTCGATTTTATTGAGAACTGAGTTTTCAACGAAAACTAGGTCGTAAATTCATTTTTCTTCTAGATCGAGCTTGTATTACATGTTGGATATGAGTTACTAGTCATAATTTGTTTTTAGAGAAGTTTTGATGGTAGCAAATTTTCCCGAGAAATTCAAAGGGGTTGGCCTTCAATTTTATCGAGAAATGAGTTTTCCCAGAAAAATGGGTCATAAATTCATTTTTCTTCCAGAACGAGCTTGTATTATATGTCAGATATGCGTTACTTAGTAATAGTTAAGTTTTGTAGAAGTTTGAATGGTATCAAATTTTTGGGAAATCCAAAGGGGTTAGCCTTCAATTTTATCGAGAACCTAGTTTTTTGCGAAAAACGGGTCATAAATTCATTTTTCTTCAATATCAAGCTTGTATTATATGTACGATATGAGTTAAATAATCATACATAATTTTTGGACAAGTTTTGACGGTATCAAATTTTCGTGAGAAATCCAAAGGGGTTAGCCTTCGATTTTATTAAGAACCGAGTGTTCTGCGAAAATTGGGTTGTAAATTCATTTTTCTTGGAGATCGAGCTTGTATTACATGTCGGATAAGCGTTACATAATAAAACCTAATTTTTGGAGAAGTTTCAACGATATCAAATTTTTGCGGGAAATACAAAGGGGTTAGCCTTCGATTTTATTCAGAACCGAGTTTTCTGCGAAAATTGGATCGTAAATCCATTTTTCTTGGAGATCAAGCTTGTATTACATGTCGGATAAGCATTACATGATCAAAAATAATTTTTGGAGAAGTTTCGACGGTATCAAATTTTCGCGAGAAATCCAAAGGGGTTAGCCTTTGATTTTATTAAGAACCGAGTTTTCTGCGAAAATTGGGTCGTAAATTCATTTTTCTTGAAGATCGAGCTTGTATTACATGTCGGATAAGCGTTACATAATCAAACATAACTTTTAGAGAAGTTTCTACGGTATCAAATTTTCGCGAGAAATCCAAAGGGGTTAGCCTTCGATTTGATTAAGAACCGAGTTTTCTGCAAAAATTGGGTCATAAATTCATTTTTCTTGGAGATCGATCTTGTATGACATGTAGGATAAGCATTACATAATCAAACTTAATTTTTGGAGAAGTTTCGACGGTATCAAATTTTCACGAGAAATCTAAAGGGGTTAGGCTTCGATTTTATGGAGAACCGAGTTTTCTGCAAAAACTAGGTCGTAAATTCATTTTTCTTTTGTATCCAACTTGTATTACATGTTGGATATACGTTATGCAGTCATACTTATTTTTTAGAGAATTTTCTACAATATCAAATTTTTTCGAGAAATCCAAAGGGGGTTAGCCTTCGATTTAATCAAGAATCGAGTTTTCTGAGAAAAATTGGTCATAAAGTTATTTTTCTTTGAGATCAAACTTGTATTATATGTCTTATATGCGTTACTTAGTCATACTTAAGTTTTTTAAAAGTTCGGATGGTATCAAATTTTCGCGAGAAATCCAAATGGGTTAGCCTTCGATTTTATTGACAACCGAGTTTTCTGCAAAAATTGGGTTGTAAATTCATTTTTCTTGGAGATCAAGCTTGTATTACATGTCAAATAAGCGTTACATAGTCAAAATTAATTTTTCGAGAAGTTTCGACGGTCGACGGTATCAAATTTTCACGAGAAATCTAAAGTGGTTAGGCTTCAACTTTATCGAGAATTGAGTTTTCTGCGAAACTAGATCGTAAATTCATTTTTCTTCTAGATCGAGCTTGTATTAAATGTTGGATATACGTTATGTAGTCGTACTTTATTTTTAGAGAAGTTTCGATGGTATCAAATTTTCGCAAGAAATCCAAAGTGGTTGGCCTTCAATTTTAACAAGAACCGAGTTTTCCGAGAAAAATGGGTCATAAATTCATTTTTCTTTGAGATCGAACTTGTACTACATGCCGGATATGCGTTACTTAGTCATACTTAAGTTTTGTAGAAGTTTGGATGGTATCAAATTTTCGCGAGAAATCCAAATGGGTTAGCCATCAAAATTGAAAACTCAATTTTCTGCGAAAATGAGTCGTAAATTCATTTTTCTTCAATATCAAGCTTGTATTACATGTCGAATATGAGTTACATAGTCATACTTAATTTTTGGAGAAGTTTCGATGGTATCAAATTTTCACGAGAAATCCAAAGGTGTTAGCTTTCGATTTTATTGAGAACCAAGTTTTCTGTGAAAATTGGGTCATAAATTTATTTTTCTTGAAGATCAAACTTGTATTACATGTCGGGTAAGCGTTACATAGAAAACTTAACTTTTGGAGAAGTTTTCACGGTATCAAATTTTCACGAGAAATCTGAAGGGGTTAGGCTTCGATTTTATCGAGAATTGAGTTTTCTGTGAAAACTAGGTCGTAAATTCATTTTTCTTCTGGATCGAGCTTGTATTACTTGTTGGATATACGTTATGTAGTCATACTTAATCGAGAACCGAGTTTTCCTGCGCAAAACGGGTCATTTTCATCGATATCAAGCTTCTATTACATGTCCGATATGCATTACGTAGTCATATTTAATTTTTGGAGAAGTTTCGATGGTATCAAATTTTCGCGAGAAATCCAAAGGGGTTAGTCTTCGATTTTATCGAGAACCTATGTTTCTGCGAAAAATAGATCATAAATTCATTTTTCTTCAATATCGAACTTGTATTACATGTCGGATATAAGTTACGTAGTCATACATAAGTTTTGGAGAAGTTTTGATTGTATCAAATTTTCACAAGAAATCCAAAGGGGTTGGCTTTCGATTTTATCGAGAACCGAGTTTTACGCGAAAAATGGTTCGTAAATTCATTTGTCTTCAAGATCGAGTTTGTATTACATGTACGATATGCATGACTTAGTCATACTTAAGTTTTGTAGAAGTTCTGATGGTATCAAATTTTCGCGAGAAGTCCAAAGGGGTTAGCCTTCCATTTTATCGAGAACGCAATTTTCTACAAAAAATAGGTCGTAAATTTATTTTTCTTCAATATCAAGCTTGTATTACATGTCGGATATGAGTTACATAGTCATACACAATTTTTGGAGAAGTATCAATGGTATCAAACTTTCGCGAGAAATCCAAATTGGTTAGTCTTCAACTTTATCAAGAGCACAATAGGGTTAGCCTTCAATTTTTCGAGAATCGAGTTTTCTGCAAAAACTAGGTCATAAATTAATTTTTCTTCGTTATCGAGCTTGTAGTACATGACGTATATGAGTTACGTAGTCAAACTTAATTTTTGCTGAAGTTTCGACGTTACCAAATTTTCGCGAGAAATCCAAAAGGGTTTAGACTTCGAGAATCGAGTTTTCCACGAAAAATAGGTTGTAAATTCATTTTTCTTTAAGATCGAGGTTGTATTACATGTTTGACATGCATTACGTAGTCATACTTTAGTTTTGGAGAAGTTTTGATGGTAATAAATTTTCGTGAGAAATCTAAAGGGGTTAGCTTTCGATTTTATCGAGAATTGAGTTTTTAGCAAAAAGAGGGTTGTCAATTCATTTTTCTTCGATATCGAGCTTGTATTACATGTAGGATATGTATTACGTAGTCATACTTAATTTTTAGAGAAGTTTAGATGGTATCAAATTTCCGCAAGAAATCTAAAGGGTTAGCCTTCGATTTTTCCAAGAATCGAGTTTTTTTGCGAAAAATGTGTCATAAATTCATTTTTCATCGAGATCGAGGCTGTATTACAAATCGGATATGCGATACGTAGTCATGCTTAAGTTTTGGAGCAGTTTTGACAGTATTAATCTGTGTTTATCGAGAATTGAGTTTTCTACAAAAATAGGTCGCAAATTCATTTCTCTTCTAGATCGATCTTGTATTACATATCGGATATGCGTTACGTAGTCATGCTTAATTTCTGGAGAAGTTTTGACAGTATCAAATTTTCACGAGAAATCGGAGGGGTTAGCCTTCGATTTTATTGAGAATTGAGTTTTCTACAAAAAATGGGTCGTAAATTTATTTTTTTCTTCAAGATCGAGCTTGTATTACATGTCGAATATTCGTTACGTAGTCATACTTAATTTTGGATAATTTTTGACGATATTAAATTTTGCAAGAAATACAAAATGGTTAGCCTTTGATTTTATCGAGAACCGAGTTTTGTGCGAAAAATGGGTCATAAATTCATTTTTTTCAAGATCAAGCTTGTATTTCATGTGTAATAAGCGTTACGTAGTCATATATAATTTTTAAAGAAGTTTTGATGGTATCAAATTTTTGCGAGAAATACAAAGGGGTTAGGCTTCTATTTTATCGAGAACCAAGTTCTCTGCAAAAGTTGGGTCGTAAATTCATTTTTCTTCTAGATCGAGCTTATATTACATGTCATATATGCGTTACGTAGTTGTTGGTACCCTATGTATCGGATACCCCATGATACCACAAGAAGTACAAGGGAGTTCCACCTGTGAAAGTTGAAGACCTCCGTAGGCCCCACGTGTCAAACGGCACTGGACCCACCTCCTACATAGGGGAGCTTCGACACTGCCATGTGTAACACAAGACCGGAGCCAAACCCCCTACATAGGGGAGCTCCGTACTTGACATGTGTACAGTGACCCCAGACCTAACCCCCAGTAGAAGGAAGCTCCAGTGCCTCCACGTGTATAGCAGCTCCGGACCTACCTTCCTGCAAGGGAAAGCTCCAGAGCCGCCACGTGTCAAGCCACCAGACCTACGCCACCAACAGAAATACAGAAGGATCTCCGACGGCATAAGCATTCAAATGACTCTTATTGTTACAATTGGAAGGTCTGGTTATGTGTTATTAATATAATATTAATGACACATGATCGGAAGACCCTTAATGCTGGTAACGCCACCATTAAGGCGCGTTATCATGCCATTAGGGTGCTTAATCACATTTAATTGTATATTAGACAATTATAACTGCCAGGGCCACATGTTGGACCAGGCAACCAATGTAACAGCCATCCCTTGGTCTATAAAAGGATGTGTTGCACGGTACAAGACGAAAAAGCTCATACACACACAAGCTCGATCAAATTCCTAAGACTACAACACACATCCCATGGAGTAGGCTATTACGCTCAGGCGTCCTGAACCACGTAAATCATCCATGTCACCTTCTTGTCTAGGATCTCCACACGCCCAAACCGATACAAGAACCTCTGCGGGCTACCATTTAGTAGTATCGGGGGAAGTGTCGTTCTTACACTTCGACATTTGGCGCGCCAGGTAGGGGGAGCGCCTGAGATCACAAGATGGTGAACTCCGCCGCTGGATCATCCAACGGTAACAATGTTGTGCAACCTGTTGGAGGGAATCCCACCAACATGCATCAACCGGCATGTGCCATTGTCCCAGCGGGCGTAGTACCACCACCACCACCCTCTGTTCCGGCAAACAATGCTAGACAGCAGGATGGAGTACTAGCGTCGATCATAGCATCGACAAACAACAATCCTGAGCACTCGCTTGTTGTTGGGCGTACTCTACTCCAATGTCCACCACCTCTAGGAGCATCCCAGGGTGCTATGGAACAGTGGAGGGCTAATGTTGAACATCTAGATGCAGCTGCAACCGATGGCATTAGTAACCAAGGTCCTGCTCCTTCAAGACAGACACCTCCACAGTGTCGGATCTTGCCAGGAAGACTTGGTCCAAAAGTTTCACAGCACAGGAGACGTGATGTGTCCCAACAGGTGACTTCGCTGCCCTCTGGGGCGTGTCGCACCCACGCTGTGTCGAGGCTTTCGATGCATGACCTAGAGTCGGAGCTCGATCACCGCTACCAACAGCAGGATGGTCGCGTCCACATCGCGCATGCTCGCAAGAGACGAGAGGCTCGGGACAACCCTGCTCCAGTGGGAGTAGAAGGAGGTTGTTCTGCTTTGGCCATGCACCTGCGCATGGTTCGTTGGCCACAGAAGTTCCGGCCTCATTTGCTGGAGAAATTCGATGGGGCTGTCAACCCTGCTAAATTCCTTCAAATATACTCCATTGTTATACTTCCAACAGGAGGCAATGAGGCTGTGATGGCCAACTACTTCCCTGTGGCTTTAACTGGGACCGCTAGGTCCTGGTTCATGAGCCTTCTGCCCGACTCCATCTATAGTTGGGCAGAACTATGTCAACAGTTCACTGCCAACTTCGGGAGCTCTTATACCCGACCAGGCACCGAACTGGACTTGTTTGTCATGAAGCAAACAACGGGGGAATCATTGTGATCCTTTATCCAGCTGTTTTCTCAGGTACGCAATACCATCCCCTCTATCTCGAATGCTTCTATTATTGTTGCATTCAGACAGGGCATCTAAGACAAGAAAATCCTGGAGAAGATGGCGATGAAATAAGTCACCAGTGTCACAGAGTTGTTCAGACTGGCTGATAAGTGCGCCCGGACCGCAAAGGGCCGGGAAATGCACTCGAAGCCATCTCCGCAGGTTAACCAAAAAAACCATCCAAAGCTGAAGCCGCTACCTCCGGTAGTGGCAAGAAGAAACCATCAGCCGATGCACCTGCTGTTGCGGCTGCTGCAGCTCCGGGTGGCCATGGGCCACGCCCCAAAAAACGACCCCGACCTTCATCAGAGGATGGCAGCAGCTGCAAAATGTGGTGTCCAATCCACAAGACGGACAAGCAAGTCTGGAGGAATGCCAGGAGGTCCAGAACCTTGTCGAGCGCTATAACAAGCGTTGAGAAGAAGCTCCTTTTTGTTAGTAGGAAGGAAAACAAAAAGTAGATGAAGCTCCGGCTGAACCGGAGCTAGGCTTTTAGGATCCCAAGAAGGTCCTGAAGGTTGTGTATAACACAACCGACGGCGACTCTGTTGTCTCAGATAATGAGCGTCGGAAGACCCTAAACACCATCTATGGTAGTTCCTGGGACAGCACTTCTCACCGTGTCCTCAAGACAATGCGGCGGGACATGGCTGCCACAGCTCAGACCGCCAGGGCGGAACCTCATCAGAAGTGGATGGACACTCCCATCACATTTAATGCTACAAACTGCCCCTGGAACATGATCGGAGTTGGCCAATTGCCATTGATGGTGTCACCTACCATCAACAATGTCCATCTCTACCATGTTTTGGTGGACGGAGGTGCGGGGATGAACCTTTTGAGCTATGAAGCCTTCGTCAAGCTTCTCTGAGCCTCGGACCTTCACCCCTCACGACCTTTCTCTGGGGTAGGTCCGGGGTCCATCAGCCCTCTCGGATCCATTACACTCCCGGTGACCTTCGGAACTCAGGCATTGGCTAACTTTGTGGCGGAATGGACTCCCTCCCCATCAAATCCTAGGAATCCCAGTGTGCAGAAGCCGAAACCCAGGGTCCCAGACTTCACCGAGCCTCACTGGACTCTTTACTTTGACGGTTCCATGCAGAAGCACGGGGCCGGAGCTGGAATCCTTCTCCTCGCTCCGACTGGGGAGAAGGTCAAATACATGGTTCACCTTGAATTTAAGGCGACCAACAACATGGCGGAGTATGAAGCTCTCATCTACGGGCTCAAGGTGGCACTATCCTATGGTGTCAGGCAACTATTGGTGAAGGGTGATTCATAGCTCATCATAAAACAAGTCAAAGGTGAATGTTGTTGCAACAACCCCCAATTGGCCGCGTATCTCCTTGAAGTCCAGATGCTCTAGAAGGACTTCAAAGTCCTGGATCTCTGCCATGTCTAGCGTCTACACAACACTGAAGCCAAGGAACTCTCGACGAAGGCCTCAACTAGAGCCCCGGCTCCCGATGGAATCTTTGTCCGGAGGTTGTCAAGACCAAAAGCTCAACCTGCCGAACTGAGCGAAGGGGGTGAGACCAGGACATCGAAGCTGGTAGTCCCGGTGGCCCTGTTACCATGGCGTCACCAAGGGTCGTAGGTGCTGTCGGAAGCTTTGAGCAACCCAGCACGCAAGACTCAGAAACTCAAGTTAGCTCCGATGCATGGATCTCGAAGATCCGGAGCTACTTGAAGGACAACATCCTTCCTGAAGACAGTGTATCCACTAACAGGTTTGTCAAATTGGCTAAAAGATACACGCTGGTAGAAGGGGATCTCTATCGGCGCGGTGCCGACGGCGTACTAATGTGTTGCATTGCAAGGGAAGAAGGTCGCGAGCTCCTCGCGAAGATCCATGGAGGTGAGTGTGGGAACCACGCGTCTTCCCGCACGTTGGTCGGTAAAGCCTTTTGGCATAGCTTCAACTGGCCTACAGCACTCCAGGATGCAGTAGAGTTGGTGAAAAAGTGTGAAGAGTGCCAGTTCCATGCAAAAAAATTCACACGCTGGCTCAATCACTGCAAATGATACCTCCTACATGGCCATTTGCTGTGTGGGGTATGGATATCTTGGGACCTTTCCCAAAAGATGTCGGAAGTTACAGGTTCCTGTACGTCGCCATAGACAAGTTCACCAAATGGCCGGAAGCAACTCCAGTTGTGACAATCAACAAGCAATCGGCTATCAAGTTCTTGAAGTCCATCATATGCAGATTTTGAGTTCCAAACAAAGTCATAACCGACAATGGAACTCAATTTATAGGTGTTGCGTTTCAAGAGTTTTGCGAAGACCTCGACATTCCAGTCAGCTACGCCTCAGTGGCTCATCCAACAAGCAATGGCCAAGCCAAGAGAGCAAATGCAGAAATCTTAAAAGGACTCCAGACACGCACATATGAGCGCCTAAAAAAGCATGGAGCCAACTAGATCTAAGAGCTTCCGTCTACATTATGGGAAAATAGGACTACACCTAATTGGTCAACTGGAGAAACACCCTTTTTCTTGGTGTACAGAGCTGAAGCAGTCCTTCCTCCGGAGATCACCTTGGGGTCGCTCCAGGTCCGGACCTTCGACGAAGCCACGCAAGACCAGATCCGGCATGAATACCTTGACCTCATCAACGAGGGAAGGTGTCAAGCAGCTATTCAGAATGCACATTATCGCCAAGCGCTCCAGCGCTATCATCAAAGGCATGTGCACAACCGGCAGCTTGAGGAAGGTGATCTGCTGCTGCAGAGAATACTGACTCGTGGAGGGATGAATAAACTTTTCCCCAGCTAGGAAGGTACCTTCCGGGTGATCAAAGTATCCCTCCCCGGATGCGTTCGCTTGGCAACTGAGGATGGGACCTCCCCCCTTCCCAATCCTTGGAATATTGAGCACCTCTGTAAGTTTTATGCTTAGTTTCACAGAGGTGAGTCTATAATTACACACAATGTATGTTATGGAGTCAATATATAGAGCCAGGTAGGTCCTCCGGGGAAGCATCTAGACCCCTCAGGGAGCGTCTGGAAGGTTCAAGTAACACTTTATACAGTTCCAGCACTAAAAGTGTAGCTACCTGCCCTGGGTTAGCACAAGATGTATAGCACGCTTAGCCTAGTTCCGTACCCTAAGTGTGGTCTTGTCTCCCCTATATTCTGGACCTATAATGAAAGACATTGTTGTATGAAAACAGACTCCACATGCATTTATTTTGTACAGGATCATTATCTTTTATTTATCCTTCTCCTTCTCATCTATAACAAAATTTTGCAATTCTTTTTTACCTTTAGTCCAAGTTATTCATATGTTGTACAAGTTATATTGGTGGTCTCTTCGGATCTCAGCACTGCTGCACGGTCTACTCGCCTGAATGCCAAGCCAACATAGGTCCGGAGTGTGCTATCGACTTAGCATGGTCTCGCACCCTAAGTACGCCACTCTACCTACATTCCGGCAGGCCTCAGTAGGGCGGGTCCTAAAAGCATTCATATCTAGAAAGATTACATCAATGTACTTGTTGTCATATTGAGTTTCTTCGGATCTAAAATTCAAATAAGAATAATAAGACGCGAAGGAGTTATAGATGAGAGGATGAATTTTACTGTTTTCTTTGTCTTTAATGTACAGGAAAAATAGAAACTCATGACGATGGTGGACGATGTCAGAGTTACTAAGCTTCGACATCCCCAAGGGGGCCCGTCGTCGACGTTTTAAATGTTGAAAGTGGGCGCCATCGGAGTTAATAAGCTCCAACCACTCCTAACAGTCGCCGTCAACATGGATCGTAATAACAATTGAAGTGAAGATGGCGCGACAACCCCAAGAGGGCCCACAACCGACGTTCTATGCATTGACAGTGGATGTGGTCTGACCTATCAAGCTCCGAAAACTCTAGGGGGACCGCCCTCGATGTCCTATGCATTTATAGTGGATGTCATCGGACCTATCAAGCTTCAACAACCCCAGGGGACCCGCCGTCGACGTTCTACGCGTTGACAGTGGGTGTTGTCGGACCTATCAAGCCCCGACAACCCCAGGGGGCCGGCCGTCGACGTTACAAAAGCTCTCTAGAAGAAGTCAAAAATAAACTTCAGACCTAAAAGGTAAAAGTTTGAAGTGTCCAAGTCATCAACACATCGTCAAATCCTTTTGGTACATGTTCGCAATCAAATTGTGTACATCTACCAAGGGGCAAACAAGATAAAGGACATTGCATTGAAGACAACGACAACAAAATGAAATTCATTGCAGAAATAGTGGATTTCATTCACTCAAAGTACTGAACTACAAAATCAGGGTTACAACAAAAGGCAAAAGGAAAAGGTCCTGGCTACTGGAGGATCTAAGTCCTGCGGAAAAATGAGGCAACCTTCTCAGCAGCTTCCTGGACGCTAGCTCTGGCAGCATCCTCCTCTTTGACAATGAGTCCTTCGAAGACCGGATTAAGAGAAAATTGAGGGTCTCGGCTTTTGTCACACGCCAAGGCATACTCGGCAACGTTCTTGGCTAGAGATTTTCCCCCTGTCTCCAACTGGTCGGCGATGACATCACCCATCACGTTGAGTTTGCTGCCAGCAGAGCCAATTGGCAATAATGCCTGGTCCAGCTCTAGTACTAGGTTCTCCGGACGTATTGGGCTAAACCTGAGCGGCGCCAAAGCTCTGTCTGCACGTCCCAGAAAAGCGCACACTTGCAGAGATTCAGTCTCTCTCGGGCTCCGCAGCTCCTCCGGTGACCTCCGAGTGGCCGCAAGCTCCGAGCCTTCACGGGTGAGGTGCATCACTTCTTTGGCGTCATGTTGAATGCCTTCAGCGACTTGCCTTTCACGTTCAGCGAGCTCCGTTTCCCGGAGGTGGATGCGGTTTCCCCGGTCGACCAGGTCTTTCTCCCTGCCCTACACCTTCTTCTCTCTGGCACAAACTTTGACCTCTCTCTTGATGAGGTATTGTCCCCTCTGCCAGAGTTTATCCTCTTCATACTTACATCGCTCATCAAGCTTTTTAGTGTGGTCAGCTAAGTTTTGCTCTCCCAGAGCTAGTTTTTGGGCGAGCTCCTCCTCTCTCTTCAAAATATCCTTCTGTTGTTCCAGGAGTTTTTCCTCTGGCTTGTCAAGCCCTTTCCGGCGTTTGAGCAGTGCCTCATTGATTTCGTTAAGGCTATCTTGGCGTTCATTCGCCGCTTCATTAGCCGCATTGGCTTGCTCAAGTATCGCCCAGGACTACTTATCGAGAGCTTGTATCATACTCTCCCTTTCATCTAGCAATTCGCCCCAGTATTCCATCTGGACCATTTCTCTTTTTACCCACTCTTTCTGATCAACAAGCCTTGTCTGAGCAAGCTCGGTCTCGAAATGGAGTCTGTTGCGCCAATGCCACAAGGTCTGGCACTCCTCTTCAAGGACCTTGCTATTGTGATCAAAGGCGAGCTGAACTTGTCGAAGGATTGAGCAAGTGTTGTCTATCGACAAAGCCAAGGGAATAGGCTTCAGACATGTCGGGGCCACCTCTGCTGGCTCCAAGGGGTCTTCAAGAACAAAAATAGGGTCCCACGCCACAAGCATGGTTCCTTGAGCTTCTACGGCACTGGGACCGCCCTCCGGGAGCTCTTTGGCAGCAGCTGAGGAAGAGCCCACTAGGGGAACTTCTACCTCCGGGGCCGACGCCAAAGGTCCTACCGCAAGAACTTCAATTGTTGGCTCTGCGGGTGGAGAGTCTGCCACCGCCTCTTCATGGTGTTCTGCTTTGGGCATGGACACCTCCGGAGTAGTTACTTCCGGGGTGGTCGTTGGAGCTTCACCCGAAGCCATTTCCATCGCCGGCTCGGGCGCCGGTACATCAGTACCTCCGGCTCAGCTGTCGGAGCTTCGACAACTTCAGGTTCAATGGTAGGAACTTCAAGTACTACTGACTCAGTTGCCGGAGCATCAACGACTTCCAGCTCAAGAGCCGGAGATTCTGGCACCACCGATTCATCTACCGGCTCAGCAGCAACTTTTGGCACAGCGACCGGAGCCTCAATCACCTTCGACCCCGATGTCGGAGCTTCCACCATCTCCACGTCTTGTGTCGGAGCTTCAGTCGCTGGTGACGCCGTTATTGGAGCGTCTCCATGCATGTCTCCCCCGTGGTCCGGCGCTACCACGGTAGTCTCTGGCGATGACTCTGAATCTAGATCCACGACAACTGGCGCCAGAGCTGTCGTGACCTCAGCCACCCCTTGTGGACATGTGGGGGTTGGAGCTAGAGCTTCCACCCTCACTGTTTTAGCCGCTGCAACAGAGGTCGGAGCTTTAGACCCCGACTTTGACACCCTGCAGTCGAAAAATTGGAAGACTCAAAACATGACTAAATAAGAATGGCAAATCACGGTGAAAAATCAAAGCTTACCTTGGAAAACTACCGCTCTAATCGGCGCAAAATTTCTTCTCCGGAGGACTGGAGCCGGAACCTGCCGTGGTTGGCACGGTGGGAGCTCCAAAAGGACGCCCGGGGCATGCCGTCATCGTTGGTGTTGCCCCATACGAGGCCTTCCTTGGTTGGGAAGGACTACCGGACCTGGAGCCCGTAGCTGGCACTGGGACCAGAGCTGACTGTACAGAACTAGCGCCTCTCGAGGACGCTTGCACCAAAGGAGGTGTCGACGTAGAAGATCTCCCTCGCCGGGGAGAAGGGGCAGTCGTAGATGGAGCAGACCTGACGGAGCTCCCATCAGCGTGCCTCGGCTTCCTTTTCTAGCTAGAAGATTCGGCTGGCTCTTTACCCCTGCCCTTGCCGACGTCACCAACTTTTTGGCTCGGGGTAGGGGCGACCACCTCCTCGTAAGCTCTGGGTATTACAACCCTGGAGACCCTACGCTTCTCCACTTCACCCAGGTCATCCAACGCCAGCATCCTCCTCTGGAGCTCCCTGCTGATCTCTGAAGTCACGTTCAGAGGCAAGAAAGCAGCCAGCAGAGCTAAGGCATCATTGGCGATAGACCCGTGTTAAAGTTTTGTGAGATGGAGCTTCAAAGCTTTGTCATTCAAGTTGGATGTCAAACTGGTTTCAATCCGGTCACTATCCATCACACTATTGAAGGCTGAGGCGAGCTTCTCCCTTCTCCTCAGCGGAGCCCACCTGTTCACCAAGAAATTTCCGAAGACCATTTGGGGGGTCAGTCCACCCTCCACACATTCTCATATTCTAGCCAGGACAGGCTGGAACGCATCTGATAGCTCCAAAACTACGTTCTAAGCATTGGTGTCGACGTTGGGGAGTCCCTGGGGCAGCTCCAACCTATCATGCTCTTCTGCCGCAATGACGACCCAATCCTTCTTCCAGTCATCCCATTTGCCAGAGAGAAATGACTTCAGGTACTTGAAAGGGCAATTCTTGTGCTTCACGAAGTAGTATAAGCCAATCGGTCCCCTTGCCGGTGGTATAGACCGTGAAGAAGGTCCGGAACAGCTCGACGCAGGGAGGCATGCCCACCCACATCTCGCAAAAGTGGACAAAAGTCGCCATGAGCAAGAGAGAGTGAGGGCCAAGATGATGCAGTTGAAGGCCGTAGAAGTCCAGCAGCATCAGGATGAAACTTGAAAAAGGCAGGACCAATCCCACCATGGCGTACGCCGAGAAGTACACCATCTCTCCACGACACTTCTTCTTGAAGGGGAGCTCGCCGGCATGCACCAAGTGGTTGAAGGAATCACTGGACCACCCCATGTAGGTCCGGACCTTCCTCAAATTGTCCTTGCTCTGGATGCGGCTTTTGGGGAGACCTAACTCCATCACAGCAAAGTGGAGCAAAAGAGGAGAAAGCAAGGCAAAGTTTGGGAGGCTCTGAGCGCGAGTTTGATCAAAAGCGTAAAGAGTCCTCAAACTGTGCGGACTTTCCTTCTTAAGTAAGCCTCCACGACGCATGGATGGGAACCGCAACGAGAGCAAGTCCACATTACAAAGAATCTACCCCATCAATGATGAATGGGCCCGGGGCCACCCCTACAAAGAAGTCGAGGTTATTACCCCAGGCGAACTGTTGTCATGATGGTCGGCGGGAAGTATGAGGGCGGCAGTCTAACAAGACACTCGGAACTGAAATGGTTTTCGTATTGGGAACTGACGACCTTCAATTGTGTGAGATACACACTCAAAGATCTCATCTGCCGCATTCAAAACAAGCTACACGACGATGGTTTAACCCCAAACCATCGCCCCAACAATATAACAGAAGTCCTATCAGCGTTTGGAACCGGCAGATCTCCCTACACTACTAAAGTGATAGGGGAGTTTGATGTTCGGTGTGGGCGCGGAGATTCAAGAAGGTGAATAGGAGTTTGACACAGGAGACACAAGAATTTACGTGGTTCGGGCCGCCTGAGCGTAATACCCTACTCCACGGGTGTGTTGGTGTTGGATTAGCAGTATGAGCTTTGTCACGTGCGTATGAGACGCGTGTGATCGTCCGTTCACCTCCCCGTGTGTATCGTCGGCCTGTCCTTTTATAGTACAAGGGCAGACCGTTACTAGTTAGCCTGGCCCAACATGTGGCCCCGACGGTTACTAGTATTGATACACGCTTAATTGCTCTTAATGATCCTGTAATAGGCTTTGACAGCACCGTTACTGGTGTTAAGATCGTCCGTTTAAGTGTCATTAATATGGCATTAATGACACTTAATCGGGTCTTGAAGTCCTTGGCTCTCCTTTGAAGATCCGGAGCCGTTGCAAGGTCTTCCGGAGGTTAGAAGCTGAAGATCCGACGATCGGACATGTGGCAGCTCTGGAGCTTGCTGTGGGAAGCAGGTAGCTCCGGGGCTACCAGACACGTGTCAGGTCCGGAGCTTCTCTCGGTCTGGGGTTAAGTTCGGAGGTGTCGTTTCGGTACGTGGCCCGGAGCTTCCCCCTTGTGGGTGGTAGCTCCGGTTTGGTTGTACACATGGCGACCCAGGGATTAACCATGTTAGAGAAGCGGGTCCGGTTATGTCTGACATGTGGACCTCCGAGGGTCTTCAAACCAAGTATATTACTTTCCTTTGAGATCTTTGTAACCTCAAGGGATGTACGGTTTCTAGGGTACCGACAGTGGCCCCCTGGACCTACCTCCGGGGAAGATCACTGGGGTGAAGTCATTCCGCCGGAGGTGGGTCCATCCTTGCGACTCTTGAACTGAGTCTTCAAGGGTCTTTGAAGGTGCCGTTGGCAGGGATTTATAGTTAGATCTCCGCCGTGTGGTGCACATCGTGCGGCATGTAATATCTTTGATGTGCGGATCTCACGCAATTGAAGGTCGCCGGTTCCCGATACGAAAACCGTATCGGTTCCGCGCGCCCTGTTAGGCCGCCGCCTTTGGGTTTCCCGCCTCATGATGACAACTGTTCGCCTGGGTAAGAACCTCGACTTGATTGTCGGGGTGGTCCCGGGCCCTCTTGTCATCGGCTGGGTGGAATTTTTGAGTGGTATCTTCGACTTCCTTGCGGTTTCCATCCAAGCGTTGCGAGGGCTTACTTAAGAAGGAAGGTGCGCACCGTCGGGAGTTCTTTATGCCTCTCATCTGATCTTGCGCTCAAACTTCCCAACTCGTGCTCTGCTCTTCTTCTCTTGCCTAGTCGTGCTGTGATGGAGTTGGGTCTCCGCGAAAGTCGCTTGAAGACCGACGGCGATTTGAAGAAGGTCCGGGCCCTCATGGGGTGGTCCTCGGACTTCTTCAACCGCTTGGTTCGTGCCGGCGGAGAGCTCCCCTTCGAGAAGGAGCGCGCCGGCGAAATGGTGTACTTTTCTTCGTACGCCATGGTGGGGTTGATCCCGCCTTTCTCTTCCTTTTTCTTGATGCTGCTAGACTTCTATGGTCTATAGCTATACCACCTTGGCCCTCACTCCATTCTCCTCGTGTCTATCTTCGTCCACTTCTGTGAGATGTGGGTGGGCATCCCCCCTGCATCGAACTCTTCAGGGCCTTCTTCACCGTCCACACCACCGGCCGGAGCAATGAGTACCTTGGCTTCTACTACTTTGTGAAGCGCAAGAAGTGCCCATTCAAGTACCTCCGGTCGTTTCCTTCTGGGAAGTGGGATGACTGGAAGAAAGATTAGATAGTCGTCAGGGTGGAGGAGCACGAGAGGTTGGAGCTGCCCGACAGTCTGCCCGGCATCGACACGACGATCTGGAGTGAGGCTTCGGTGCTAGCGGAAGCTTTCAACCCCGCCTTGACCAGGATCCGCCAATGCGTGGAGGGAGGATTGACTCCTCAGGCGGTATTTTGCAATTTCCTGGTCAACAGGTGGGCGCCGCTGAAGAGGAGGGAGAAGCTCGCTTGGGCCCTCAACAGCGTGATGGACGAGGATCGGGTTGAGACCGGGTTGAAGTCCAACATGGTGGGGAAAACTTTGGAGTTCCACCTCAAGAAATTCCAGCACGGCATCGACGTCGACAGTGATGACTTGACTCCCCCGTCGGCCTTTGTCCCTCTGAACGTGGAAGTGGAGTTCAGCAGGGAGCTCTGGCGGAAGATGCCCGAACTTGACGACCTTGGTGTCATCGAGAGAAGATCAACCACCCGGGTGGCGATCCCCGGAATGCCCGAAGATGGCTCCATTCCTGCCCCAAAGCCACGGGTCGAGGTCGTCGGTAAGGGCAAGGAGCTGGCGGATGAGCCGGAGAGCCGGAAGAGGAAGCTGCAGCATGTCGACAGAAGGTCTGTCAGGCCCGCTACTTCCGCCTCGGTTCCTTCTCCCCGGAGGGGGAGGTCTTCTACCACCGTAGCGACTGTCCCCGTAGTGGGGTCCTTCTGGAACGAGACCGTTCCTGCAGTGGGGTCCTCCCGGAGCGCGTCTGTTCCCGCGGTGGGATCCTCCTGGGGTGCTAGCTCCGGGCGCATGACTCCGGCACCTGGGCCGGTGGAAGCCTCCAGGTCCGGGGGTTCTTCACGATCGAGAAGGGCCTCGACCCGGGAAATGCCCGTGGCCGCGACAGGTTCCGGGGGGCCTTCCGGAGTGTCTACTCCGACTATAGCCAGCCCAGAACACCCGGGAAAGAGGTTCCGCACAAGCTGGTGCGGAAGCCTTCCAAGGTAATTTTTAATCTTTACCTTGGACAATTATTTAATTATAGCAATTGTTTGTTAATTTTCTTCGTTCATCATCTGCAGTGTCCCCAAGAAGGGGAGTGAGGCTCCACCCTCAGCCACAGTGTCTGAGGCCGTGGGAGCTTCTTCTCCTGTCCCGGTGCCGCCCCAAGTGGTGGCTGAAGCTGCGACAGCTCTGGCGCCGGCTGTCGTGGTCATGGACCTCGACTCATCCCCAGAAGTTCCCGTGGTAGCGCCGGACCACGGGAGTGAAGATGCGCCAGCGGCACCTGTCTCGGAGGTTGAAGCTTCGGGTCCTGGTGTTGCAGTGATGGAAGCTCCGGTTGTTGAGCCTGAGGAAGTAGTAGTCCCGACCTCTGAGCCGGAAAGTGTCGAAGCCCCGGCGGTTGAGCCGGAGATGACTGAAGCACCGGCATGCGAGCCGGAAGTCGAGGTAGTTCCGGCAGTTGGGTCGGCTACCTCCGAAGCACCGGCCATTGAGCCGGTTATTGTTGGAGCTACGGTTTCAGGGTCGGTCGAAGTTGAAGACCTTCCAGCCCCTGAGCCGGTGGTGGAAGAGGTGATGGAGCTCGAGCCTCCCTCGGAAGAGATGCCGAGACCGGAGCCGGTAGCAGCTCCTGCTCCGGAAGCGACGACGTACGATGTACCTGCGGCCGAGCTGGAGTGCCCCAGCGAAGTCGCTGGCCCCCTGCCCGAGGGGGTGAGCGAAGACTTGGCGGCGGGGCCTTCTTCGATGGCGATTGAGGCCAACCCGGAGGACGGCCCTAGTGCCTTGGAAGCTTAGGGTCTACTCTCGTGGAGTGGGACCCAATTTTTGTATCTGAAAACCCGCTGGAACTAGCAGAGGAGACCCTAGCAGGTCCAGAGTCCATCCCGCTGTCGATGTCTATCGACAACGCCTGTTCCAGTCTGCGTCATGTCCAATTGGCCTTCTTCCATGACAGCAAGGCTCTTGAAGAGGAGCGCCAAACCCTTAGGCGGTGGCGTAACCGGCTCTACTTCGAGACCAAGCTGGCGCAGTTGAGGCTAGCGGATGACAAGGAGTGGATCAAGCGGGAGAAGATCTGCCTGGAGTATTGGGGCAAGTTGCTGGATGACAGGGAGAGCATGACTCGGGCCCTCGACGCTCAATACCAGGAGATTTACAATCAGGCCAAAGCAGCCAACAGTGCGGCCGAGGAACGCCGTGAAAGGCTGGAGGTCATTAACACTGCACTCATCAAGCGCCGAGAGGCACTTGAAGAGAGGGAGAAACGGCTCGAGGATGAAGAGCAGAAACTCCTTAAGGTGCGGGATGATGTCCTGAGGAGGGAAGAGGAGCTCGCCGAGAAAGTAGCTCTGGCTGACAAGGGCCTCGAGGAGCGCACCAAGAAATTAGAAGAGTGCTGCCAAGAGGAAGAAGAGAAGACCTGGGTGCGAGGGCAGGAACTCTACGAACAAGAGTGTGCCCTTGTTGCCCGGGAGAAAAAAGTGAAGGCTAGGGAGAAGGACCTGGTTGATCGTCGGAACAAGATCCACCTCCGGGAGGAGGAGCTCGGAAGACTCGAGAGGCGGGTTGCTGAAAAGATTCAGCAAAACGCCAAAGAAGTTGAGCGCCTCGCCCGTGAGAATTCCGAACTGACGGCGGCCAGGAGATCCCTGGAAGAGATGAAGGGCTTGAGGACTGCAGACTCCCTACAGATTTGGGAGTTCCTGGGCAAGGCCAACGATGCGCTGACACCAATGGGTTTCAGCCCCGTGCGCTCGGATGATCCGGAGCTGGAGCCAGACCTTGCGCTGCAGGCGTTGAGCGCAGCGGGTAGTAAGCTCTCCAAGGTGGGTGATGTCATCGCGGACCAACTGGAGGTTGAGGGGCAATCCCTGGCGAAGAACGTCGCAGAGTATGTGCTGATGTGCTACACCAGCCGGAACTCCCAATTTCCTTTGGACCCGGTGCTTGAAGGCTCCGTCGAAGGAGAAGGCGAAGCTACCCGAGCCAGCGTATCGGAGGTCGCCCAGAAGGTTGCCCAATTCTTCCATAGGGTCTAGGACCATCTCTGTAGTTCTCACTTGTATTTTCTCTTCTTCTTCCTCAATTTTGTAATCCCTTGTCTCCAGATGTAATCTCTTGTCTCCAGATAAATGAAATCCCCAAATTTTTGTGAATTTCACTTTTTATCTTCAACACTTTTATCTTCACTTGGCCCCCTGGTAGATGTACACAATTTGATTGTGAACATGTACCAAAAGGATATTGTGTTTTTGTTGAAGACTCATTTGCTCCGAACTTGTAGAATTTAGGTCCGAAGTCTTCGATAGTGAAGGTCCCCTGAGGTTGTCGGAGCTTAGAAGCTCTGGCATTGTCCATCGATGGAGCTTGATAGCTCCGGCAATAGTCTCTATCAATACGTAGAGCATTGATAGTTAGTCCTCCGGGGTGTCGGAGCTTAGTAGCTCCAGCAGTGACCTTTGCCAACACTTAGTTTGTTGGCAGCAGACTCCATTTACGGGGTCTTTTCACCGTCTTATATTCAGCGTCGACGGCTGGCCCCCTTAGGGGAGTCGGAGCTTAGTTAGCTCCGGCTTTTCTCCATCAACGTAGACTTTATTTTTCCTGCACACTTAAGCCAAGAAAAATAGTAAAATTCGTTCCTTGTCTATAATTTTGTCGCGGCTTACGATTCTCAAGAAAACTTTAAGTTGAATGCGATTTTAAATACAACCGGATGCGTTGTCTTTTCTTCTAGGTTCAACTGTCCATGGACCCGCCTTACTTCGGCCTGCCGGTGTGTAGGTAGAGTGGCGTACTTAGGGTGCTTGACCAGGCTAAGTCGATAGCACACTCCAGTCCTAGATTGGCTTGGCGGCTTTCAGGCGAGTTGGCCATGAGCGATATTTTAATCCAAAAGAACTGACAATACAACTTGAATCGTATATAAACCGGTCGAACTATAATTTCTTAAGAATTGCACGTCTTTGTTATAGACAAGAAAGAGAAAAATAAAAATGTTGAGCCTGTACAAAATAAATGCACGTGGAGTCTATTTCACATGAAGATGTCTTTCATTATAGGTCCGGGGTACAGGGGAAACAAGTACACTCTTAGGGTACAGAACCAGGCTAAGTGTGTTTCATTTCTCGTTTGACCCAGGGTAGTTAGCCGCACTTTTAGTCCTGAGACTGTGACAAGTGTTGCATGAGCCTTGCGGACCTTTTAGAAAAGGTCCGGCTGCTCTCCCGGAGGAACTACCCGACTCTGTACAATGACTCTATAACATACACACCAAGTTACTCAAGACTCACCTCCGTGGTATTAAGTGTAGAACTTACGGAGGTGCTCGATGTTCCAAGGATTTGGGAGAGGTGTCCCATCCTCGGTAGCCAAGCGAACGCTTCCGAGACGGGATACTTTAATCACTCGGAAGGGCCCCTCCCAGCCGGGGGAGAGTTTGTTTAACCCTTCTCTGGATAGTATTCTCCGTAGCACCAGATTGCCTTCCTCGAGTTGTCGGTTGTGTACATGCCTCTGGTGATAACGCCGTAGAGCTTGGCGATATCGAGCATTCTGAACAGCTGCTTGGCACCTTCCCTCCTCAAGGAGGTCTAGGTCTTCATGTCGGAGCTGGTCCTGCGCGGCTTCGTCGAAGGTCCGGACCCGGAGTGAACCCAAGGTGATTTCCAGAGGAAGGATTGCTTCAGCTCCGTACACCAGGAAGAAGGGTGTCTCTCCAGTTGACCGGTTTTGAGATGTCCTGTTGGCCCATAAAGTGGGCGGAAGCTCATCGATCCAGTTGGCTCCATGTTTTTTCAAGCGCTCATAGGTGCGCGTTTTGAGTCCCTTAAGGATTTCTGCATTTGCTCTCTCGGCTTGGCCATTGCTGGCTGGGTGAGCTACAGAGGTGTAGAAACCTTGTATGCCGAGGTCTTCGCAATATCCTTGGAATGCTGAGCTTGTGAATTGGGTCCCATTATCAGTGATGATTTTGTTTGGGACTCCAAATCTGCTTACAATGGATTGTAGAAAGTTGATAGTAGATTGCTTGTTGATTGTCACAACTGGAGTTGCTTCCGGCCACTTGGTGAACTTGTCAATGGCGACGTACAGGAACTTGTAACCTCCGACGGCTCTCGGGAAAGGTCCCAAGATGTCCATCCCCCACACGGCGAAGGGCCATGTAGGAGGTATCATTTGTAAGGGCTGAGCTGGTGTATGAATTTGCTTTGCATGAAATAGGCATGCTTCACATTTCTTTACCAGCTCAGTGGCATCCTGGAGCACTGTAGGCCAGTAGAAGCCATGCCGAAAGGCTTTACCGACCAGCGTGCGGGAAGATGCGTGATTCTCACACTCGCCTCCATGGATTTCTGCGAGAAGTTCGTAGCCTTCTTCCCTTGTGATGCACCGCATTAGGATGCCGTTGGCACCGCGCCGGTAGAGATCCCCTTCTACCAACGTGTATCTTTTAGCCAATCTGACTACCCGATCAGCGGATACATCATCGTCAGGAAGGATGTTGTCTTTCAAGTAGCTCCGGATCTCCGAGATCCATGCATCGGAACTAGCTTGAGCTCTTGAGTCTTGCGTGCTGGGTTGCTCGGAGCTCCCGGCAGCACCTACGACCCTTGATGGCTGCCATGGTAACAGGGCCATCGGGACCGTCAGCTTCGGGATGCTGATCTCGCCCCCTTCGCTCAGTTCGGCAGGCTGAGCTGTTGGTTTTAACAACCTCCAGACAAAGATTCCGTCAGGAGCCGGAGCTCCGGTTGACGCTTTGGTCGAGAGTTCGTCAGCTTCAGCGTTATGGACACGCTGAACATGGTGGAGATCTAGGACTTCAAAGTCCTTCTGAAGCCTCTGGACTTCAAGGAGGTAAGCAGCTAGCTGGGGATTATTGCAGGAGCATTCACCCTTCACCTGCTTGATGATGAGTTGTGAATCTCCTTTGACCAACAGTTGCTTGACACCATATGACAGTGCCACCTTTAGTCCGTAGATGAGTGCTTCATACTCTGCCATGTTGTTGGTTGCCTTGAAGTCAAGGTGTACCATGTATTTCACCTTCTCCCCAGTTGGTGCAAGAAGAAGGATTCCAGCTCTGGCCCCCTGCTTCTGCATGGAGCCGTCGTAGTAGAGGGTCCAGTGAGGCTCGGTGAAGGTTGGAGCTTGATGCTCCGTCTTCTGCTCACTGGGGCCCCCAGGGTTTGATGAAGAGGGAGTCCATTCTGCTACAAAATCTGCCAATGCTTGACTCTTGACTGCTTGTCTTGAAATAAATTCAAGATCAAATTCAGCCAATTCTGCTGCCCACTTTGCAATATTCTCAGTTGAACTGGGGTTATGCAAGATTGCTCGAAGTGGGTAGGAGGTCACCATCGAGACTTTGTGAGCTTGGAAGTAATGTCGAAGCTTCCTGGAGGCAATAAGAACTGCATAGAGCAGCTTATGCACCTCTAGGTATCGAGTCTTGGCATCATGTAATACTTCACTAATGAAGTACACCGGGCATTGAATGGTCCGGACCCTCCCGGAGGGGTCCGGAACTTCCTCTTCATTGATCCGGATCCTCTCGGAGGGATCCGGATTTTCTTCGGGGACCTCCGGGTTCTGGCTGGAGGAACCCGGAGCTTCTTCAGAAATGACTTGGACCCTCCCGGAGGGGTCTAGGTCTCCTGAAGCGACTTCTTGTGGGTTCGAATCTGGGAGCTGGGACCCAGACTCGCTTTCAGGAACCTCCGTACCTTCCCGAAGGGGTCTGGATTCCTGAGTGTGGGGTAGTTCTGGTCTCTCCGCAACCAGAACCATACTAACTACTTTATAAGTAGCTGAAATATAAAGCAACAAAGGCTCACCAGGGTTCGGAGCTACCAGAATTGGTAGGGTGGTGAGGAACTGTTTCAGCTCCTGGAATGCCTTCTTTGCTTCTTCGGACCATTGGAATGGTCCGGACTTCCTCAATAAATTGAAGAATGGGAGTGCCCGTTCCGCTAGTCTTGATATGAACCGGCTGAGAGCTGCTAGACATCCAGTTAATTTTTGGACGTCTTTGATACGGGTTGGTGGCCGCATGTCTTCAATGGCTTTTATCTTCGCCGGATTAGCTGCTATGCCCCAGTGACTTACCAGGAAACCAAGAAGTTTTCCGGAGCTAACCCCGAATACGCACTTGTTCGGGTTTAGCTTTGTGCGGGTGGCCCGCAGCTTGTCGAAGACAACCTGCAAGGTGTCGAGGAGTGACTCCTTGTTCCTGAACTTGACCACGATATCATCGACGTACACTTCCACTATGTCTCTAATGAGTTCTTCAAAAGTTTTGTACATACCTCGTACAAAAGTTGAAGCTGCATTCTTGAGACCAAAGGGCATGGCTGTGTAACAATACAATCCATCTACTGTGATGAATGAAGTATGCTCTTCATCCTCCCTAGATAGCCTGATTTGGTGATACCTAGAATATGCGTCTAGGAAACACAGTAATTCACACCCGGAGGTGGAATCCACTATCTGATCTATTCTAGGTAGTGGGAATGGATCTTTTGGACATGCCTTATTCAGTGTGGTGTAGTCGATGCACATCCGAAGCTTTCCGCCGTCCTTGGGCACAACGACTAGGTTCGCCAGCCATTTTGGATGGAAGACTTCTCGGATGAATCCGGCTTCGAGTAGCTTCTTCACTTCTTGTCGGATGAAGTTCTGCCGCTCTACGGATTGCTTCCGAGGCTTCTGATGCACAGGCCGAGCATCGGGGTAGATCTTCAGATTGTGCTCAATCACTTCCCTGGGAATCCCAGGCATTTGTGACGGTTGCCAAGCAAACACATCAACGTTAGCCTGGAGGAAAGTGATGAGCGCGAGTTCCTATTTGTCGTTCAATCCTCCCGATATACGGGTGGTCTGAGCGGCATTGGAACCGATTTGGACGACTTTGACGGGAATGTCGGTGTCGCCGCTTGGCTGCACACGGGGTGCAGAGGTCGAGCCTCGTTGACGAATGCTCGGGGGTTCTGGAGCTTGCTCCTGCCTGGAGTCCTCCTCTTGCGCCGTGGTGAGTACGTGGAGTTCTTCAAGAGAAGTTACTCCGGCGGTACGATCTCCGCGGATCCGGAGAACGCCTACTGGTGTTGGCATCTTCAACACCAGGTATCCATAATGAGGAGCTGCCATGAATTTGTACAGGGCGGGTCTACCCAAGATGGCGTTGAATGGTAAGTTGATCTGAGCGACGTCGAAGACCAACTTCTCGGTGCGATATTTCTCCCGGGTCCCGAAGGTAACAGGGAGAGTAATAGCTTCGAGTGGGGTAATGGCTCCCGGACCTACTCCGGAGAAAGGTCGAGAGGGATGGAGATCTGAAGGTCAGAGCTGAAGCTTAGTGAAAGCCTCGAAGCTGATGAGGTTAAGCCCCGAACCTCCATCTACCATGACATGGTGGAGCTGGATGTTATTGATGGTAGGAGATACCATCAAAGGTAACTGGCCTGCTCCAACCATGCTCCGCGGGCAATCAGAAGCATTAAAAGTGATGGAGGTGTCCATCCACTTTCGATGAGGTTCCAGCCTGACTGTATGGGCTACAGCGGCCATATCCCGCCGCATAGTCTTGATTACGCGACGAGAGGTGATATCCCATGACCCACCGAAAATGGTGTTCATGGTCTTCCGACGCTCGTTGTCAGAGACGTCAGAATCATCATCAACGGAGGTGTAAACGGCCTTCAGGACCTTTTTGGTATCCTGAAACCCTAACTCCTCTTCAGCCGGAGCTTCGTCGACCTTTTGTTTTCCTTCCCTCTGTCGGAAAGGAGATCCTTCTCGGCGCTTGTTGTAGCGCTCGGCAAGGTTTTGGACCTCCCGACAGTCTTCCAAACTGTGGCTGCCCGTTTTGTGAATGGGACACCACACTTTGGGTTTGCCACCGTCTTCAGAAGATGGTCGAGGTCGCTTCTCGGGGCATGGCCCCCGGCCACCCGGAGTTGCAGCAGCTGCAACATTGGATGTGCCGGCCGACAGCTTTTTCTTGCCGTTGGTCTTCTTTTTCTTCTTGCCACCCCTGGAGGTAGCGGCTTCTTCTTTGGAGGATTTCTTGTGATCCTCCGAGGCTGGTTTGGAGTGCATTTCACGGCCCTCCGCAGCTCTGGCACATTTGTCTGCCAAACTGAAGAGTTCCGTGACGCTGGTGATCTCCTTGATCGCCAGCTTCTCCAACATCTTCTTGTCCCGTACACCCTGTCTGAATGCCACAATGACAGAGGCGCTAGAGATAGAAGGGATAGTGTTTCGTACCTGAGAGAACCTCTGGATGAATGACCGCAAGGATTCTCCCTCTTTTTGCACAACTGCAAAAAGGTCTAGTTCAGTGCCTGGTCAGGTGTATGAACTCCCGAAGTTGGCAGTGAACTGACGGCACAGCTCCTCCCAACTGTTGATAGAGTTGGGTAGAAGGCTCATAAACCAGGACCTGGCGGTCCCAGTTAAGGCCACTGGAAAATAATTGGCCATCACGGCCTCGTTTCCTCCGGCTGCCAGATTGCAGTGGAGTATATCTGAAGAAATTCGGCGGGGTTTACAGTCCCATCGAATTTTTCCGGCAGGTGAGGCCGGAACTTCTGTGGCCATCTAACCATGCGCAAGTGCATGGCCAGGGCTGAACAGCCTCCTCCTACTCCTTCAAGAGTAGAAAGGTCTTGAGCTTCCTGTCTTTCACGGGCACGCTCAATATGGACCCGGCCATCCTGCTGGCGGTATCGGCGATCAAGCTCCGCCCGGAGGTCATGAGTCGAAAGCCTGGATACCGTGTGAGTGCGTCAAGCCCCGGAGGGCAACAACGTCACTTGTTGGGATGCAGCATGTCTCCTACTATTGGAGACGTGTGGACCAAGTCTTCCGGACAAAGTCTGCCGCTGCGACGAGGCTCGTCCCGAAGGAGGAGGCCCCTGATTGTTGAGGCGTTCGGCTACTGCTGCAACCAAATGCTCCACATCGGCCCTCCACTGCTCCAGTGCATCCCGAGATGCATCCGGAGGTGGTGGACGTTGGAGAAGAGCACGCGCTGCATGGAGCGCGTGTTCCGGGTTGTCATGATTCGCCGACGCAGTAAGCGACGCCGGCGCACCATCACGTTGCCCAGCACGATTTGCTGGAGGAGACGGTGGTGGTGGGAGTGCGACTCCTGCTGGTGCTGAGGCTCCTGCTCGTGGCTGCCTATTGGAGGGATTGCAACAGCCTGAGCAGCAGGTTGACCGTTGGATGATCCAGCAGCTGAGTTCACCATTCTCGAAATCTCAGGCGCCCCTACCTGGCGCGCCAACTGTCGGCGTTTGGAACCGGCAGATCTCCCTACACTACTGAAGTGATAGGGGAGTTTGATGTTCGGTGTGGGCGCGCGGAGATTCAAGAAGGTGAATAGGAGTTTGACATAGGAGACACAAGAATTTATGTGGTTCGGGCCGCCTGAGCGTAATACCCTACTCCACGGGTGTGTTGGTGTTGTATTAGTAGTATGAGCTTTGTCACGTGCGTATGAGACGTGTGTGATCGTCCGTTCACCTCCCCGTGTGTATTGTCGGCCTGTCCTTTTATAGTACAAGGGCAGACAGTTACAAGTTAGCCTGGTCCGACATGTGGCCTCGGCGGTTGCTAGTATTGATACACGCTTAATTGCTCTTAATGATCCTGTAACGGGCTTTGACATCACCGTTACTGGTGTTAAGATCGTCCATTTAAGTGTCATTAATATGGCATTAATGACACTTAATCGGGTCTCAAACTCCTATTCACCTTCTTGAATCTCCGCGCGCCCACACCGAACATCAAACTCCCCTATCACTTTAGTAGTGTAGGGAGATCTGTCGGTTCCAAACGCCGACAAGTCCTTTGAAATTGTAGCACGGGAATCGAGGATGGCCCCACCTCCGGTACAATAATTTAACCCAAAGGGTTTCTCACAAAGGTGGGCCCAGGGGCCACTGTCGGTACCCTGCATAACGGGTACCCCATGATATCGCAAGAAGTACAAGGAAGTTCCACCTGTCAAAGTTGAAGACCTCTGTAGGACCCATGTGTCAAACGCCACTGGACCCACCTCCTACATAGGGGAGCTCCGGCACTGCCACGTGTAACACAAGACCGGAGCCAAACCCCCTACATAAGAGTGCTCCGTACTTGACATGTGTACAGTGACCCCAGACCTAAACCCCAGTAGAAGGAAGCTCCGGTGCCTCCACGTGTATAGCAACTCCGGACCTACCTTCCCGCAAGGGAAAGCTCCGGAGACGCCACGTGTCAAGCCTCCGGACCTACGCCACCAACAAGAATACAGAAGGATCTCCAACGGCATAAGCATTCAAAGGACTCTTATTGCTACAATTGGAAGGTCTGATTATGTGTCATTAATACAATATTAACGACACACGATCGGAAGACTCTTAATGCTGGTAATGCCACCATTAAGGCGCGTTATCATGCCATTTGGGTGCTTAATCACATTTAATTGTATATTAGACAATTATAACTACCAGGGCCACATGTCGGGTCAGGCAACTAATGTAACAACCATCCCTTGGTCTATAAAAGGGATGTGTTGCACGGTACAAGACGAAAATGCTCATACACACACAAGTTCGATCAAATTCCTAAGACTACAACACACATCCCATGGAGTAGGGTATTACGCTCAAGCGGCCTGAACCACGTAAATCATCTGTGTCACCTTCTTGTCTAAGATCTCCGCGCGTCCAAACCGATACAAGAACCTCTGCGAGCTACAATTTAGTAGTACCGAGGTAAGTGTCGTTCTTACACTTCGATAGTAGTCATACTTAATTTTTGTAGAAATTTCAACGGTATCAAATTTTTGCGAGAAATCCAAAGGGTTAGCCTTCGATTTTATCAAAAACCGAGTTTTCCGAGAAAAATGGGTTGTAAATTCATTTTCTTTGAGATTGAGCTGTATTATATGTTGGATATGCGTTACTTAGTAATACTTAAGTGTGTAGAAGTTTGTATGGTATCAACTTTTTGCAAGAAATCCAATGGTGTTAGCCTTCAATTTTATCGAGAACTCAGCTTTCTGCAGAAAATTGGTCGTAAATTCATTTTTCTTCAATATCAAGCTTGTATTACATGCCGAATATGAGTTACATAGTCATACTTAACTTTTGGAGAAGTTTCGACGATATCAAATTTTTGCGAGAAATACATCGGGTGTTAGCCTTCCATCTTATTGAGAACCTAGTTTTCTGCGAAAACAGGGCTGTAAATTCATTTGTTTTTGAAATCGAGCTCGTATTACATGTCAGATATGTGTTACATAGTCATACTTAATTTTTGAAGAAGTTCCAACAGTATCAAATTTTTGCGAGAAATCCAAAGAGGTTAGTCTTCGATTTTATCGAGAACCTAGTTTTATGTGAAAATGGGATGTAAATTCATTTTTCTTCAATATCGAGCTTGTATTACATGTCGTACATGCGTTACATAGGCATACTTAATTTTTGGAGAAGTTTCGATGATATCAAATTTTTGGAAGAAATCCAATGGCGTGTTAGCCTTCGATTTTATCGAGAACCGGGTTTTTTTGTGAAAATTGGGTCATAATTTAAATTTTATTCAAGGTCAAGCTTGTAATACATGTTAGATATGCATTACGTAGTCAAAATTAATTTTTGGAGAAGTTTCAACAGTATCAAATTTTCGCGAGAAATCCAAAGGGGGCTGGCCTTCGATATCATTGAGAATCGAGTTTTCTACGAAAAATGGGATGTAAATTCAAATTTCTTTGAGAATATTTGATATTTCCTAAAATTTCCCAAAACTTTAGTATGGCAATGTAAGACATATACAACAAGAATACGATCTCGATCTCGAAGAGAAATGAATTTACAGTCATTATCTTGAAGAAAACTCCGTTTTGAGTAAAATCGAAGGCTAACCCCTTTGATTTCACGCAAAAATTTGATATCATCGAAACTTTCCCAAAACTTAAGTATGACTGCAAAATATATATACAGAAAATAATACAAGCTCAATCTCGAAGAAAAATGAATTTACGATCATTCTCTCGAAGAAAACTGCGTTTTGAATTAAATCGAAGGCTAACCCCTTTGATTTCACGTGAAAATTTGATACCTTTGAAACTTTCCCAAAATTTGTATGGCTACGTAAGACATATACATAAAGGAATACAAGCTCGATGTTGAAGAAAAATGAATTGAAGGTCATTATTTTAAAGAAAATTATGTTTGACTAAAATCAAAGGTTAACCACTTTGATTTTATGCGAAAATTTGATACCTTTGAAACTTCCCCAAAAATTTAAGTATGATTATGTAAGACATATTAAACAAGGAATACAAGCTCGATCTCGAAGAAAAATAAATTGACGGCCATTCTTTTGAAGAAAACTGCGTTTTGAGTAAAATCGAAAGCTAACCATTTTGATTTCACGCGAAAAATTGATATTTTCAAAACGTCCCCAAAATTTAAGTATGATTACGTAAGACATATTCAACAAGGAGTACAAGCTTAATCTCGAATAAAAATGAATTTAAGGTCATTCATTTGTAGAAAACTGTGTTTTGGGTATAATCAAAGACTAACCCCTTTGAATTCACACGACAAATTTATATTTTGGAAACATACCCAAAATTTAAGTATGGCTGCATAAGACATATCAAACAGAGAATATAAGCTCAATCTCGAACAAAAATAAATTTACGGTCATTCTTTTGAAGAAAACTGTGTTTTGAGTAAAACTGAAGGCTAACCCTTTTGATTTCACTCAAAAATTTGATATTTTCAAAACTTACCTAGAACATAAGTATGGCTACGTAAGACATATACAACAATAAATACAAGTTTGATCTTGAAGAAAATTGAATTTACGACCATTCTTCTGAAGAAAACTGTGTTTTGAGTAAAATTGAAGTCATTTGATTTGACTTAAAAATCTGATATTTTCGAAACTTCCCCAAATATGACTACGTAAGACATATAAAACAAGAAATACAAGCTCGATCACGAAGAAAAATGAATTTACGGTCATTCTTTTGAAGAAAAGTGTATTTTGAATAAAATGGAAGTCTAACCCGTCTTATTACACTCGAAAATTTGATATTTTCGAAACTTCCCCAAAACTTATGTATGGCTATGTAAGACATAATAACCAAGGAATACGAGCTCGATCTCGAAGAAAAATGAATTTACGGTCATTCTTTTGAAGAAAACTGCGTTTTGAGTAAAATTGAAGGCTAACCCCTTTGATTTTATGCGAAAATTTGATATCTTCAAAACTTCCCAAAAACTTATGTATGGCTACATACGATATATACAACATTTAATACAAGCTCAATCTCAAAGAAAAATGAATTTACAGTCATTCTTCTAAAGAAAACTGAATTTTGAGTAAAATAGAAGGCTAACTACTTTAATTGCACGTGAAAATTTGATATCCTCGAAAGTTCCCCAAAATTTAAGTATGGCTACATAAGACATATACAATAAGGAATAGGAGCTCGATCTCGAAGGATAATGAATTTACGGTCATTCTTTTGAAGAAAATTGTATTTTGAGTAAAATCGAAGTCTAACCCTTTGATTTTGCGTGAAAATTTGATATCTTTAAAACTCCCAAAATTTAAGTATAACTATGTAAGACATATATAACAAGGAATACACGAGGAAGCTGCTTCCACCGCGCACACGCCAGTGCTCCACTCTATCGGCAACCGATTGACCAATCATTCACTCCGTGTCGGCGCCGGAGTAAATTTGCAGCAGTTGCTTTATTTGTCGGGCTTATCGTTGGTAGCAGCCGCCACGGCGAATCTACTCCATCCTCTTCGCGTTGTGCCGTTGTGATCTGACCTACAGTACCCATCAGTCGCCACCATCCACAGCTCTTAGGTGTGCACGTGATGTACATGCTTCATTCCATTGTCATTGTCTCCAAACCGTCATCTCCGATAGAAAAAAGATACTCCCTTCTTTCTTAAAAGATTGTCACCTCTAGTTTAAAAAATAAACTAAAGGTGACAATCTTTTGAGAAATGAGGGAGTATATTTTACTCCATTTAGAGGAAATATATGACATTTTAAATAATTACTTTAGTATATATTGAACTAGTTTTCTATCATAAATGTCATATATTTAGAATGGTGAGAGTATATAGTTTGGTTGATGGTTCCAAAAATATAATTGTGTTATTGTATTTATTTAAGAAATGCATGATAAACGGTCTTCTCAAGTACTACTTTTGTTCTAACGCTACAAGAAACTAGCAACAGGGCGTCGGGGATCCTATAAATGTTGGGGCCGTCGGTTTTAAATTAGCTAAAAGCGTCGGGCATACAAAAACCGACAGCAACAACAAAAGAAGTCAGCCTCCCAAAAAAAGTTGACGGCTTTAGTAGGCGTTGGGGACGCAGCACAAACCGACGGCAATAATTTTATAGCTGTCGCTGTGCTCAAAAGCTGACAGCTTTATTTGTGGGACCACCCGGAGATTTAAAGGCGTCGGTTCTATGGAGAAAACCGACAGGTATAACTTGAAGCTGTCGGCTGCCCCTTCTGGCCGATGTCCGTATCGGCTAGCCTTGCGCTGTTTATATCGGCCGCCCTCGCTGTTTTAATTCACGGCAAACCGCAAACCCTAGCTTCCCGATCTGCCGCCCTCTCTTGCTCACTCCCGATCCGCCGCCCCTGTCGAAGTGTCGAACAGCGCCGCCGGCCCGCTGCCCTCTCTCCCTCTCCGTGTGCAGCTCGCCGCCCACTTCCCTAGTCGAGCAGCACAGCCGCCCTCTCTCCCTCTTCCGGCACGTGACCTCGTCAGCTTGGTGGCCTCGGAGGCTCGGCAGCCTCGTCGGCCTCATCGGCCTTGGCGTCTCGATGGCCTCGTCGGCACGCGGCCTCGGCGGCATCCACGCCAACTCCATCGTTAGCTTGTGTTTTTTGTCAGATCTGGAGCTCAAAATGTTCGAGCTCATACTGAGATTTGGTTGTGTTTAGACTGAGATATGGAGCTCATTTGTTTGTGCTTGTGATCATTTTGTTCACCTTGTACTTGTGTTCATATGGATGTGAGGATGTGTACTGAGATATGGCTGTTAGTTCATCTTGTGTTTATCTATTTAGACTGAGATATGGATTTGTCGGTATAAAAAAGTAAAGGAAAAAAACAAAAGAACTAATGAATGTGTAGCATCGGTAAAAAAACTAAGAGTGTCGGTCACCCTGACGGTTGTACCCGAGTAAAAACGTCAGCTGTGTGTATTAGCCGATGGCTTTAAGTCAATAAATATGTCGGTATAGGTGCCGACGGCTTTACGTCAATAAAAACGTCCGACAGCAAAACCGACGGCTTTATGTCTTAAATGTGTCGGGACCGACGGCTTTAATATTTAAAAATGTCGAATAAAAGACGTCGGCTAAAGCCAACGGTACACCGACAGCTATAGCGTATGGACTTCGGTTTTAGTAGCCATCCGATGGCCATAAAGCCGACGCTTTTTTACTCGTTTCTTGTAGTGTAAAATAAATGATATTTATATCAATTAATTTAGTTTAAATTGAACTAACTTTTTATCATAAACATTATTTATTTGATAAGAGTGAGTAGTATGTTGAGCGGAGTTATACAAGTAGCGGTCACTGGAGTATTAATTGCCACAATCGGGTACTCGCCAAGTTCAAAATGTTCAACGGCAAGATACTTGTCAAGCGCTTTATACGAACGCATGCTCTTTTTACCTTCACACTGGTTTTAGTTACTGCAGTGTTTCTGTCGTCATCGGTTGTCAACGTCTCTCATGCACCGTGGTAATTAGTAATACAAAATCATTTACTTCAAGGCACTGGGCGCACAGGATTTAGCTTTCTTTTACTATACTAGTAGAGGATTAGGGTTAAGCACATGCCATATGCTTGAATCGCACACTCTGGCACGCACGTAGTAAAAAAGAAATACGAGGGAGCACGCGAGCTCTCATCGCCTGCACTGCACAAGGAATCATATCCTACTTGTTGACAAGCACTGGCAGACAAAGCCCCGTCCAGAAGGACAGCTCGATCCATGCATGCAAAGGGAGGAGACATCAGGAGAGAGGCTGCTTGCAAGCATCCACACAAAAAGTTCAAAGGGTCTCTTGGTAGGCGCATTGCATATTTAGTATATAACCCGCATTCAAATTTGGTGATACTCGTCGTTGCAGCAGTGCTTTCAGAGGCCCATTATGTAGGTGCATGGGTACGTACAAGCACAAGGGTTTAACAACCAGCGTGCAGAGCAGGACGACAGGATAGAGTGCATGGCTCCTGACAGAGTGTCTTGCTCTGCCAGCTGGTAGCGCTCCTCCTCCTCTAGGGTTTACTCATCTGCGTGCAGGCATGTGTTTGTCTGTGTTTGCGTACCCTATAGGCCACGGAGAAGCTTGCTTTAGGGTCTGGTACGGTGTCCATGCTGTCTGCCTGCGCTGTGATGCAAGTGTGTGCATTATGCAGGATTACGGCATGTCGACGAGGACTATGGGTCCATAGATCTGGACCTATATATTTATGTGGTCGTTGTATCAGTAGTCATGAATAAGAGCTACCCGTCTTTCTTCTCGCCGAACATCTTCTTCACCCGCCCCATCTCATCTCGTCTACATTTCGACTTCTATTCCTAGTCAGTAGTCACCAGTCCTCGCATTGTTCGGATGTCTGTGCGTGCGAGTTGGGGGTAAGGATGGGTACGGTGTTCTTGACAAAGTAGCGAGCATAGGGTGGTGGTAACAGCTAGCATATGCAAGCACATGACGATGAGCTTGCGTGCATGCATGGCATGCTGGAAGCAGCAATGGCGCGCGGCAGCCAGGAGGAAGAGGTGAAAACGAAGGGAATATGCCTGGCTCCCTGTATGCCACTCGCACGGCCGCCAACTGGATCAGAGCTTGATCGGTGGCCGCTGCGGCTGGCGTGCGAGGGGCCAAGCATGGCCCTCTCTCTCCTCTCTCTCCCTCTCTCTCTCTCCAGGCTCCTTTTCTGCAGGAAGTGAATGTTCTTCAGTCCAGCTGCCTGCGAGTTCATCATATGCATGAACGGGTGAGGACGACAAGTCAATCGGAAATTATTCTAGGGTCAAGCTGAAACGAACTACCGCTCCAAAATAAATCAAACTGACGTGGAACTTCTTTGTATCCTGGCGTAATCATTGCGTTGTTTTCGTGAGTACTGAAATTGTTAATTTGCTGCCTGCACGCCTTTTTTTCCTTTTTGTTATGTGTGCGCTGTAGTGTAGCCTTTATAATTCCCTTGTACTTCCTCAGTTTAATTTTATTTGATGTTTGTTAGTTCAAAGTTAAACAAATCAGCGTTCAATAAAATAAAACAGAGAGTAAAATTTCAACGTATTGGTGATGTAATTCGGGTTTATATATGCTATCATGTCACATCTGGTCCCAACAACACAACCAAATGCATTCTACATGTATGTTGAGATTGGTTTGCATCATACATGTGTAAACAAGTGCATAGTATAGATGCAATCAAGCCACCATTGTAAAAAAGCATATATAGTCGATCCTTTCATCATTTTTATTTGACACCAGTTAGTTCAAAAAATTATATATCAATTTTGCAGTTTGTTAGTAGCCGGCCGGTATACACAACCGGTGTTCCAACATGTGTCTGTGCCAAGTTACTATGGTTGGTTCATCCTGACTCCCCTTTCCAAGTGAGAATTCTGAAGTATCATACATGACATCTCACAAATGTGGGAAAGGGAAACGAGAATGGAGTTTTGTCAAAAACATGTTGTGAATTTATTCTCTTCGAGATTGAGCTTGTATGTCTTATCGGCTATGTGATACATAGCAATAGCACATTTCTGGGGAAGTTTAAATGTATCAAATTTCACAAAAAAATCAAATAAGTATCTTTCGATTTTACCGAAAACGAAGTTTTCTTCAAAAAGTGGGTCACAAATTCATTTTTCATCGAGATTGAGCTTGTATTCCTTATCGCCTATGTGTTATATAGTGATAACTCACTTCCGAAAAGTTTTGCAAGTATCAAATTTTTGTGAAAATCCAAAGGGGTAAGCCTTTGATTTTACTGAAATGAAGTTTTCTTTGAAAAATGGATCTAAATTCATTTTTCTACAAGATCGAGCATGTATTCGGTATCGGCTATGTGTCAAATAGTGTTACCTCATTTTCGGGGAAGTTTCAAAGGTATCCATTTTTTGCGAAAATCTAAAGAGGTTAGCCTTCGATTTTATGAAAAAGGGAGTTTCTTAGAAAATTGGGTGGAAAATTCATTTTTCTCGGAGGTCAAACTTGTATGTCTTATCGGCTTTCTGTTACATAACAATACCATATTTCGAGAGAAGTTTCGAAGGTATCAAATTTTAGCGAAAAATCCAAAGTGGTTAGCCTTTGAATTTTTACCAAAAATTAAGTTTCCTACAAAAGACGAGGTGTAAATTTATTTTTCTTCGATATCGAGCTTGTATTCCATATCACATATATGCTACATAACCTTATCTAATTCCCATGGAACTTTCAAAACTATCAAATTTTCACATAAAATCTAAAGAGGCTAGCCTTCTATTTTATCGAAAATGGAGTTTTCGAGGAAAAACGTGTCAAAATTTTATTTTTCTTCTAGATTGAGTTTGTGTTCCTTATAGCCTATGTGTTACATAGCCATATATATAATCGGGGGAAATTAGAAATTATCAAATTTTGCCAAAAAATCCAAACAGGTTAGCCCTGGGTTTTACTCAAAACGCAGTTTTCTTCAAAAGAATGATCTTAAATTTATTTTTATTTGAGATCGAGTTTGTATTCCTTGTTGTATATGTCTTATGTAGCCATACATAAGTTTCGGGAAAATTTCAAAGATATCAAATTTTTTAGTGAAATCAAATGGGTCCTTCGATTTTACTCAAAATGCAAGTTTCTTTATAAGAATGACCGTAAATTCATTTTTCTTCGAGGTCGAGCTTGTATTCCTTGTAGTATATGTCTTATGTATCCATACTTAAATTTTGGGGAAGTTTCAAAAATATTAAATTTTTGAGTGAAACCAAAGAGGTTAGCCTTTGATTTTTTTTTCAAATGCGGTTTTATTTAAAATAATGACTATAAAATCATTTTTCTTCGAGATTGGGCTGTATTCTTTATTGTATATGTCTACGCAACCATACTTAAATTTTGAGGAAGTTTCGAAGATATCAAATTTTCGAGTGCAATCAAAGGGGTTAGCCTTCGATTTTACTCAAAATTGAGTTTTCTTTGAGAGAACTACATAAATTCATTTTTCTTTAGATAGAGCTTGTATTCCTTATTGTATATGTCTTACGTATCTATAATTAAGTTTTGGGAAGTTTCGAAGATATCAAATTTTTGAATGAAATCAAAGCCTTCGATTTTACTCAATACGCAACTTTCTTCAAAGAATGATCGTAAATATATTTTTCTTCAAGATCGAGCTTGTATTCCTTGTTGTATATCTCTTACGTAGCCATACTTAAATTTTGGAAAGTTTCAAAAATATCAAATGTTCGCGTGAAATCAATGGGGTTAGCCTTCGATTTTACCCAAAAAAAAAAACAGTTTTCTTCAAAGAATAACCGTAAATTCATTTTTCTTCGAGGTCGAGCTTATATTATATGATTTATATGTCTTACGTAGCCATACTTGAACTTTGTCTAGGTCTCAAATGTATCAAATGTTCGCGTGAAATCAAAGAAGTTAGCATTCGATTTTACTTGAAACGTAGTTTTCTTCAAAAGAATAACCGTAAATTCATTTTTCTTCGAGATCAAGCTTGTATTCCTTGTTGTATATGTCTTATGTAGCAATATTTATGCATTGGTAAAGTTTCAAAGATATCAAATTTTTGTGTGAAATTAAAGGAGTTAGCCTTCGATTTTACTTAAAACACAGTTTTCTTCAAAACAATGACCGTAAATTAATTTTTTTTCGAGATAGAGCTTGTATTCCTTTTTGTATATGTCTTATATATCCGTACCTAAATTTTGGGGCAGTTTCGAAAATATCAAATTTTCGCGTCAAATCAATGGGGTTAGCCTTCGATTTACTCAAAACGTTGTTCTCTTCAAAAGAATTCCCGTGAATTCATTGTTTTCGAGATAGAGCTTGTATTTCTTGTTGAATATGTATTATGTTAGCCATACTTAAATTTTGGAGAAGTTGTAAAACTATCAAATTTTCGCGTGAAATCAAAAGGGTTAGCCTTCGATTTTACTCAAAACATGGTTTTCTTCAGAAAAATGACTGTAAATTCATTTTTCTTCCAGATCGGGCTTGTATTCCTTATTGTATGTCTTACGTAGCCATTCTAAAAAATTTGAAAAGTTTCAAAGGTATCAAATTTTCCCGTGAAATCAAAGGGGGTTAAACCTTCGATTTAACTCAAAACATAGTTTTCTTTTAAAGAATGATTGTAAATTTATTTTAATTCGAGATCGAGATTATATCCTTGTTGTATATGTCTTACATAGTCATAATTAAATTTAGGGGAATGTTTTGAAAATACCAAATTTTAGTGTGATATTAAAGAGGTTAGCCTTCAATTTTACTCGGACACATAATTTTCTTCAAAAGAATGACCGCAAATTTATTTTTCTTTGAAATGGAGCATGTATTCCTTATTGTATATGTCTTACACAGCTATACTTCAATTTTGGATAAGTTTCAAAAAAATCAAATTTTTGAGTGAAATCAAAGGGGTTGATTAACTTTCAATTTTACTCAAAGTGCATTTTCTTCAAAAAAACAATCGTAAATCTATTTTTCTTCGAGATCGAGCTTGTATTCTTTTTTTTATATGTCTTACGTACTGATACTTAAGTTTTGAGGAAGTCTTAAAAATATCAAATTTTCGAGTGAAATCAAATGGAGCTAACCTTCAATTTTACTCAAAACACAGTTTTCTTAAAAATAATGATTGAAAATACATTTTTTCGAGATCGACCTTGTAATCCCTCCGGTCCATAAAGCTTGTCGCTTTATAGTTCAAAATGAAGAACAAAGCGATAAACTTTTTTGTACGGAGGGAGTATTCCCTATTGTATATGTCTTACGTAGCCATATTTAAATTTTGGAGAAGTTTCAAGATATCAATTGTTTGCGTGTAATCAAAGGGGTTAGCCTTCAATTTTACTAAAAAAACATTTTTCTGCAAAAGAACAATCATAAATTCATTTGTCTTCGAGATTGAGCTTGTATTCCTTATTGTATATGTCTTACTAGACATACTCAAGATTTTGGGGGGGGGGGGCTACAAAAATATTATATTTTTGAGTAAAACTAAAGGGGTTAACCTTCGATTTTACTTGAAACGCAGTTTTCTTCAAAAGAATGATCGTAAATTCATTTTTATCCAAGATCGAGCTTGTATTCCTTGTTGTATATGTATTTCGCAGTCATACTTATGTTTTGAGAAAGTTTCGAAGATCAAATTTTCACGTAAAATTAAAGGGGTTAACCTTCAATTTTACTCAAAATGCAGTTTTCTTTAAAATAATGATTGTAGATTATTTTTTCTTCGATATTGAGCTTGTATTCTTTGTTGTATATGTCTTATGTAGTAAGTTTCGGAGATATCAAATTTTCGCGTGAAATTAAAGGAATCAGCCTTTGATTTTACTCAAAACACGGTTTTTTCAAAAGAATGACCGTAAATTTATTTTGCTTCGAGATCGAGCTCGTATTCCTTGTTATATAAGTCATACGTAGTCATACTTAAGTTCGAGGGAAGTTTCAAAAATATCAAATTTTTATTAAAATTAAAAGGGGTTGGCCTTTGATTTTAATCAAAACACAATTTTTTTAAAGAATGATCATAAATTATTTTTTCTTCGATATCGAGCTTGTATTCTTTGTTGTATATGTCTTGCGTAGTCATACTTAAGTTTTGAGTAAGTTTTGAAGATATCAAATATTCGAGTGAAATCAAAGAGTTCAGCCTTCGATTTTGCATCAAAACGTAGTTAATGACTGTAAATTCATTTTTTTCAAGATCGAGCTTGTATTTCTTATTGTATATGTCTTACTTAGCCATATTCAAATATTGGGAAATTTTGAAAATATTAATTTTTTCGAATAAAATTAAAGAGGCCAGAATTCGATTTTACTTAAAATATAGTTTTCTTAATAACTGTAGATTCATGCCCGGCCTGATTCTGTTCTCCGCCGATGGTGCTTGGCGTGGGGTCGGCCGGATCCACGTTCCAGGCCTGCGCAGTGTCTCGCAGTCTTGCTGCAGTGCACTGCAACGGTTGCATTCATGGTCTGATGATGGTTCTCATCTCATCTGGTTCCGTCGATTTATTTCTCTGAGAGTTTAGAAAATACCATGAGGGCGGTATTACCCACCGGTCGAGTTTTTTATTATTGGAGATCTTGAATATACAGCTGATTTTGAAATTTAAAAAATATACCAGAAATTTGGGTTCTGGGAGCTTGGAAGAAGATAATTTGTGCCGATTTAAGAATATCTCGTTTACAAGCCTCCAAACAACTGAACCTCAAGCTGTTCATGAGCCAACATATAGTATACATTGAATACACTTTCATTCAGACTTACATTTAATATCCATCCACCAATGTTCTGTTCAAATGGAATTCCATAATACTTCAGTGTTTCACATTACACTATCATAAATGACAACCATTTTGTTAAGCAGGAACAGCTTCCCCCTTCATAAGTCGGGAAAATATTTCCGTAACAAAAAAGGATACAGATTGGTATGTCGCATTTTCTGAAGTTTACCACGGAATTCCTATAAAAGAACCAGCTTTAGACCTTAATTAAAGTGCATCTTAAGGAGGCCAATTCTGATCTTTGAAGGCCCTGATACACAACTCCCCTGTTGACTGGATGCTGTTTGACACGCCTTTGCCCAACCTGGGCAGATCAGCTCCTCCTGTTGGGCTGGATGCTACTTGACACGCCTTTCCCCAACTTGGGGAGACCAACTCCTCCTGAAACCTGGCTTGCATAACTAATGGCATCTCTGATGATAGTCATGGTGTAATACCTTGCCGATTCAAGAGTCATATTGCTCGGAAAACCTACAAATGAAGAACAAAGGCAATTAGGCAAATATGTTAACCAAGTGCCATATATATCGAGAGGTTGATGAATGGACACCGAGCTACAAAACTACTGACACAGAAACTAAATCAGATTTACACCATTGCTATTTGTTCGCTGTAATACTAGCGGCATGGTTATATGGAAATGGTAATATTATTTCACTATGCACCATGATTTCCATCTGATGTAAAAAAAAATCAAACATTTTTTATTTAAGTTTAGTGTCAGCTGAACTGCAAGCAGCCATAGTTTTTCATTTTCGATACCGTCTCTGGTTGTAACTGTACACTCTACGATGTGTAATCTTTCATTATCTTCTTAATATAAATGCACCGGCCAGCCGGGTTTCAGAAAGAAAGAAAAAAATCAAACGTGTCATATTTGCAAGCATTATATCAGTATCAGGTAGCTAATCCAAGTGCACCAGGGAGTCAGGGACGGAGCCCATGGTAGGCCAATGCCCCCCGCCAAATGCAAATTACATTGAGTAGACCGTGATTTTGATGCACCCCCTAGTTTTTTTCTCGAGCTCTATCAGTGCGTGCACCGACCACATTTCCTGTCAGGTTATAGGGAATTTGATATAACATGGACAAACAAACCAAGTATTATTGGCTGGAGATCCGCTTTGGGCCATACCATGGTTTCTTTTTATATGAATTAATACTAGCAACTTGACCCATTTTTGTTTCGTCTTCATGATACTTATATACGCCCTTTATCGAATTTTTTATCAATTACAGGTAGAGTTGATTTCCTGGGAATGGCATGGCATCCACGAGAACAGAACAGCACTGACCGCTCTGGTCGTGGTGGCTCTTGACGAGGCCGTGCTGCGGCAGGCCGATGCCGACACCGGCGAGCGTGAAGCCGACGCTGAACCCCACGCCGCAGCCGGCGCCGACGTACCCAATCACCTCGGGGCCGAACCCGGGGCCCCAGCCGACTCCGCAGCCGAGGCCGAGCCCCACGCCCCAGAAGGCGCCGGCCGTCGGGTGCACGGGGTTCCACCGCTCGTACCGCCCCAGCACGCCCTTGATGATCATCGTCGGCTTCACCGGAACCTGAACAACAGCGACACCAGATCAACAACCTCAGCAAGATTCAATTTTTTTTTTTCTTTTTTGGTTCCGGCAAAGATGAATTAATAAACGGAGGAGAAACCAAATATGGTGGAGGTAGTAGTACCAGGTTAATAGGCAGGGCATTTGCTGCTGCAGCTGGCGCGGCCGCGGCGCCGTTCTGGTCGGCAGGAGGCGGCGGCTGGTCGAGTTGCGTGGAATCGGGCATCCGCAAAATCGCAGCAGCTGCTGCGAAGAAGCCTCTAGGTTGGTTGGTCTTCGTCGGGTGACTACTATGCCTGAAGGAAGAAGCTTGCTGCTGGAGTCCCTCGCCGCCGTCCGTCCGTGCAGGTGTGCAGCCCGCACAGCCGCACTTGCACAGTATCTTATCCTATCTCTCCTCTCTCGTGGCCGATAGAATTTGTCTGAGCCCAATCCGTCGCCGTCGTTGGGGCCTTTTCCGGGTAACTAACACTGGCAGAGAAGTGTAAGCCGGCCCTGCACTTTTCCCTCTCTCTCCCTTTAATTGGGCTGATAGAATTCGACTCGCTTTCGTTTCTGCTTGTTGGTGCAACTAATTCAGCCTGGCTGCCAGGCGTCGTCTACAGCTGGCATCTTCAGAAGCTGCATGTGGTAAAAACAAATGAGCGGTTAAGCCACTGCTGTGGACCAAGGCCCGATAAGTCGTTTGTACAATTTCGTTTTGGTTGGGGCGCGCCAGGCAAGGGCAGCAGTGCAACGCCCAAGCGACGCTCGAGGGGCACAGTGGCAAGCCACTGTGGTGGACCCTTCCCGCAAAAAATAAATTTAATATCGTTGCGAGCGCATGGCCCACATATCAGATATTAAACTGATAAGAACAGATACTACACTTGATCTTAGCCAAAAGGCCGAGAAAGGTATGAGTTGGTCGGCCGCTCTAGGCCGCGGTTTATACTTGCCCGGATGCTTAGCTTCAGTAGCGCCGCCGAGGTGGTACTAAACCGAAGCGCAGCGCACGACAGCCTCGTCCAGTTATTACCTGGGCCTGTTAGCAGGCCTCCTCTCTCTCTGCTACGCTGCCTTCGCCTCGTCGACATGACCGTTCGCCACCATCCACTTCGTCGCTGTTTCCGGTGATACACAGTATACCGGTGTGCCTAGATGGCGTCATGTGAGGAGGCGTATCACAGATTACTTACCAGCTGGTCAACATCTGGTACGTCCAATCCACTACGAGCATGTATGCCCTGTCTCACGTACATACAGCAGTACGTGTATTATTGTTTCAGTGTATTATGATGCATGCCCTAGCTACTGTATCTAGTAGTAGTACGTGTTACCTAGGACTAGCACTTGATTAGTCGAGCATACAGCACCATTGCATTGGATCTGGTGTCGTCGAAGACATCAAGTGGGCAATTGCCCCAGAGGAACAGAGATGGTCACTGCCAAGATGTCCAAGCATCCAAGGAGCCACACCACACATATGTCTGTGTGTGTGGCAGCTTGCGAGTGTAGCTTACTGCTGAAACACAGTGCTCTGTTTCACGTGGAACAACAGGACACAATCTGGATCTGCAGAACTAACGTGGTGTCTTCGTCATGCATGGGCATGGCGTGGTTAGACCATCCGCACCAGCGTACTCTAAAGTATACTCTATACACTATTCTTCTTCAGCTTTTACAGTACGTACTCTAAATTACACTACGAAACAGTGTATCTAGTATGCTTTACAGTACGCCAAGTCTTAAAGAATTGTTGTGGACGTGATCTAACTTTTGTCGCCCAAACAAGCCGCGCGAACGTGGCAGATCAGTAAATTCAGTTCGCACAGCAGAAGCTGTACGGTAGAGACGTGGAGTAGTGGGTATAGTGCATGGGATGCCGCTGATGAAACAGGTGAGTCACCGGTGCAGGTGCGCCAGTTCACCTAATCTACCTGACAGACCAGCGGCGTTCCCGGCAAGGACGACGACGACCGCTGGCTTTGCCTTTGCTTGCAGAGATCAGTCGCACGGATACGGAACAAATCGCCACTACGGCGTTTCAAGATCCAAGCGTCTTGGCATCTTGCGGTTACGTCTCAGCTCACGGTGTACTCGATGCGTTCGTGCTCGCGAATAATCGGCAGCAGTCTCATTTGCAGATTGCAAGATGTCAAGTCAAGCGCAGCAAAAGAGGCACGAAAGGCAGTGGACGAAATGAGGAAAGATGACAACTTGCACGAGCTTAGGGCGCTGCAGGGCCCCTGCTCTTAGGGATGAAAATGGTCGGAAACGGACGGAAAGATAGTGAAATTGTTTTCATTTTTATATAAAATTTCCGGAAACGGAATCGGAAACGATATCATCGGAAACGGTTACGGTATCGGAAATTTCGGAAATATCGAAAACGGGTACATCGGATCGAAAGTATGTCGATATCGGAACAGTTTCAAAATTATTTGGAATCAAGACACCAAAATATTATTCATTTATAACATCAACAACTTAAATACAAAATATGAGACAACAACTTTTACTTTCATTTTATAAAAAACAATTCAATATGAAACGAAATCACTTTAGAAACACATTTTAAAGTAAATAAATATTTGTATGTAATTAAAGTTAACTTCTTATAGAAACCAGTGTATGAATAAAATTTTTTAAAAATTGAGCTTATTACATGTCAGTCCATTAGACCCAACCTACTATTCGGAAATTATTCGATTATTGTTCGGATATTTTCCATTAAAATACGGTATTCCAACAATTCGGTCAGAAATCAGCCCAAATCGTTTTCGTTCCGTTTATCAAATTTCAATGTCCGATAAAAACGGTAATCGGATCAAAAATTTCAGAAATTGTCGAAAATGATAATTGCGCCGGAAATTTTCGAAAACAACATCGGACGATTCGGGAATTTACCGTACCGTTTTCATCTCTACCTGCTCTGCTCACAAGGTTATTCTCTGGGCATCCTTCGACTTCGACGACGACGAAGACGTCTTAGGCGCGCGCTTAGTGGCCGCCGCCACCGCCGTCCTCACCGACGTGCGCTGGTGGCGCCGCCGCGGCAGGGGAACTTGCGCTGCAGCGGTAGTAGCCTCCGTTGTAACGGCAGAGGCCGACGTCGCTGTCGCGTTGTGTGCGCCGCCGCCGCCGTCTGCCGTTTAGTGGGGGCCGCCGGCGGTGGTACCAGCTGCTGCCGCGTCCGCCGGACTTGCTCCTTGACCAGCTCCCGCGCGAACCGCTCCAGCTTCTCGGCGTTGGTCTCGCCGGCCAGCTTCCGGCCCTGGAACAGCACCGACTCCACGCTCTTCTGCAGCAGCATCGCCTCCGCCTTCCACACCGCCTGCTGCTTCGTCTCGCCGCCGCACGCCGCCGTCCTCGGCGCTCGTCCGCCGTCGGCGCGCCGAGATCCCGTGCCCTGCGCAAGCACTCACCGAAATGTAGGTCGTCCAAATAACTGGTACGTACGTACACGGTGTTGATCATGCATGAGTTACCTGGATGCGGACGTAATTGCTCGTCCTGCTCAGTCCGAACGCCATGGCGACAGCTTGATCCACCTAATATAATGCATGCATAATGCCAGATTGGATCACGGCACGGACCGTACGTTAGTACTACGAGTTATTAGTAGGTTCATGCGAAGAAGAAGCACAAAATGCACGAGACGGTCATAACTCGGCGCATGCGTACAAGGAAACCGCAGCGCATCATTAATTTGTTACCGCTAGCTGTTGTCGTGCATGCGTTCTCTGAACCTGAGTACGTACGTACGTACCATGTCGGACACGCCCTCGGCGGCGATCCGGGCGATCTCCGGCGGCTTCGAGCGGCCGAGAACGGCCTTGCACTCGGCGGCGGCGGCGGCGGTCTCACCCGTGCCGATGGACATGACGAGCAGGTCGTCCATGGTAACCGCGGCGGGGAACTCGCGCCGGTTGTTGAGCACGTGCGTGATCGCAGCGGCCGTGGGGTTGCCCAGCGCGACGCCGCCGCCGCCGCCCGCAGCGGCGATCCGGGTGGCCCCGTCCACCGACACCACCTCCACCGCGGCGGCGCACGTGGCGGCGGCGCAGACGTCGCGCAGAAGGAAGTCGTGCGCCGGCGAGTCCGCGGCGGCGGCGCGCGAGAAGAGGAACGGCGCCCGCGTCGCGCGGTCATAGCAGGTGACCAGCACCGGCCGCACAGTGTCCCGGAGCGTGAGCTCGCCGAACACCCTCCCGAAGGCAGCGGCGGCGGCGGCGCAGTGGCGGCGAGTCGCCCGCAGCAGCAGGCCGCCGCGCGCGGAGGAGGACCAGCCGCGGCGCTGGACGCGGCGGAGGAGGAACGCGAGCGCGTCGTCGGCCGAGTACACCGGCCGCCCGCCCGGGCCCCGCGCGAACAGCATGGCGGCGAGGACGCCGCCGGCGCCGGACCCCGCGGCCACGTCGAAGAAGTCGGCGAGCCGCGCGTCGTCGTCCTTGTTACGCCGCCGCAGCGCGGCCTCGAGCCGGACCAGCGCCGCGGCGGCGAGGAGCCCGTCGACCGGGCGCGCGCCGCCGTCGATGGAGAGGACGCACACCTTGCCGCCTGTTGCCGATGATGATGCCGGGAACAAGCCGGGTCTGGATGAGGAGAAGAAGCTGGGCTGGGCCTGGGGGACGACACCGCCGCCGGAGCCGAAGAGGAACCTGCTCTCGAGCATGGAGAAGATCTCGTAGGTGAGCCTGCCCGCGGCGTCGTGCTTGCCTTGCTCTTGCTCTGCCTCCTCCATGTCCATGGCTCAGTCGCGCGTTTCTTGGGCGCCAGACGGAGCTTGCGTTTTATACTGAACAAGTGAAGAGGAGGAGACGAAAGCGGGAGAACGGCGCAGGTTACTTTGGCATACACGTCTCGCTCCGGGAGGCACAGCACAGTGCAGCAACGTATACCACTGTTTCTTCACTCGGTACGGACACAGGGTAAATGTGACCGTGTATTGATGACGTGCACGTTATAAGACGATCTCTTGTCGTACTGCCACAAGATATGCCAGTAAATACGGACGTAGTATAAACGTACGTCTGAGGTATTCGTGAACTGATACTCCAGCTACACGAGTCTGGGGAGGATTAATACAGATTGAAACATTTTGTACAAAACAAGTCAAGACTCCTGTCACCAAGGAGCATACTCCCTCCATCTCCAAATAAATACTCCCTCCGCCTCCATAAACTTGTGGCTTATAGTTTATTTTTGAACTACTCCCTCCGTCCTCATGAACTTGTCACTTTATAGTTCAAAAATGAACTACAAAGCGACAAGTTTATGGAGACGGAGGGAGTACAAAGCAACAATTTTATAGGAACGAAGAGAGTAATGTTTTTGAACTAATCCTAATTCCGAAAACGTTATTTTTTTGGACATGGAGTTCGTAGTACTCAGCGAATCAACTATTCCTTTCCGCTTTTCAACAGGACACTAGGACAGCATCCCGACATACCCAAGCTGTGACTAGTTGAGCAGAAACAGAATGATGATATCAAAAGGTTCTGATTCACTTACCGGCCGAGATAGACATACTAGATATGTTCCATCCTAAACATCAGCCAATCCCGCTTCCACCCCCATTATGAGATACCCCAGTAGATACAAAACTACAGATGAATCGTGAATATAAAAGGATAAGGACACAAATTATAGAGAAGTACTCCCTCCGTTCTAAAAAATTTGTCGCTTTGTTGAACTACAAAGCGACAAAACTTTGAGAGCGTAGAGTATCTCGTTGATCTTTAATGATCATGCTTCTTCAAGTCAAACAAATGAAACATAAACCATTCTGCAGGCCATTAGCCCACAAGAAAAAAATAAATACAGTGCCCTTCTCTTGCAGAGAATTTTATTCTGGCCAGATCAAAGTTACAGAAATCAGGAAACTGTCAGCAAAGAAAATGCTGCATTGTGACGATGTCCTTTATCCAAAAGGAAGTTAAAATTCAAGGGGTTGCCTCAAGAACGTCTCCATTTGCTTCGCCCTAGTCTTGATCGACATATCAAACACCTTCTGGCCAAATTCAATCACAAGTCCTCCCATGATGCTGTAGTCAATCTGCAAAGAAAGCAAAATTGAGGAAAAATCGTTCAAATATTACCTGTAAGGATAGAGCCTATAGGCAAAGCTCAGGTGTCAAGTAGTTACCTTCTGTTCAATCAAAATAGTTTTGTTCTTCCCCAGGATATCTTGCAAGGTCTCCTTGAGTTCTTTCTCCTCCTTTTCAGGAATCGGCTAACAGGAGGAAGCAACAATATCAGCTAGTAAATTCCATTGTTACCAATACAAAGTCACTGAACTATTAAAATCTGCACTTTGTAAGCACCCATCTACCAATGAACTGAGGCAAAAAGGATTCAAATAGCCCAGAAGTTTCTTCTCCACATCTTATAAATGTGAAATGACAAATGGCATACATATAAACAGTATGCTCATTATCAATGCAATCAATAATAACTAGTAACCAAATGCTACATCAGAATTTCGAGATGACTCTCGAGCTGATTGACAATGCTGGAGAATATGAATTTGAAAAGGCATACATTACAAATAGCAATATGTAGTACTCAAAACCATTCAGACCAGTGAACAAATAACAATGGCACCTATTCCATATTGTCAATCAATAAAGGAAAGCCATTTATCATCACAAGTTCTTTCGAAATGCCAAGGAAATAAAGCTATTGAACAAGACAATAAATTTCAGATAGCAAGAGGAAAGCGAGTGCAAAATATCAACTTACAATAACTGTCCTCACGACGACCTTCACCTCCCCCTTATGTGCCATAGTCAAATCAACAAACCTCTCCGCAATGCGTTCAATATATTTCAGCCTGCCATTGTCGGCCAGAACAGCTTCATATAATAACAAAAAGAAAAAGCAACTGTTAAGATACTTAACGGATTGAAATAATAAATGTACTTCTCAAAAATACAGAGGACATGAAGAACTGAAAAAAGAAAACATTCAAAGAGGAATCCTCCAACCGACAAGTTTTGCTAACAAACACATAATTGATTATATGTACTATAACAAAAAATCAGGCGCGTAAATGTGAGTTGGCAAAAAGCATACCCAAGAAGTTCTTCGTGACATCCGAAAAACCAGCTTCAGCAAAAACTTCTGTTATAGCCTTGACCCTGGTCTCCTTTGGAACTGACAGGTCCTTAATGAACTGAGAAAACAACGGGCTCATCTTGGATGCCTCTACGACAGTCTTAATCTCAGATTCAACTTTTTCCAACACGTTTGCTTTGGCAGCTGTAAGGAACAGCGCACTAGCATAATTGCCTGTGCCACCATACAGAGCTTCTGGAACCTATTGACACAATGACAATAACGTGATAAGCTAGCTGGTGACACGTAATAAGAAATAAAGGCAAAAGACGCATGCCTAAAGCAGCAAAGAATAAATAAACTTAAGTTGAGGCCCAGCTACGCCTCATTAAAAAAAACTACACAGATACTAACACGGAACAAACAAATGTCCTCCTACATGAAACAAGAAACACCTTATGCTGCCCCGCAGAGCACCTACAAAGCAATACAATTTTCTGAAACAAACTCCCCTTCCCTGAAGCAGCAAACAAACAACTTGTTGACTGTAATCTACTGATCAATCCATTGTGCAAGACTAAAACAAAGCGACCGGTGTAAACACAAAAACATTCAGTAGAGGAATCGAGGACTGCTGATGCCTCAAATCATATAAACTACCACAATGTGTACGACTAGAGCAAGTAATGGGAGTGCGCACAGTAACATTCAATAGAACCATCGAATTCCATCCTCATACAACCCAGACGCAGCACTAAGGTTTCCCAATGGTCGCATCATTTCAGTGTTCCTAACGATACATCGATCAGTGCTAAATCACCGCTGGATTGATCGATTTCAGTTCCTAACAATACATCATTTCAGTGTTCCTAACAATACATTTCAGTATGCCACACCGCAGCTACGTTCGCAGCAAGCAAATCGAGGGAAAAGGGAAACAGAAGTACTACTTTGATCTGCTTCCCGGTGGGCTTGGCCACCTGCGCCGCGAAGCCCCTCACGCCCTGCATCAGAATCAGAACGAACGCGTCAGTCCCCCATCCAGGAAATGCATCAGGAACGCAGAGCAAGCCTAGATTCGCGAAAACGGGACTCGGAAGGCGAATCGGAATGGACAGAAACGGACGCGGAAGGGGGCAAGAGGACCTGAGCGGTGGCCGTGGGGTCGGAAGTCCCGAGGCGGGCGCGGAAGAGGGGGAGACCGGATCTGAGGTGCCGCGCCGCCGCCGCCATGCCTGTTCGCTTGGCTCGTTGGAACCCTTGCGTTGGGACGAGGACGAGTGGGGTAGAAGGAGGCGAGGAAAATGATGGGGGGGCGAATTTTTTTTTTCATTTTAACACCATTTTTCAGTCATTTAATATTAATAATCTGCAAAATTTATTTTTGCAAAAATAGCAACATAACCATCCGCATCATAGACGACTCGCTGACGTGGTATGACACATCATCACCTGCCGTACATACCGTGAATGGTTGGCTGACGTGACTGTCACATCAGCGCCACATAACTGCCATTAAAAGTGAGTGTTCGGTCTATTCGAAATTTTGGTTTGGATATTTCGGGTTTTTCAAAATTGTTTCTTCGAATCACTACCTGTATTGTAATAATATTAGGTACTCGGAAATTTTAGGTACCAAAAGTCGGTTCGGTTTTTGGTCCTACTTGAAAAATATCCAAATTATACATGATATCTATATCATGTTCGCATAAAGTTCAATATGATTCATTAATTTAATCTCATGAAGTAATTTATTATAAATTGACAAATGAAAAATCACGAATAAACGTATAAATCCAACAACTTCACACATCACAACTCGAAAATAAAATATCAAAATTTGAATTGTTCGTTATTTACCACATATAATTTAACTTAATATTTGATAGACCGACTATTCAATTATTTTGATTACCTGAGGGTGGTACACAAACTCAAAATTTATTTTTCAGTTATTTATATTCACTACCTGAATTGAGAATTGAACTCACAACTTCAAATATCCAAATTATACATTATATCTATATCATGTTCGCATAAAGTTCAATATGATTCATTAATTTAATCTCATGAAGTAATTTATTATAAATTGACAAATGAAAAATCACGAATAAACGTATAAATTCAACAACTTCACACATCACAACTCGAAAATAAAATATCAAAATTTGAACTATTCGTTATTTACCACATATAATTTAACTTAATATTTGATAGACCGACTATTCAATTATTTTGATTACCTGAGGGTGGTACACAAACCCGAAATTTATTTTTCAGTTATTTATATTCACTACCTGAATTGAGAATTGAACTCACAACTTCAAATATAAACCTCTTATCACTTTACCACTGAGCTAACTACTTAGCTAATTGACTAAAAATATTGTGCCTGTTGAGAATTGAACTCACAACCTCAAGTATAAACCTATTATCACTTTACAACTGAGCTAACGCTAGTCAATTGACTAAAAATATTGAACTCACACATCACAACTCGAAAATAAAATATCAAAATTTGAACTATTCGTTATTTACCACATATAATTTAACTTAATATTTGATAGACCGACTATTCAATTATTTTGATTACCTGAGGGTGGTACACAAACCCGAAATTTATTTTTCAGTTATTTATATTCACTACCTGAATTGAGAATTGAACTCACAACTTCAAATATAAACCTCTTATCACTTTACCACTGAGCTAACTACTTAGCTAATTGACTAAAAATATTGTGCCTGTTGAGAATTGAACTCACAACCTCAAGTATAAACCTATTATCACTTTACAACTGAGCTAACGCTAGTCAATTGACTAAAAATATTGAACTCACTACCTCAAGTATAAACCTATTATCACTTTACCACTGAGCTAACGCTACTAATATTGTCTCATTGAGAATTGAACTCTCAACCTCAAGTATAAACCTCTTCTCACTTTACCACTGAGCTAACATTAGTTATTTGTTTAGATTGAAAATATATTTTTACTTAACATCAAATTCAAGTTTTAAATTTACACTCTAAACTTATAAATTTAGTTTGATATTCAAACAATTTTTCAACTTTGGAATTTCAAAATCAAATATTTTTTAATTTAAGGAAATATTAAAATTCAATTTTATATGAAATTTTCTTTATAATTTTTATTTTGAAACATGAAAGTGAATTTGAAATTTTAATTTATATTTCTAAATTTAATTTGAGGCTTCGAAACTCCAATTTGAAAGTTTGAAATTGTCAAATTTTAGAAGTTTAAAATTTAAAATGTTTTAAATTTATTATTGAATTTAAATTTTAAAATTAATCTTTAAATTGTCGAATTTAAATTCAAACTTTAAATTGACGCATTTAAAATTTTAACTTTTTAAAATTTGAAAATTGTTGAATTTAATTTCACACTTTGAATTTTAAACTTTTTAAATTTGACAATTTCAATGAATTTCAAACTTTCAAATTCAATTATTGAAGTCTCAAATCAAATTTATAAATATAAATTCAAATTTGAAATTCAATTTCATGTGTCAAAATAGAAATTTATATAAAATTTTGAATTCAAGATTTCCTTAAATTTAAAAAATATTTGATTTTGTAATGCCAAATTCAAAAAACAAACAAATAAGTTTTAAATCTGTTTAAATATCAAATTCAATTTATTAGTTTAGAGTCTAAATTTAAAACTCGAAGTTGATGTTAAATAAAAATATGTTGGCTGCCGTCAGTGCCACGTGGCTGCCATCTCGATCGACTATTTAATTGACCAAAAATGTTATAGCAGTTGAGAATTGAACTCACAACCTCAAGTATACATCTCGTCAGCAACTCGTCTACGGTATGGACGACTGGTGCTGATGTGACATGCCACATTAGCAAGTTGTCTATTATGTGGACGGTTAAATGGCTATTTTTGCAAAAAATAAAATTTACAGGCTATTAATATTAAATGATGTTAAAATGAAAAAAAAAAACATGGAGTAGTAGCAGCGGTGATGGGCTGGGAACTCTGGCAAGCCGGGATGAGGCCGGTCAACGTCTCGAGATGGTGGGAGCGCCTAGTGGTGGGGTTCTCGATCTCGAGGATAAAGTTCGCCACTGAACAAGCAAGAGGTTCAAGGCGTGCACATAATCCTGATTTATTTCCCTTCAGCAATAGTTTGTCATTTCGTCCATCGTATCTAGTGCATGGATGCAATCATAAAAGTAATGTAGGCCACAGCAAGCAATAATAAAACTTAAACATTCGGCTACTTTGACAAAAGCAGGCGCAGTTGTGCCAACTGCAAGCAACTACTCTCCGTATGACCTTAGCAGGAAAAAGATGACCTCTCTGGCATGGTAGCGTTCTACTCCCTCTTTCCCTCAATACATGTCCTTTCGGACATGTCAAAACAACTAAAAATGAACTAAGCTAGGATGTCCTAACGACATCTATCAAGAGGAGTATATTACAGTATGAAACTGAGAAATAAGCAAGCTGGTTATTGGAGTCTACATTTAGTCCATGATACTAAATATGGTAAAAATGAGCTCCATAGGAATCTAGAATAGGTTCAAAGTACTGAAAGTGGTAAGACATGAGCTCCATATTGCTACAGTTAACAACCACGCGAGCTTCATCTAGGCCACAAAACAGATATGCTGCATTCCTTGAGCTCCACCAAAAGTCCAAAAAACCATTCGACAGTAATGGCAACCTTCACAACGTGCATAGTTCATTGGAGGTTATATAGCAGGAACGCAATTACAAAGTTCACGAGATTAAACATAAAAAGGAAACCAGAAGTATTTACCTTAGATAGTTTCCCCCTCATCTTTTAGCATAAAGCCACTCCACAGTAGTGATGTCACCTCCTTTGTACTTGCCGAAGTGACAACAGTCACATTGAACCCTCGCATATGCTCAAAGATCTCAAAGTGATCTTCCAGTTCTGGAGAGAATTCACAAAATTCTGTTTCCATGAAGAATTTTAACGTGTTCTCCTTCACTTGGACCTTAGAATCTAACATAGACATTACGGTCAACATCCTGACCAAAAAGTTGTACATTGCATGCCCTCGGAGAACGCTTTGTCGTGCAAAGCCTCTGGCAGCGTCTTTCTCACCACCATAGAATGGATTGGACCGAGAGTTCTTTCTTCCAACTGGATCCCCTTGTGCCTGTACGAATCTCTGACCACACAATATCTCCATGGACATTTTTCCAATTTGGGGCTTGAAATCGGATGCTGTTTTTGGTACTAGTCTGATTTCAAACAGTCCAGGAATTTCCATAATATTTGTGTGATTCAGTTTGAGCAGCAGATCCTGACGCAACACATCTTCGTAATGAAAATGGAGTGGAAGCATCATGGCTTCTCCCCCTTTTTTCCCGATAGATCGAGTACGCTTTGCCTTGTGTGAATCTAGTTCCAAGCCCCTCTCCAAGTCCCTCACAGCTTTGTCCACCTCTGCTATGCTCCTACAAGGACCAGATAGTTCTGCATAATGACGAATGCCCTGCACGTAAGCTTTTGTCATTACCAACTCGTAAAAAGGTGAAACTACACACAGGAAAATTTAAGATTTTTTCTCCCAGCTGACTCATTGGATCAAGAACAAACGCTAACAAATCTAGTATGGTCAGAATAAGAAAAGGGTTAGACCATTACGCTGCATAAAATGGGCCATATGTTGTCCAGCAGCATGCAGTGGTGGGAGTTTTACCGCTGATTCAGTAGTGATCTGCCCAATGTAGAATGATTACATTACTATGTGGCATACTCGTGAGATCATTGTGGTGTTCTTCACCATAGTTGTTAAGGCGGTAAGGCGACTCAAGGCGAAGGACCCCCTTTTTACCTTTTAAGCAATAAAGCGAAAGGCAAGGCGACGCCTTAGTTTTCGATTTTCGGTTCAGTTTCAGACTTTTATTAACCATAATAGCCTAATTAACCAATTTTTTTGTGGCCCAACAGACAATAGTAGCAGCCCAGCAGACTAGCAGTCCACGTTGTCCCGCAGCCCACCCCCCATTACCTAACACTAAGGTCGCACCAAGCCTCCCCGTCCCCAATCTCCGCCTCGTGCCACGCCGCCACCCTCCCGAGAGAACCTCCCCTGCCGCACCCATGGCTCGATGGAACCCTAGCCCGCTCCTCGTCCCGAGATCTCTCCTCCGACCCTCCGCCACATCCTCGAAGCCCCAGAGCGAGTCCGCTCCCCAACCCCACCACGACGGTGCTAGCGGGGCCTTCATCTAGATCTATGCCCTGTTGGGCCCCTGCCGTTGGGATCTGCACACCGGCAGCCTCCCGCCGCCCGGATCTGCACCCCACCAGCCCCTCACTGTCCGGATCTGCGCCCCCCTCCCCCTCGACATGCACACCTTACCCATAAAACCGATAGAGACGCCTTACCCTTCCAGACCGCTTAAGCGACGCCTTAACAACGATGTTCTTCACTCAGCCAGCCATGCATAAAACAGTTTGGCTCCAACTGAATTATACGAAACATGATGGCCACCGCACTACATCAAGATAAACCATGAATCTCAAGCTACTAGTATGGTTATACATTATCAACAACTTTTCATGCACTAACAAACTATCTAATGGCACATTCAGTGCACTAGGAGTTAGAACAAAATTTATGCGTTCGAGAACCAAACGGACAACATATATAGTCCTATTAAGAGATGAAGTTTTTCTGATGCATTCAACCTCGTGACTGGTAGTTAACTGAACCGACTCCGAAATTCAGTCCAATCAATAAGACAAAGAAACGGTAAAGATACAAACTACAACGGTTGCAAGAAGGTTTCAGTACCCAAAATATGAAATTTCAGTGGTCTTATACATACGAAAAGAAAACTGTAAAACTCAAGGAAGAAAATGTCTATGTCATCGCGAAGACAACGAATCTAAACTGAAACCATACCAAAAATGGTTATGCTTTCTAAACAAATTTAACGGAATGTTTTGAACAAGAATCTAGATACGGAGCTAAGAACTGATTAGCATCGGGACAACAAGATGAGATAAGGATGGGAGAGAACGAGCGAACGGATCTGACTGGCGGCGGAAATGCTTACGGGCCAAGAGAAAGCACCGGTAGAGAGATCCAACAGTAGTACCTAGAAGATCTGGATCTGGCCCGCGAGAACACCTTAGTTGCGCGGCGACCGGCCGACGGCTGAAACCACACCGCACAGAAGGAATCGGAACACCATTGCTATCGTCGCAGCGCATTTTTCCGTCCGGCTACGTAGCTCACACACAGGGCTTTAGGTTTATGTTTCCTAGTGGATCACAAACGCAAAAGAGAGGGTGAATCATACAAGCTCGACTAGGACGCAATCTGTGTGCAAGCACCACCAGTTGCACTTTAAGTAGTACAATTAATTTTTTTTCTTTTGTCCCGTTTTTGGATTGAGATGTAAACTTGTTTCTGAGAAAAAAATTAACTTCACTACTTAAGTGTAAGGCTTGGTAGACCCTGCACACAGATCGTGTCCTAATCGAGCTCAGATGATTTTTCCTCTATCCCGTTCGTGACCCACTTGGAAACCTAAGTCTTGCGTATGAGCTGCGTAGCCGAACGGAACAATTCGCGGTGGTGGCAACAATGGTGTCCCAATTCCTCCCGCACAATGTAGCCTGAGTTGTCAGTCGATCGGCACGCAACAAAAGCATTCTCGCAGACCAGATCTTCCAAACGCCGCTGTTGGATCTTCCGACCGACGCTTTCTCTTGTTTCGCAACCATTTTCACCGCCAATCAAGGTCCGTCCGTCTGTTTTCCCCATTTTTTATCTCAGCTTCATATCATGAAGCTAATCAGTCCTTAGCTCTGCATCCAGAACCCTTGTTCAATACACTCCGTTTAACTTGTTTGGGAAGCAAAACCATTTATGTTATGGTTTAGTTTAAATTCGTTGGCCTAGCGATGATTGACACAGCTGCTAGCTTGAGCTTTACAATTTTCTTTTACTATGTATAAAACGACTGAAATATCGTATTTTTGGTATTGAAACCTTTTCGGAAACGCTCTAATTCGTATGTTTACCGCTTATATAGCTTAGGGATTTGACTGGACTTTTTTGGAGTATGTTCAGTTAACTGCAAATTTTTAAGGTTGAATGCACAAGAGACTTGCTCCTTTAATAAGACTATATTGGTTGCCCGTTTGGTTCCACAAGCACAACCGCATAAATTCTCTTCCAACTCCTGATGCATTTAGTTTGTCATTAGAGACTTTGTTGGTGCATTAAAAAAAGGTATACGGAGTTAATAACCTATAATCATACTAATAATAGTAGATTGAGATTGATGGTTTAACTTGCAGTAGTATCGTATCCACCATGTCTTGTATAGCTCAATTGGAGCCAAGCTAGTACATTGGCCTCCTTTGGAACTGACAAGTCCTTAATGAACTGAGAAAACAACAAGCTCTTCTTGGATGCCTCTACAACAATCTTAATTTCAAATTCAACTTTTTCCAACATTTTAGCTTTGGCAGCTGTAAGGAACATCGCACTAGTATAATTGCATGTGCCACCATAAGTGCTTCTGGAACCTATTGACACAATCACAATACCATGATAACTGGCGACGCGTAATATGAAATAAAGGCAAAAGACACATGTCCAAAGTAGCAAAGAATGAATAAACTTAAGTCGAGGCCTAGCTATGCCTCAATTTATAAAAACTACACAGATACTAACACAGAACAAACGAATGTGCTCCTACATCAAACAACGAAACACCTTGTCCTGCCTCACAGAGTGCCTACTAGCCAGTAAGTTTTCCGAACAAATTGCAGATTGACTATAATATACTGATCAATGCATTGTGCATGACTAAAACAAGCTATCGGTTTAAACACGAAAACCTTCAGTGGAGGGTTCAATGACTATTGGTGCCTCAAATCATACAAACTACTATACAGAATAAGCAAATTTACCCCTACAACAAACAATGAATGAATGCATTAGGTTGCCCTGGCCCCTGAGTCCGTTTTGTAGAAACTCTAATTCAATCAGCAGGTTGTAGAACATAATAATTTGTAGACGCCCTACTAAGCAACAAGTTGTAGATTGCAATCCACTGATCTACCCCCAATCTGGATGACTAGAGTAAGTAATGGGAGTGTGCACGGTAACATTCAATAGAACGATCGAATTCCAACCACATACAACCCAGATGCAGCACTACGGTTTACCAATGGACAGGATACAACCGGAGAAACAATCGCATCGTTCCAGACTTAGTGTTCGCAATAGTAAATCGGTCAGTACAAAATCACAACTGGGCGATTACCGAATACATGGCATTCTAAAATCCCGCGCTGCAGCTATGTTCGCAGCAAATCAAGGCGGGAACAGCATCAGAACGAACGCGTCAGTTCCCATCCAGGAAATTAAAAAAAAAAACACAAAAAATCATGACGCCGAAAATGGAAAATCTTATGCGACGTGCGTCAGGGACGCAGAGCGGGCCTAGATTCGCGAACACGGGGCTCGGAAGGCGAATCGAAATGGACAGAAACGGACGCGGAAGGGGGGCAAGAGGACCTGAGCGGTGGCCGCGGAAGGGGGGCAAGAGGACCTGAGCGGTGGCCGCGGGGTCGGACGCCGCGATGAGGCGGGCGCGGAGGAGGGGGAGGCCGGATCTGAGGTGCCGCGCCGCCGCCGCCGCCGCCATGCTGCCGGTTCGCTTGGCTCGTTGTGTTGAGACGAGTGGATGGGGCCGTGGGTGGGCGATGGCTAGGACTAGAATCCCACCAGGTGGTACGGACCGGATCTTGCAACAACGGCGCGGTAAATTCACCGTATTACTCCCTCCATCTCAAATTACTCGTCGTAATAACAATAATACGCCCTCCATCTCAAATTACTCGTAATAACAAGTTTAGTTTATTTTAAACTAAATTTCTTATTTAAGTAACAAATAATTTGAAATGAAGAGAGTACTTTTTACCTGCCATATTACTCCTTCCATCTCAAATTACTCGTAATAACAAGTTTAGTTTATTTTAAACTAAATTTTTATTCTAAGTAACAAGTAATTTAAGATGGAAAGAATATTTTTACCTGCCTCTTTGATTGATCTTCATAAAGCTCAGTTCGCCAGGTTACATGCCCTGATTCTTTTGCTTTCGGTTATACAGAATCCTGCAATCTGTAACCTGTGCAGAGCTCAGGATGTGTGACAATGTTATTTACTGATCAAGTCTTGCACTCTCCAGCGCAGATATGGGGTCATAGCTGGGGAAATCAAAAGGCAAGACACAAAACGGCATTGCAGAAATGAGGAGATCGCATGCATAACCCTTTCATCCACCAGTGAAGACATTCCGTTTCAACTTGTAGGCATCAAGAAGAGGCCAAATACACATAAATTTTGCTACACCGGTACCAGAGTTTCAGACACCTCACACGCACGCACTCTAATTTCTAACACTCAGATGGTGTTAACTGATCTAAAGCTAAGCAAATGAGGCTAGCTAGCTAGCTAGCTAGATTGATGAAAGATCCTCGTACACATTCTTGATCCCAGGCCTCTCAGACACCGGCCGGATGCACCTCAGAGCAATGCCAAGAGCCTCCTCCATGCCTTTCACCGCCTGCGGGTTCTCCAAGTCCATGGCCGGGTCGAAGCAGTCAGATCCCCGGCGGCCTTCTTCCGCCACACGCAGTCGGACCCAGTCAGTGAGGTCAACACCACCACCACCCTCAGACCCTGATCCGACGACGACATCCCCGGCGCACCTGCCGGTCAAAAGCTCCAGCAGCAGGACGCCGAAGGCGTACACGTCGGACTTGAACGACGGGGCTGGTTTCTTGGACGCGGCCAGCTCCGGGGCACGGTAGCCCAGCACGCCCAGGTCCAGGACCTGCTCCGCCACACCCGCCTGCGTCATCAGCCGGTGCAGGCAGTAGTCGGCCACGCGGGCGTTCAGGTCCAGCCCGTCCAGCAGGACGTTGGTGGCCTTGAGGTTCCCGTGCGGCATTGCTCGGTCGAAGTGGAGGTAGTTCAGACCACGGGCAACGTCGACTGCGATCTTCAGACGCTGCGCCCAGGTCAGTGGAGGTCCTCGCCTTCCCGGTCGATCTGCACGTTACAGAAAAGAAGACACACACGTTCATCAGTAGCAACTTACTTGGATTTCCCCATGTTGATGTTGGGGCATGCAAGAAATCTATCACAGCATCAGAATAAAACGGGAACATCAGTAAACAAGAGGAAGTATTATTACAACCGTATAGAAAGCTTGCAAGACTTCCTGGCGCAACATAATCCGACAAGATGAGTTTCTCATGCGGCGTTGGACCCCAGTAGTAACCACGCAAGCCAACGACATTCGGATGGCGGATGTTTGCGAATTTCTTGGCCTCCTTCGCAAACTCTTTCTTGGGCCTTGCGACACCATCCCTCAGCCATTTCACAGTCAGGAACACACCGTTCTCCAATGTCGCCCTGTACGAGGTGCCGTTGCTGCTCCTCCCCAGAACTTCGGCTGGTGCCCTCGAGAGCTCCTCCGGTGTCAGTGTGATCGTCTCGTCCAGGAAATGTAACTCTCCCGCTAGCCTGTCCGGTGATCTGACATCCAACCGTGATAAGCCTTCCTGGCCTTGTGCCTCTCCGGAATCCGGTGACCAAGAGAAGCGGCTGCCC